>VWZT01000856.1:1147816-1208886 GCA_013397055.1 Pachycephala philippinensis
GACCGGCCCCGCGCAGCGGCTTCAGCCCGGCATCCGGCCGGCGGCAGCCGAGCCCGCTGTGCGGCGGAGCCCCGCTGTGCTGGGCTTATTGGAGAGCGGTGCTCTGCTCCTGGAGACAAGTGGATGGACAGTGTAAACTATGACTCATCCATTCTGGGGCGTGCGGGCTCTCGCTCCGTGTCAGCTTGCCCAGCCCGTCCGGCGGGATGGGTCGCTGGCGGATTGTGCGGGTTCGTGACCACGGTGCAGCCCTGCTCGGTCCACAGACCCCGTTTTCAGTACACATTCAACCCGAGCTCAGCCCCAGGCAGTGCATCAGTGGTACCTGCCATAATTTTATCTACTGGCTTGTGCACAACTGCTGGGTGTGTGTTTTGGTGTACTTGGTGTCAGCCTTAATGGTACAGAACCCGATATTGCGTTCCCTGTACAGCTACTGCAGTCCCCCTGCATGTGTGGGGGACGTAAGCCATCTCATAGGAGAGAGGTGTGAAGGATGCACGCCCACAGGAGCCTTACTTTAGATCTTCTTAGTACTTTTTTAATGTCCTCAGCCCATTCATAAACTAGTTCATCAGGCAGTGCATGCATTAAAGTGCCGCCCAGTTATCTCCTCAATGAGCAGTGACAGCCTGCCTTCCTGTAAGCATCTTTTAACATAACCCTCCTCATGTCTCTTTCGGTTCCCATCTTTGTTGCCGTAGTGCATCCTGAGATCCACAGGCACGTGCTGTTGTACCTGTGGGACAGGCCACTAGCTCTAATACAGCAGTAACTCCTCTTGGCCATTGACAGCAGTAGCTGAGTTGCTCCTCTTGGTTTTGGTGTTTTTTACATAATGCCTTTCTCTTGTCAGTTGCAAAGTTTTCTTGAATTCTGCCCAACGATGTAACATGTGAGATACGTACATCTTGTACACATGCACTTCTTGTGCATAACCATGTTACTCTTTGTAACACACTTGAATGCTCTTTAGGGTGACAGCACCAGAGTAAAGTGTTTACCACATGCTACTCTCAGAAGCAGCTGTTTCTCAGCCAGAATCCAAGAGAGTTTTCACTGGTCCTTCCCATGATGCACTGGTATGTAGCTGTGTGAGTCCTGCTGCCATTTGTACCATTTCCCCTTCAGGAGAATGGATTTACTTCTTTCCATGAGTTACTTGTCCAGGCAGAGTCATGAACAAGAGGAGAGAAAGAGCTTTCAGGCATAATTTGAACATTATTAGTGTTCTTGAATGATGGAGCAATCCCTCCCTTGAGTTTTCTGTGAAGTAGAAAACAAAAAATAATTGAACAAGTATCCTTTTAAAGCTATAACAATGCATGACACTGCAGTGTAGTGCTTATCTGAATATTTAACTCTTATTTACAACAATTCTTTCTCCTGGTAACATCATTACAGCAGTGTCTTGTGGAAAGGGGGAGAAGGTGCTCATTTCTGCAGGATGCTACCTGCCTGTTCCTGGTCCCTCTCCCCTCCAATGCATCCTCCCCTTCCCGGCGTGGTGACTGTCAGTTGTGTTTAGCTGGTGTGTCTGTGTTGAGTAGTTAGTGACCAGGATGTCATATGGAAAACAGTGAAACGGCAAAGGCTTTAGAAAGCAGGAGCGTACACATGCCTACCCAGAGCTCTGCATGCCGTGGCAGAGGGCTTGGTGTGTGCCTTGGACATCTTGGCAAACATCTATGATAACGTCACTTTCGTAGAGCCCCCAGAAAGAGCTGCATCTTGTAGCTGCATGAGAGGCTATTTCCTGTGGTACCTGACGCTTCTCTGCTCTAATTGCCTCCAGCTTTGGCTCTGGAGGTACCAGCCACAGGTGCTCAGGAAGTCCAGGCATTGCGATATGTGGCCACCCTGTGCTGAGGGAGCCCAGCACCTGCTCCTGACCCTCGTGCTAATCCCAGTGAGGATCTGTTAGCAGCCTCCCAAGATACTTTTCTGAGGTTTATATCCAGTCTCTGAATTCCCCATTGAGGTAGTTGCTGGGGTTGGGTGGCAAGTGATGTTACCACAGGGTCTGTCCTGCCATCTGCCCTGTCAAATGCCTTTATCGGTGACCTGGAGGAGATTGAGGCATCTTTATTGAGCTGTGAATGGCCCCAAACTGGAGCAAGGGTGAGAAGTGATACCACTGAGGTCTCGGCTGTGCAGAGGGACCTCACCAGGCTGAAGAAAGGGGCTGACACATGGAGCCCTCATGGCTGAACAGGGACAAGTGTGAAGTGCTGCCCCAGAAAAAGAAGGATCCTGCATCATTTGGCTTGGTCAGCCTGTTATGAAAGTGAACCAGGGCTGTTGTAGTGCACTGTCACTTGTACTGGGTGACAGGGAAAGAGGGTGGATGCAGTCTACGTAAGCACCAGTTTCTCAAACTGCGATCTCTTATTCTTTTTATGTAACATAAGTGCAAACCCATGAATATTTTAGCAGTATAGTTGGCGTATGCTTGGCTTAACCCAGTAAAGCCCAAGTCCTGATGATGCACTCCTGACCTGAGCCTGCCTATAAGGCAGGACTCAGCTGGGCTTGTCTTACTGGTCTCTTAACTGTTAGATGTATTGTTGTACGGAGCAAGCAGGAGCAGTGGAGGACGGAAAGGATGAGGGAAACAGGGCTGTAGGGTACCATTTCTGCAAGTAGTTAGTAGAGGGAGGGTTTGTGTCCAGGAAATCTGCCAAAGAGGCATGTGGTAGGCTGGGCTGTGAAGCCTGGTCAAACCAGTGAAAATTGAAGAGCACAGGGGGTTGCTGAGGTGCATCCCAAAGACAACAGCCTGGCTGCATACGCAGCTGGAGCAGTGGTGTTTCAGGTGTCTTGTGCCTTGTGATAAACTGTCTGCCAGATGCATGAACTGAGCACTACTGTCTTCATCTCCTCTGTGTCGTGCTACTGAAAACCTATAATGCAGTATTTAAGAGGAATACAGCTTTTTCTTTCACTGACTAGACTCCTTATTAAGAAGGCTTGTCACCAATTACGGTAACACTATGGAGCAGACAAATTTCTACAGTAGTTAGTAATAGCATTGATTGAGCTTTCAGGCTTTATAGATATTATTGCTTATCCCCCCAGCAACATTGGATTCTTTACTGATTGTCTGTCTGGAACAAAACAAAACAAAATCTAGGGTTATGTCTGTTCTTGCTCCAAGTTATTGTAAGGAGAAAAAAAGAATTGAATTAAATTTGGTCATGTTCAGGCAGCGCTGGGAAAGAGCCCAGTATTTTTTTAGTAAAGTAAAAAAATTAGTCATGCGTTTAATGATTTGTTTGCAAGGCAGACTTATTCCAAGGCATTATGTTTCTGTGTTATCAGCTTCTGAATTCATCGTTTCTGTGGAGTTTTGAATTTGGCAGAAAGGTAAAGGCTTTTGAAGTAAGCTAGAGGTAGATTGCTAGTATGTCTAAGCTGGTGTTTTGTTTAGCTGTATGCAGTCACCAGTGCACTTGATGCTTAAGTTGAGTAAGTTCAGTGGAAACGTTGTGATCATTGATCAGATTGCCAGTTCCAGCACCTTTTGTTCCAGCAGTATGTTCTCAATTGTTTATTCCTCCAGTATAAACTCTCAACGTCACCTTCTGAATACAGCAGGGTTAGTTGCTGTGAAGAGCCCTCATCAGCACATTGCTCTTGCTGCCTAAGTTGTCTTAATGTGCTTGGGATAGCACAAAACAGCATTTCCACCATTTCTATGCTTATGCAGACAGATGGAAACCCAAAAGCTCAGCAAAATGCACCCACAGTGACCTGGCCTCTTCTCAGCTGCCACATGGGGAATGGAGGATTAGCTGGTGCTGGGAGAACTGCAGGAGCTGTTGCAGAAGAGCTCAGTGTGTTTCCTTCCTTGATTAAGAGGAAACTTCTGCCCAAAACTTTTGTTGTTCCCTACTCCCCCAAGACACACTGGGAACACTTGTGACTGCATTCATATGGTGTAGGATAGCTGGTCTTTCAGCAGTGAGGGGTAGGATGAGCAGCAAAGGACTATATTTGTCAAATCTCATCCTCTCAACAAGAGTTGGAGAAACCACCTAATTGCTTTTTCAGCATCTCTGGGTATCTCTTCCCAAATCTACTTGCTGTGTAGCAAGATTTTGTCCACAGTAGTGCTTCTGCAGAGTTTCCAGCTGTGCTGGGCCAGGTAACCTGCTCCTCAGTGCTGAGCACCCTCAGCTGCCCACCCTTCCCACCCTGTACAGCTTCTGCAGGGCTGTGTAGCTGTGTATGAACCACAGCTTGCACCCTACCCTGGCCTGTTGTCCCAGCTGCAGCTTACTGCTTGCAGGCATAATTCTCAGGCCGGTAGGTGGAGGTTTCCAAAAAAAAACAGAAGGCAAAAAGAGTTTACTAAGTTATTTATGTGTTGTATACACTGAGGTAATACTGCATAGCTGCTGCTAAATGCAAGATACTTTCTCCACTCTCTCTGTAGAAATAGATGGTCCTGCAGGTTAATGATATCTATTCCAAAGTAATAGAAAAGCTAGGCTCAGGAGAAGAGATTTAAGGCTCTGCTGGCTCCTGAACTTAATTAGGTTATAGGGGTTTTATTTTATAGCGTATGCCAGTACAAGTGAGCCTGTATTTAGAATCATGGAATCCTTTAGGTTTGAAAAGACCTTGAAGATTATAGAGCCCAACTGTTAAGCCAGCACTGCTGAGTCCACCACTAAACCATGTCCTTAAGTGCCCCATCTGTGCATCCTTCAAATACCTCCTGGGATGGTTATTCAACTACTTCCCAGGCAGCCCAGAGCCTGACAGCCCTTTCAGTGAAGAAATTTTCCCTAATATCCAATCTAAATCTCCACTGGTGCAAGCTGAGGGCCTTTCCCCTTGTCCTATTGCTTGTGACCTGGGAGAAGAGACCAATTCCCACCTCACTATAACCCCCTTTCAGGTATTTCTAGAGGGTGATGAGGTCCCCTCTGAGCCTTCTTTCCTTCAGGCTGAGCCCCCCCAGCTCCCTCAGCCCCTCCTCGTAGGATATATGCTCCAGACCCTTCCCCAGCTCCAGTGTCCTTCTCTGGACTCACTCCAGCCCCTCAATGTCTTGTCATGAGGAGACCAGAACAGGACACAGCACTCGAGGTGGGGCCTCACCAGTGCTGAGCACAGGGGGACAATCCCTGCCCTGGTCCCCCTGGCCACACTAGTGCTGATCCAGGCCAGGATGCCATTGGCCTTCTTGGCCACCTGGGCACAGCTGGCTCGTGTTCAGATGCTGTCAACCAGCATCCCCAGGTCCTTCTCCACGGGGCAGCTTTGCAGCCACTCTGCCCCAAGGCTGTTGTGCTGCATGGGATTGTTGTGACCCAAATGCAGGATCCAGCACTTGGTATTGTTGAACCTCGTAGAAGTGGCCTTGGCTCATTGATCCAGCGTGTCCAGATCCCTCTGGAGAGCCTTCCTACCCACAAGCAGTTCAGTACTGCCTCCCAAGGGACTCTGTCAACCAGTCCCTTAAACAGGCCAATTTCTCCAATAATCAAAAACTTATTTCATGATTTCTGTGCCCAAGGTGGTCTTCAGCCACCAGATCACTCACCAGTCCTTCTCTCAAGGAACAATCTCCACATTCAGAGGGACCTAACACATCAGTAACCCTTTGCTGCCGCATGGATCTCCATCCCCTCCTTCCACTGAGACACAACAAATGGAAGGACCTCACTAACACACCATCCCTCAAACACTGGTGTGCTGCCCCCAGGCTTATCTCTAGTTAGCCTGGTTTTTATCTCTTTTTCTCTTCAAATCTAGTTTAAAGCTCTTTCAATAAGCCCTGCTAACTCCTGTGCAAGGAGAGAGACAAGTGTCTCCAGCAGGCCTGCTGTTGTGTAAACCTACCCGTTATCAAAACCCAAAAATTCTGCTGGTGACACCAGGCTCGGAGCCAGGTATTGATCTTCTGGCTCTCTCGTTTCTTCACTCATCACTCCCAGCAGTTACAAAGATAGAGGGGGATACTGCTTGTGCTCCTGATCCCTTAACCAGTCGTCCCAAGGCCATGAAGTTTGTTGGTTGCCCTCAGACTTCTTGTCAGGACTTCATTGCTGCACTCCTGAAAAATCAGTAATGGATAATAATCTGAGGGCTGTATCAGGGGAGGAAGCTTTCTCTTCCATCTTTAACCAGGGCCCCAGGTGGGCAGCAGGCTTCCCTGAGAAGTGGGTCTGGTCTGCATAGGGGGCCTTCTGTTCCCTTCAGAAGGGAGTCTCTTCTGTGTGTCTCTTCTCAGTGACCTGGTTTTTCTTTCTTTATGGAGGCAGTTTTGGTGCTGGGCACAAGCTGACTGAACCTCAGCAACACCTCCAAGCTGGATGAACCAAGTAGAGGAGTTCTTGTACCTGGGCACCCCTCCCACAGGGATGCTCAGTGCTGCTGGCCAGCACTGGGGAAAGAGCAGGGCACTCCCTGTAGCCCAGCTCGGGGTGACAGTGTGCTCCCACCGAGCTCTGTCTGGGCAGCTCTGTCGCTCATGGGGGTGCAGAGCTTAGCAAGGCTGTGGCTTTCTGCTGGGTGGGTACCACCCTGACTGAGCTGGCACTGGCAGGGATCTGTCTTCTTTCCATGGAGGATTAGCACTGGCTGGTCACTAGAGAAGCAAGAGATTAAATGTTTTATTACCATTTTAAATAATTCATGGTTCTTTAAACTGTCACACAAATTGTGACGGTCTTTTATGTTTTCACTGACCCTTTTGCAAGTCCTTATTGTGCTTTACCCTTGATGACCCAGACCAGCTTTGGTGTTCTGCCTATAAAACTTACGACAGAAAGCACAGAGATTACCACAGTGTATTTGCTTAGTACTTAAAACAGCAGATAAGTAAACATGAGCAAACACTTTACATGAAGGCTGACAAAAATTAGAGATGGCACTAGGTACCTTTCCACCCTCTTGTTAGATTGGGTTTTTTAATACCTTTCCCATTCTATACTGAGCCATATACATACTCCTTTAGCCTATCTTTTTCATCATGTTCTCAGTCTAACCTCACAATCAGAGTGAAAGCCTGCAAGATATTGTCAGCATTTTATTTTCTGTCATACTGGAAGCAAGTTGAGAAGTACTGGCCAGACTTTGGACATGATGTATACCTGAGTTTTAATATGGGATTTGGTTGTCCTTTGAGCCTATAATTGGCAAACCCAAATGTTATGATCTTCTACAAAGTTAGTGTCACTTGGAGACTTTCTCCAGGGTGATGGGTGATGCATTCCAGAAGGCAATGAAGTAACTCTTTATCAGAATCTGCTTCAGTGTTTTCTTTATGGTATCAATAGCTTTAATTTTCAGCGGTTTTTGTATTGGTATATAAATTAACTGAAAAGCATGCAGTAGAGGAGAAAAGTTTCTTAAACAGAACTGAGAAGATTAAAAAACCCCAATCATTTGGCAGCATCAGGTAGACCTTTATCAGGGGCCAATGTAATTATCAGTATACATAAGAATGGGTGTTTTAGCTTCCTAAAACGAACTATTTCAAAAATCATCTGCTTCACAGTTTAAGTGATGCCTTTTGATTTGGGCAGGTGGTTCTTTGGTCTTAAAGTTCATTGCTGATGTAGCTCTGACCCTACATTAATAAGGCTAATACTTTGGGTGAACTGGCTATGCCAAGAACTGCATTTTTTCATTTTCAATTTTGCTTCTGTGATCCCCGACTTAATGAAAATGTTAGGAAGTAGCTTCTAGTCAGATCAATATAAGTGGACTGTATTCATTATAATTGGTTTCTATCTATAGAACTGTAAAACAATCTTTAAGGACAGTCTAGGAGCAGCTTGGGTTTCATGCTTTTCTAGTAGAAGCCATATTTAGAGCTTGTTATTGAATTGTGATGTCAGGATTCTCAGGAATATCCCAGTTGCTGACCAGAAGATTAAAAAAAGGCAGAACCCAAATTAAATGCCTGTTTTTTAATCTCTTGTGGGCACTTGATTATTATTGTGCAAGCCTGATGTCAGCTTCTGTACTTTGTTAATCACTGTTCCTTTGGCTGTGATAAATAGCCCTCGGTGAGCTTATGGTTCAGTGCAAATGCTAAGTGGTTAAAGGTTCCAAATAACCATAAGCATTTCCACCAAGTAAAAAGATCCTTTGCTGCTGCACTGACTTATACGTATGGCTTGCAGCTACCCTGTTCCTCCCCCAAGAAATTTCTGCCTGCACTTTCAAATTGAACCTGGATAGTTGTTGTTTTGTAGTTTTTTGTTTGTTTATTCTGGGTTGTTTTTTTTTTTTTTTGGAACTGCCTTACTTAAAAGCATTGCAAAAACTACTTTACCACAGTCACTTCTGGAATTTTGGTTTTGAGATTCAAAGGTGGGTTCATAACGTCCCCATTGTACTCTGTCTGATTGGTTGTGCCCTTAAACTTGTTGTCTCCAATCGTGCCTCTTGGTGAGGTGACCAGGGCATGCAACTCTTCAGCAAGCATGGCTGATCTTAGCATTGACATTTTTCATTAAAATAAACACATGCAGACTGAAATTTCTAGCACTATTACTGGTTATTCCGAAGTGGCTCTGGAGCAGGTACTCTGCCTCTGCTGCAGGCTCAGCATGACTCTGCTGAGGATGCTGTGGGAAGTGGCTGTATAGCAAGTTTTAACTTGCAATACTCCATTTATGCTGAATATTTTGTGAGCTTAGCAACTCAGTCTGGGAAAGCAGTGTCTGTGCTTGTGTTGTTCAGCTTTCAGAGGATTTCTGGTCATGGTCAAAAATCTCCTGGTAAATAGTGCTGGATCAAAAATGTAGACCTGATTATTAAATGCTGACCTGAAACGAAAGTTACGTAGACAAATAGTCTTCATTAATCGTAAGTTACACCAGTACACACACATCTGTGTAGAAGTCATTGTTTATGGCAGGCTTGACAACCAGTTGTGACTACAGAAAATATGTTCCTACTAAGAAAAAAATTACTGTCAGTAATTACTGATCATTCATCCCTTTGAAAAATAAACCATTCTGCTTTTTTTTAGAATTTATTATAGAAGCATATCTCTAATAAAGCTTATGGCATAAGAGAGCTTCAATCTTGGTGTCAGATCTGGTCAGTCACAGTTCTAGGGTGAAGATAAATGATGCATCCACAGCATCAGGTGACAATATCTTTTATTGCTGCCCCTTTTATGGCACTATTATGAATTCTTCTTTCAGAAAAAAAAAAAAAAAAAATGACATGTTTTATGTCTGAGATGTACCTGAGTCAGGTTTTGCATTCATCCAAGGCCAGTGATCACCTACACCACACTGTAATGTGCCTTTTTTTGTCACTTGGAGTCAATACTAAAACCAAGCAAGTATATAAAAATCAGCTTGTTCGAGACTTGCAGAACTCATTTTCATGTCAGTAGAGATTCAGTATTTGGCATCGTCTTTAAAAAATGATTGTGATAATTTGTTTCTGGAGGGTTCATTATGTATGTTAATAGTGAAGGATCTGGCTATCCACGCCTGTCTCCGGATGCCAACTGAAGTTCTCTGGCAAGATGAAATCATCTATCTCAGCTCAGTCCCAGCTGGCCACTGAAGCAAACCAAAACAAAACTGCTACATAATTGGATGCTGTTGACAGTGTCGTGATTGATTT
Source organism: Pachycephala philippinensis (assembly GCA_013397055.1). Lineage (NCBI taxonomy): Eukaryota > Metazoa > Chordata > Aves > Passeriformes > Pachycephala > Pachycephala philippinensis. Next base: position 1,157,426 of record VWZT01000856.1, read on the forward strand.
TGCATTTCTCTTTGCTTTTTCTGAGGCTTTTAATGTAAGAGCTGTCAGGAAGCTGAATCCTGTATCTCAGGGTGATCTTGCAGGATAAGAATCCTGCTTGTGCATATGTCGCTGCATTTCGGTGTGGTTGATGTCCTTTGAGCTGCAGGCCAGCAGCCGTGGAGATGGTCATCTCCATGCAAACCCAGGCTAGAAAGACAAGTGTTTTAGAGATAGAGCTAGTTTTTGGTCTGCTCCCCAGAAATAGCAAGCTATGTTTTTAAAAATAATTTAAATGTTTAATAGTAAATGGAAGACCATGCTTCTGTGTAGAAGTAGAGAGATTTAGCAGTCCTATAGGAGTTAATTTTGCAAACAGTACAAGAACTTTGGAGCATTTCACCTACCCAAGTACTGAGTGTGCCTGTCATCACTGGGCTTAAAATAGTAAGAGTGATGAATCTCATGTTCTTCCGACATTTTACAGAGGAGAAGTGGCCTGGCTATTGCTAGTCACTAGGTATTCACTGAAGTTTAATGCACTAGTTCGTGTCTTTGAACCTGTTAAAAGCCTCTGATGGAAGTACTTGTGCCTGTGCTAGCGAGAGCTGGAGTGAGCAGTGCTCTTGAGAGGCAAATACAAACTGATGGAAACAACAGATAACTGATGGAGTGAATGGGATACCTGTATTTTCCCAATATGAATGGGATACATGTATTTTCCAGTAGACAGGTCTGATTGAGGCCTTCTGTGGAGTTTGCCAGGTTTTTTTGCAAGGTGGTTTGGGGTGATTCCTGTAGCCAGTATATTCAGAAACTTCTAACTATGGTGCTTTCTTGGAGTAGAGGGTATTAGACAAGAAGGCAGCACAGGGTTGTCATACACCCTTTTCCACATTCCTCCTGGCTGCAGCAGCTTGAAATGTGTGCAGAGAACAGCTGGTTGTAGTGTGGGTTTCTAAAAGAAATTAGGCAGACACTACTTTGCTGTTGGCCTTACAGATATTTGTCCAATAATTCTTGATCCCTTTGGTCTGAACTGGTTGCAAGGAAGGAAACTGAAAGTTAGCCCCACCACTAAAGTGGGAAAGTCAAGGCAGAAGTCAGTGTAGGAGAGACACGTTGTCAAAGAAGGGGGTGGGGAGTGACCTGACTGACTACATGGGACAGCCCTTGTCAGCACTTTATGATCCTATGGGATGCCACATCTTCACTGATGCTGGCAAGTCCAACTGTGACAGTCCAATCCATGTGAAATGGAGTTTCTGTATTGCCATGCAGAAATCTCTTATTTTTGTGACCCTTAAAGCAAATGTTTCTGTTGAACTTTATCTTATCCTGGAATGTGATCTTTTGTCACACAATAAACCAACCAGCTTGCCTTGACCACAGAGCTCTGGCTTAGGACAGTCCCTTCTAGATGAGCACTGTATACCTCCAGTATTGCTGAAAGGCCATTTTCTTGACTTGGCTCAAACTGATTGTTCATCTGGACCTGAAATGCTGTGTGAGTTTCTGGTTACCCATTTTGGAAATGCAGAATAAGCAGAAAAGGTGTGTGGATGGATGAGAGGACCTTGCTGCAGTGTGGGACTGTTCCTGGAGGAAGTGACACTAATTAGATAAATGCATTCAGCTCAAAGTTGTTTTGGGGAGGGGATAAATAGGAGAGTTCTACAATATCTCAAATGGTACAGAGCAAATGAACTGGGACTGATAGTATGAAAATCAAATTCAGAGAAATACCCAGGCAACAAATTCCAGCGGAAGGAAGTACTTTGTCATGCAGTGCACAACTGAACTGTCAGAGTCCTTGCCAGGATGTTGTGGGGCAAAAGTACAGCTGGATGTCAGCTATGAAAGAGAGATCCATCAATAGCTGTTTTAACTCTTTGATCCAGATGCAACAGCTGGCTTTGAAAATATGTGCACTGCCTCTTACAATAAGCTGGAGAAAATATACTGGAGACAGCAGCACTCTATACTTGTCCTCTTTGTTATTCCTTCCTTAAGCTGCCAGTACCGGCCGCTGTTGGAGTCAGGCTGCTGGGATATACAGGTCTCTGTGACCCACTTAAGCTGTTCATGTATTATGAATAAGCTGTAATACTGATAGCTGTTTAGCAGACTCATAATGAGTCACTTGCTGTGATCCTGAAGGTCACGAGTTGTTCCAAGCCCTGGCTGTTTGGGAGGCAGATGCCCTGTCTTAACCTTGCCCAGATCTTGCTGGTTTTCCTGCCACCTGGCAAGGGAAAACTTGTGTTCAGGCTTAATCAGAGTGTCCAATGGCATAAGATGGGCCATCACTAGCAACAGCAATGGGTGCTCTGAGGTCAGATGTTGATTTATTTTTTCTTCCCTGCCTCAGGATATCCATCCTAGAACAGATAGTAGAAAATGGAACGATTCCACCATAAAGACAGTCAGAGATATTTTATGTCAACAATATAAAAGAATTCTGCAGCCCCCCCCAGCCCTTAGCAAGTCAGATTAACCCTAAGAAACAGTGCACACTTTGTAAAGCAGAGATTTCTCGTTGGGAAATGTTGTTTCTAGCTTTTCCACATCAGCTGTGAAAACATACTGCCATCCAAGCTTTGCAAAATGATTCTTAGAAAGGCCTAGCAGTGAATACTTGGCAAATAGAGGTTTAATATATTGAGAGTCAGGCTTAAAGGCTTAATGTTATGGAAGAGAGTGTCCTAGAAGAGCCTTTGCAGAGAGCTGCCAGGGGAGAACTGTCTCCCGTGGACTTTGGGGTCTATTTTATTGTGGGACAGCTGATGGTAGCTGATAATCTGCCAGTTTGTGCTGTAGAAATGATGGACAGGTTTTTCCTGAATAGCATGATACAGATAAAATGAGCCTGAAAACACCAGCACTGGTAATAGGAAATAGGTATTTATTTTCTGAGTGCAAGGAGCCATTTGGAAAAGGTGCCACTCCTTTCTGACCTTATGCTCTGGCTTCACAGATAACCCAGTCACAAAAAATTTTAGAGTAGAACTGCTGGTCTTCTTAAGCCTGCGAATGGCAGTAGCAGAGCTGTTTCTAGGTGGGTTTGATGAATGGCAGGCTGCCAGGAGTGGCATCCATCTTGTATCTGAGATAATGCCATGAGCAGCCTGAAAGCCATTTCTGACAGGAGAGCATCAAACCAGCTGTGCATTGTGCAGGGCTGACTGGAGAGATTTTGCAGGAGCAGGACTAGAACTGGTGTGGCCAGGGTTGGGTGGTGAGCATTTTTCTGTTTCCAAAGTCTTCACAGACATCAGCCCGTTGTGTGGAAGCCTGGTGTAGACCAATGACATTAGTGATGCTCTGATATCAAACTGGGGTCGTGAGAGCCTTGGTCCTGTCGGATTACAGGGCAGGGAAGATGGACTCTTGTGTTACATCTCTGCTTTGGTGCCTGTCACTTGGCTCCAGTAACCCTCCCAACAGTTTTGCCTGGCGCAGTAGCTGGAGCCGTGGCTCCCCTGCAGCCCACATTGCTGTGGCTCTGTGTCCTGGCCATTCAGGTTGACTGAGGAGTAGCAAAAGTAAATGCAGGGGAAGATGACACCAAGAAAGGGGACTGCTATCCAGGCTCTGAACTAAGGCAGTGGGGTTTGTGGTACTGGTGGGAAAATACTCCCATGACTGTCCCCTGTGCTAGCTGTGAGCATGTCCCTGTTCCTCCTGAGCCTTGCTGTTTCATGTCCTGACTTTGATATTTCCTGAGCATGACTTTATCCTTCTCATTTCTCCATCCTTAGGGGAACTTTGGCACAGATGTCAGCAGCCACCAGAAACCGCCAAAAGCTTTTGTGCAGTAAAAATGTGCTCTGTCCACGCTTCATCTTAAGGACTAAAGGCACTGCTTATAATTCTGCACCAGGCTTCTCTGAATTTAACCTAGTTTCCACATTGCTTAGTTTCCTTACCCACTCTACAAGGTTGCTGCACACAAACCAGAAGCCTAATGGGAGCTTCAAAAGGTCTGCTGGCCCTCTAACATGCAGCAGTAGTCCTAAAATTTCTTAAGAGATGGGTTTGGATTTCTCTGGATGGAATGTAAACCAGGGGCTGCTAATAATACAGTGCCTAAGGTCTTATTCAGAGATATATAAACCCTGAAACCACGTCTAAAAATAGTGCCTTGTTTTGCATTCTTGAAAGCAGATTCACCACGCACCTACATCTGCCACAAAGTGCTATGCTGGTAACAAACTGGACTTCCCGGGAGGTGTATGAAAAGTACCGAAAACTCGTTTTAATTTTATTAGTCCTACAAAATACACATGGACAGTCTCATTAAATATGATAACACTTGGAATGGACTGCAGCTGTGGTACTAGCAGGAGGCATAGGGTATGGGAAGAATCCTAGAGAGGTGTCCATCAGAGAAGTGCAAGCATTGATTGCCTGATCTGGAGTAGGAAGGAGTGTGGGGGAGCTGGATTTAGTGAATGCTTTCGGACCAGGATGGAGTGAAAGAATAAGAACAGGCAATTGGTGTGTATTCTATATGTTATCTTAGGTTTGAAGTGAAGGGACTTTTCCTTTTAACTGTAAGGCTTGTGCTTATGACGCAAGTGTGTAAGTAGATGGGGCTCAATCCTGTAAGGTGCCAGTGCTTAATGCAGAGCTTCTAATCAGTCTTATTAGTTTAAAGCACTTAAACTCCCTCCTCCCTTGTGTCTGCTTACTTACCATCTCTCTGAGCTGGTCTCATGGTCATGTTTTTCACTAGTGGAAAGTCTGAGGTAATGTAATGTTTTTGATACGCTGTAGCTTTAAAGTGTTTCTTAGCCTTAAGTATTGACGAGGTGATTTTGGGCTGTAGTGTGGTGCCTGTGAAAGTGTGTGGTTAACAGTACAATAGAACTCACATCCATAGTAGTCCTAAATAGAGCATGTAGCAATATTAAATATAACCTGCAATGAGTTTTAAGAACAAGCTAAATCCACGTGGAGTGTGGATCTTTAAAGAACGCATAATCTTTGCCCCTTGCTTTTTGCATGCTCTCCAGGGCTGGGAAAGCTGTCACTTCATTGTTGATATATAAAGCATCTGACATGTCTCCTGTATGCATTGACTGCTCTGGTAATGAGGTTTTCTGTAGGTTTGCCCCTTTATACTTAGTAGAAAATGGGTGCACTCATTTAGCTTTTTGGGAAAGTGCTCCAGAGGAGCTGAGGATGAGAAGGTGACTGCTGTCAACTTCTGCTTTCCTTGCCTTGCATACCCTGTCTGGTGCAAGGCAGTAACAGACACAGGCATAAGTGATAGCTCCTGTCGATGAGATCATCAACACAATGGTTTTAAAGTGTTTTAACATGCCTGAATAACGGCTCACACCATGGTACGTGTCCTCTGACCCATGGCCAGAGCCCTGAATGGCAAGTGCAGGCTCAGCACCTCTCAAAGTCAGGCTCTTTCCTCCTGAGCCCTATGCAGAATTTAGGAGCCCAAATCAGCTATAGGCTCTCATATTGGGAAGTCTGGATTTCTGTTTTTAAACTCATCCTAAAAATGTGAGCTTCCTATATGCTAAGAGTGGCATTTTCACTTTTCACAAAAAATGCTCTTGCCCCCACGTCCCCTGCTTTTGCTGCTGTAAGAAAGCTAAGCATGAGGCAGAGGAGCATGCCATCACATGCTGGAGGTAGGAAAGGTGTTGGAAAGTATCTTGACTGCTGCTTGTATCACCACAGTCTGTAAGATGCTGAATTTTCAGAGAAAAACTAGAAGAAAGTCTGAGGGTCACCCCTCTTGAAAGGAGCCAGGACCTTCCACGGTGTCCATTGTGGTCTTTATGCCAGCAGCATGGGCATACATCCAGACTCTATCTACTACAAGGTTAGATCTGAGATGAGAAAAAGGGATTTGAGTGCATCTGTATGTGACCCAAATTCTGAATTTTCAGCAAGGCTTTTTCCTGAGCTGATCTGTCAGTGGGAATTATATTGGTCCAGCAGTGATGCCTTGAAAAATGTTCTCTGAAGTACAGGTGTGAGCTGTAGCAGCCTACAAGTGTCTGAAGTATTTAGTGTGAGACATTAGTCACACTGAGGAGTGGCCTTGTCCAGCTGCAGTGCAGGCTTGCATGTTAATTCAATAGAAGAGACCAGAAAATATGGAAACTCTGGCTGCCTTAGTTCATCATGAGTCGCACTTTGAGGAGCATGCATGACAGATCTGTAGGTCTTGCCTGAGGCTCCTGTGCAGTTTTCCCCAGCTAGGTCATCTTTATTGAAATGCTTTCTGGAAGTATCCCAGGGCTCGTGGAAAACCTAATTCAGTGTACTTGGAGGGTCAGTCGTTTGTTCTTTCCATAGTATTCGCTTCTCTGGAGCAAACTGCTCCACCGCCCTGCTGTGGTGGTGTCCCAAGCTGTTTTCTGGGAAGCAAATTTTTTGGTCATACCTTCACCACTGTAGTTTCCAGATTCAGTTAATCTCAGTGGAAGCAGTCTTTGAGCATGGAAGCCAACCAGACACCCACGGCAGCAGAGGGAAGAGCTATTTTAAAATTCTAAAAATTAAAAAGTGTTTTTTTCACTTGCATTCCTGGGTCTTGGCCTGAGCAGGGAGTAGAGGTGCCAAAATACTGCGAGAGTGTCTGTTGTTGCAGTATGTCTGGCTGAACCAGAAGCAGGAAATTCTTGTGAGAGCCTGTCTCATCAGATTGCCAGCCAGCTCTGAGCCTTGCTGGTAGTGAGTGTGAGTTGGTGAGGTGGGAATGTGGTTGAGAGAAATATTTGAAGGTAGGTAAAATGGTTCATTGGAAGTGATAGCACAGTATGTATGTGAAACATGGTGGTGGTTTTCTGTTGTCAACATAAAAACAAGAAGAGAATATTTGAAGCAAACTTGCATCACCCTCCTTCTTCCAGTGGAGAAGGAAATAGGGGAAACTCCCTGTATGGGTTGAGTGCTTCTCTGCCAGAACTGGTCTGCCTCTGTGCTCTGCCTTTGGGTCACCCCTTGGCTTGAAGGGAGCCAAATCCAGCCCCCTAGTTCATAACTTCCTTCTTAAAACTTGCAGGTCAGGAATTTTTTCTTACCTTAGGCTAGACTCTGCTGTAAAACTTTCCATGTTGTTGTGTGCAGAGCTGCCTTGGCAGGAGCAGGGATGCAGACGCTGCAGTAAGAGCCCCAGAGGTTACCCCCCTGACCAGCAGACTTATTCCACCTTGGCTCCATTTCAAGGCTATTTAAAAGACTGTAGCCAGTCTGTGCTGCCGATTTCAGCATTACTGCTCCTCGTGGAGCTGTAACAGTGGGAGACTTTAAAGAAAAAGGACATAATGGAAACTGATTAGAAAAGTGAAGAAAGTCTTGGGATACAATAAAGCATTGCTTAAGAAAGGCGGGAGGGTGGGTAAGGTGAGCCCTTAAAAGGCATGTATTCGATCACAGCAGGGCAGGAAATAGCTTTAGGAGAATTTTTTCTTTGGTCCATTCATAACCTGGTTTGTACCTCATTAACTTTCTGTTAGTGCTTTTTTTCTTCTGAAATCCAGGGTAGCTTATTTCCACTGAAGTCAATGTGAAGAGTCATTCAGCGCCGAGCACACGAATCCTTCGGTGCAGATTAAACAAGAGAAGCTCCCAGTGTTTCTTTCATTCTGAAGGGATGAGAAGCACATTGAGGATGTGCTGATGATGCGTGCTTTATTTACTCCGTTTCCGTGGAGCTACAATAAGCTTCCCAGAGGTGCCTTTTCCAGGGTGCTTGCACCATTTTTCTGTAATTTACTGGATGATCAAATGACAATCCCTGTGAAACCAGTTGCACTCTTGCCTATGGTTGCATTAAGCCTGTTAGATTGTTAGAACCTCCTGGTTTATGAAGGAATTGCCATAAAAGCTGCATGGCTTAAAGTGTGCCTGATAGAAAAGTGTCCAAGATCTTAAACACTTCCAGCCATTCCCTGCTTACCTAAAAAATGCTGGGTTTATGAACCGTTGTTCTGCAGTGCTAAAATTGGATTCCAGGTAGCTGAAACTGTGCTTCATTATATCCTTTAAGAAAGACAGCTGGGGTTTTGTCTTGCTGATGAAGCCTAATTTGAATGACTTTCCTCATCAAGCCCATTTAATTAAACATTCATTACATTCTGTATAGTGTAACAGTGAAACACAGAACTGTCCTCTGGGCAGCCAGCTGCCAAAAGGGAGGGATTAGCTGTGGCTAAGATAGGGTAAGAAGTTGTGGGATTAAAATGCAGCAAACAAGATGCAGGTTTGAAGCTGGGGCAGAACTGGAAGGATAGTGAAGTGTCACTGTGTGTGTCTGGGGCCCTGGAGAGAGGGTTAGGTGTGCATCTATGGGATGCACTTACCCTGCCTGTGCATAAAGAGTAGACCTCTCGCTCTCTGCTGCTTTCTAAGAAGGTTTGTTGTAGACAAAAGAAAGGATGGACTCCTGCAGCCTTTTGCAATGCCTGTATGGTTTGCAATCCAGAAGATGGAGAATGGAAATCCATAAAATGGTCCTCTGAGTTTGAGACAGGAGCACTGGTTGTACACCAGCCGCTTGGCTTAGTTTTTGTCCCTGTATCACAACTGTGTTTGTGGACAGGGAGAATGGTTTGTCAAGCAGCTGTTCAGCAATAAACACTTCCAAAGACACTGAAAACCTTGTGTGACAGGATCCTTCGTGGTGGTTGGCTCTGCACTGGGGAAATGCTTCATACAGTTCCCCTGGATGGTGCAGTGGTGCCACTGGAGCATCCATACATGCAAAGTTGTAGATCCATCTGCTGCCCCAAGGCAGCAATGAACAGTTATGTGTTGTGTTTGGCAGCAGAGGGAGATGGGTTAGGGATTTTTTTTTTTTTTTTTTCCTTGAAAAAGAAGATTGGATGGTTCTTATTTGTATTTGAAAAGAGGAACAACTAACTTGGAGAAGAGCATTTTGGTATAAATCTCATGAGCCTGGAAAAAATTCAAGGCTGCAATTAAAAAGCTTGTTTGTACTCTTTCTGAAGTGCCTGTTCATCTTGTTTGCTCTGATCAAGAAGGAAAATCTTATATTAACAAACAAACCATCAGAAAGCCTACCATTGCTGGTCAGAGCTGCCATTCTGTAAGGAGCCCACTGAAAACCAACACTTATTTCTTCTGATCCCAATTCTTTCTGTCTGTTGAGGTTTTTTGTTTAATTAAAGTAGCCTTCAATATTCAGAGCAACAAAACAGTGGGCATAGGTTCTCTAACATGAGTTTTGTGGCTCTCACTTGGTTCCTTAGCATTTGAAGGTGCTTTGGTTCTCTGCCTGCACGAGCCACCAATTGGTGGCCGGGCTTCCCCCTGCCAGCTCTCCTTAAGCAGAGCTGTGCATCTGTAGCTTCCCTTGACTGAGTCAGCAGGGCAGGGATGCACCATTTTCTATCTGTCCTCCCAAAATAATGGCTCCTAAGCTGCAGACTGGGGAGGAATCATTAATTTCTGTAAGAGCACTTGAAAGCTTGTTTTATGTGCCAAGTGTTTGTTGATGTGACACCAGAGTTCAGCTGTAATTGGGAATGGAGACACACAGTTGTATTTTGGTTCTGTAATCTGAGCCTTCCACAGCCAGTTTCTCTGGCTGAGCTGAGGGTGTTCACAGGTTCTTCAGGAGCCTTAGGATCCCTTGGGTTCTGGTAGGTGACAGTGTGAAGGGAGCTCCATGGTACTTTTAATGCTGTAACAGTCAATATTTGGGATCTGATTTGGTGTAGCACGAGCCCCCAGTAACTTGGATTAGAAGGCAGAGCATGAGCTTGTGACAGCACCACTGGTTTTTTCAAGGAAAGTTCATGTAGCATTTCCTAACCAACACTGAAAATCCTGTGTTGGAAAGGTTAACCTGTCATACATTTTTTCTGAGATTATTTTATTTTTAACCAGATGCATGGAGATTACCAGTGTCCCAGACACACGTGCTGCTCCAGGTGCCACTCCATGGAACAGTGGGCAGTTGGAAAATTATGTATCTGATACTTTTCAGGGCGTGATCTGAACACAGAGATTTCACTTAGAGATAAAGGAAACACAAAAATAGTGGTTTTCTGTTGGAGGCTCTGGCATAGTGCAGTGACAATGACATGTGGAGCATCATTGCTAGCATGGGGTTACATCAGTTGTGCTCTGTCTTGGGCAGTTTCTTACGGACTGTCTGTTGTATGCAATGGGAAATTGCTCTTCCAGGTAATATTGAAAATTGTGACATCTCTTAGCTTGTGGAAGTTCACTTATCATTCCCATGCCCAACTGAAAGGATCCTGTACGTAGATATACATGTGTAGATGTTTATATGTATGCTCAGTGTATGTAATTACGTGTATGTATGGCTCTTTTCATTGTGAATGACGCTGCAGGGGTTCTTTACTGCAGGGAACTGCTCACACGTGCTAATGTCTGCTGACAATTAAGCCTGTCTTTGAGAAATAGTTTTGCTCTTGATCTTAGGCAGGTCTTAAACCTGGGGCTCAGAGGTAGGAAGAGGAGTGTGCTAAATGATGACTGTAGCTAATTCTCAGAAATAGCATGGTGTTCTTTCTGCCCACCTTTCTCTTTCATCCTCCTCCCTGACTCTATTCCAGGACATCTTGTGGAAAAAGGAAAAGTCGTTTCCGTTAGAACTGGCTGTTTTTCTTCTTTCCGTAGATGTTTTTTCACCCCTCTACTCTCAAGTTAAATGGGAAAACAAAGTATGCAGTATTTCTGCTGCAGAGTTAAATATTGATGAAGATTAAGATGCATTAAAAGACTGAGGAAATTCATGGCTCAGGAATAAAAATAAGCAAAACTCAGAAAATTGAAAAAATGTTCAAGTGTATGAATAGCTCTTTATCTTTCTACCTTCCAGCATTACTTCCAATAAAATGTTTCAGCATCTTGATGCAACCATTCCAGTTTCACTGAGCTGGGGACAAGAAAGTGCTGTACAGTAACAGTTATGGGGGAAAAATGTTCTGTGCTGTGTTGGTCTTGGACTTCCTCAGAGTATTTTTGTTCCAGATGTTAAACTGCGATTTTTTTCAGAAGCCTTGTTAAGCTGCCAGAACATTAAATTTTTTTGAAGGATTTTCCGAACCCCAGCTGATTATCACAACACACAAGAATCCAAACTTGGGCTTGGCTTTGCTGTGCTGCAGCAGCTGCAGAAAATCTGTGTGAAAGCGCAGGTTTACAGCGCCATCATCGAATGCCCTTATAGGGTAAAACAGGGAGTGAGGGAATTCTGCTCTGCTGCCTCGTACAACGCAGGATTTACGTCAGCCATTGAGTAACATCAAGTTCCCCAAAGCACAAATACCCTCACACACACGCTGTGGCCAAGGTGGTAGCAGAGCTCCCAAAAGAGCTACAGCAGAGCAACTCGGGGATGGAAAAAATTAAATCCCATCTGCCTCCATCCAGGCAAAGGATAATAGTCTGCTCGGAGCAGAGGCAAAATCAGTCCCCAGTGTACTTTGTTTCTAGATATAACAGCACTTTTTCTAGCTGGCGGGACGTGATGGTGCTGGTAGTACATGGCACAGATTGCACACTGCTGCTTGATTGAAGTCAAAATGCCACCTGTGACTCCCTCCCTGACCAAGGCGCCTGTGCCCCAGCTCCCCCTGGCCCTGTTCACATTCTTTTCAGCCCTTTGGTCTAATCCTTATGGAAATAGATGGAAAAATCTCCTAAGCTCTGTTTTGTCTAGTCAGTGTTGTCAATAGGAAACTTCTCTTTACAAAAGCAATAAATGGATAAGCACCTTCTGCTTTGTACCGGCTTCTCTCCTTACCTGCCTAAGTTTTGTCTTCATGCATTTACAGAAACTCTCAGCTATGGTATTTTTGCACTTAATGTGTCTTCCCAAAACTTGCAGTACCTCCCCTGCTGCCTTTGTTTTGCTTTAAAGGGTCGTCAGCCCATATGAGCAGAAACCCCTGACTATCCTGGTATTAAAGACAGTGTGGAGCTCAATGTGTTCAAATTCCTTTCCCTAACCACAGTCCTCTTTTTAGAGGTGAATTCTGCCAACCAACTTGGGTGACACACTCTTCTGTGCCAAAGAAAGCTACTTCCTTAGCCAAGCATATCTGCTGTACCTGGAAAAGGGCTGCTTGAGGCTGCCGGAACAAGGCTCCTGCCTTGCCTGGGACAGATCCCCAGTCTGCTGGTGGCTGGGGCAACACAGGGCTGCCAGGGCACATTGCCCAAGTGGTAAACAGATTTAGCACCCGGCAGTGTTTCATTATATTGGGTCTGCCCCTGGTCTGTGAGGACCGTGGCATTCTTTCCTGGGAGCGGCGTGGGGTCAGAGCACTCGTGTGGTGCCTGGATGGAGGTACTGGTGGGTCTCCCCCTGAATGACACCAGGTTGTCCCCTGCCTCAAGAGAGAACCATAGAACAAGATGTACTGAAAATATGGCAGAGAAAAGTGGCTAAGAAGTCTGTATTTTGACATGGGATTTTGTTTGCTGGGTGCCAAGAGAGTGGCAGCTTGATGCAGTTAAAGTAGGAAGATCAGCAGTGTCAGCTCTCTTCTTCTGTCAGTATTGATGTCTCAGGGAAGGGATGATGGAAAATAGCGTCCAAAATATGAGATACGAGCAGATGCTATGGCTAAATCACCATAAAAAAGACTGAAAAGCTTTTCAGGTCACCAGAACTGAAGTTTGTGCCAGAGATCCGAAGGACCCTTTACTGTAATGGCATTAAGATGAGACTGGAACGCTAGGGGAGGGCTGTCCCCATCTCCTGGGACCAGGCACTGTTACTCACAAGGGGTTTCACTCTGGTATGCACAGGAAAAGCTCTGCTCATGATTCATCCTTGTAGCTGAAAGGGAAGAGTCGGTGACTTATCCCGTGTCACTCTGTGCCCTCTCCATGTGGGCCTAATCCCAGCAGAGCTTTTCCGGTTATGTTTGTTTTTTCAATAGTATTTCGTAAAGGATTTGCCTGAGTCTAGTTTTGTGTAGGAAGATAGCCACAGGGAGTGCGTAGAGGAGACTCTCCAAGAGGAAAATCTGAAGCTTGGATTGAAAACTGGTCAAAGAAGGAAGAAATTTGGCTGTAGAAGTACAAACAATCTTGTCTGTGCTGTGGCAGCCTGATCCTCAACTGGGCTTTGGAGGGCGATAAAGAGAGGATGGCAATGAGTCAGGATAGATATTTGCGCTCTGTCGAGGTCCTTCCTGTTATTCCCCTCTGAGTCATGGATTGCACAGAGATCTCTAAATATTTTACATGCCAGTGGCCCCTGCAGCAGTAGGCGTGAGATTAAGCCCATTTTTTAATCAATGTGACTCTGGAGAGACTACCCCCACTAGCATCCTCCAGACTCTTCCTATTTCAGAGCAACAGAAGCAGAAGTCATCCCTTATTTACACAAACTGATGGATTTGAACAGTTCTTCTTGAAAGGTACAATTATCCTAATTAAGTGAAAATAACCACCGAAAAATCTTGGTTATCTTAAAATCGAGATGTTGCAGTTCAATTGTATTTCCAGACTCGGGCAAGCTGCTGGAATGCATGCAGTTCAACTTTCCTCTATGATATAATAGTTTAAAAGAGATCAGGGTACATTTTACCATAGTGTCTAGCAATGTGAGTTTATTCAGACTTTTGGCAGGCAGTTCTGCACACTCTTGCTAAAACTGTGAATCATCCATTGTTGGCTGATTGCACTCTAGTTGCTAAGAGATCTGTCAAGTGCATACTGAGGCTTAATTCTACATTTGCTCTAAGAAGGGCTAAATGTATTAAATTGGAACATGTCACATCCTTCCTAAACAAGTAATTAAGGCACTGCTATGAGCCTGTCTGATGGAGAGAAGAGAAGGAGCTGGGAACAGCTGGAAGATTTAACTTATGTTGAGGTTGGTCTCTTCTGTCTGGGACTAGACTTATTGCATGTTGGATTTTCACAACCTGATGCATAGTGGAAATAGAAAGGGGAGGGAGACATTAAAAAAAATAGAATTTGCAAAAGAACTTGCTTTTCAGTGTCCTTATATAAACCTCTTAAAATGATCTAATGCTTTTTCACAAAGTGTAATTTTTAGTAATGGAAAGACAATACGTCAGTGTTTCCCAAGCTGCCTTGCCCCCCGCCCCCTCCCAAGTGAACTCTACCTCTCCACTGCTCCTCCCCAGTTATCCCATCGCTCGGATGTGTTGCAATACGTATTGCAGATGCTGTGTGCTTTCGTTCAGGAGCCTGCTTTAATACTCCTGTTTGCTAAGTACACCAGCAGAAGTGGTGAGTAAGTGGTACTATAAGATACCTTTAACCACCTTGTCTGTCCTAAATAGCCACAAGCTTTTCCAGGAGGCCTTTTACTACCTGCAAGGAGAAAATGGATCCATTTGTCAGCAGTAAACAGAGCACGTTGTCCGTTTCTGTGAACGTACACCTGCCTGTGAGAGGATGTGTGGCAGCAATTAAAAAAAAAAGTAAATGAAAAAAGTTCATTAGTCAAGATTTTTAGACTCATCTGTTCCTAAAATTACATAATTTGCACTGACATTAGCTGTGTCCAAAAAGCACCTTAGTTTCTCACTAGGCTCTGTATCTTCTATCTCTTCACTGAACAAGAAGAAAAAGTCATGAAGTTATGGTGTCTGCCAGTATTTTCTGGTATCCAGACTGGCAGTGAGCTCCCAGGTTCAGGATTTCACCTATCACCTTCCAGATCTGTGCTGTTATATTGGGGTTGGGCTGCTTGCTGCCTATGGGTGGCCTCTGCTTGGGCTCCAAAGAAGGGAAAGAGTTAAACGCAATCCTTGCTTAGTTATCTAAATGATAAATTATTTTCCTTTTAAAAATAAAGACACTATCCCTGCATCAGCCCTGGCTAATAGTTTGCTTATACAGTGCTTCTAGGTGCTGTATTTTGTCAGAGCTTGTTACTGAATTTCTCTTCCTTGTGTAGGACTTTGTAGACATGATTGAAGGCCTTTATAATCCTCTCTTTGATCATCTCTGAAACAGATTGAGCTCTGTGAATGCTGTTTGATAGGGATTTTGGAAATGATGCATTCTTTCTGGTGGCTCCTCTCCAAGCTGCTTGTGAGTGTTGGATGTTCTGTGGGGGGTGGATGTGGCACTGGAGAGCAGCGGCGGCCCGCATCAGGATGCTGGATGTGTCCCTACAGTGTTGCCCTGCTTGTCTGTCCGAAGAGGTCTCCTTAGTTGTAGGGTAGTGGTTGGAGCCCACATGCAGACAGTGATCCTCTGTGGTGGCTTGGCTTACCAAATTGAACAGATGGCCCATCCCCTGACTGTGGCCCGAGGCCCTGGTGCCAGCCAGGCAGTGGCCATATGGCAGTGTGGGTTGGTCACTTGTACCTCTTGTGCTGTCCCTGCCTGTGACCTGGTTTGCTCAGAGTTTAACTCTTCCTTGGTGGCTGGCCAATGATGATTGTGTGCCCTCAGGCTATTCCTGTGAAACTTGCGTGACCTTGCACTGATGGGCTTCTGTTTGAAACGCACCTTCAGCAGTGATTTTCCTTCTCATCAGGTCTTGAGATGTGTGAAAACATTCTGCTGGCATACCAGTGTCCACTTGTATGCTGCTTAACCTGGTACATCAGTGCTAGCACTGCTAGTTATGGTCACCGTTTCATCCAAAACTGTTTTAAACTAGATGAGATTGACTTGTTATAAACACATGATGATTGGTAATAATTATTTTTTCCTTCTATTCCATATTACTCCCCTGTCAGTCATTTTGCAGATTTTTCTAGCATCCCCATTAGGCTGTAAGGATGATGAACACTATAGAACTCTTCCTTGGGTAGGAATCATCCTCAGTTACTGTTTTAAAAGTGCTGGTAATAACTGCTGGGTAATGTCTTCCTGTATTATGGATGGGATGAAAATTACTCTTTGTAATACTATCTGAATATTTAACTGCCTTTTTACCCATGTAGAGCAGAAATATTTCCCTTTTTGGTGTGAATATTGAAACTTTCACCTTTTCCAGGTAGTCATGAATCAGCACCACTGTTGCTCTTCCTGTTGTTCCTAAGGTGGGGAAATGAAAGAGGGAAAAAAACGGTTTTCATGGATATTGATTCTGCTATCCAGAGATTTTTGCTAGGTCGTTTTGCTTTTATAAATTCTCATAATTTCTGATATGTTGCACTAAAACTTGCCATAGTTGTTTTGGGGTTTATATCTGATTTAATTTCATCTCTATACCAATTAACTTAGACTTTATCTCTGATCCTTCATCTAATACAGCATTCTTTTTCACATGGGAGTGGGTTTTCTGGACATTTAATGACATTTTCTTAAAACTGCTCCTAGGCGTCATGTATTTTTAGCATGCAGATTAGCTGCCTAGTGATTTACCTCAACTATTTCAGCTTTGGGAAAATAAGGCTTTTGAAAATTAGTAAGTCTGTGTGTTATGTAACTGCTTTTACTTACTAGGAACATCCATTTTGTCTATTAAATCTGTCACTTGTTTGGTGCGTTTTTTACTTTATCACTTGGTCTGCAACTGAAAGGGCACAGAGTATCATCTGTATTCTGAATAAATTATCATGCCGTTATAATGTATTATCCTCTAACCACGGGCTAGGTTTTTCAGAAGCATCATCTTTCTGGTCATTGTAACAAGTGGTTTCTGAGGGAGTAGCTGTATGTCTTCCATGAAAGCCAAGGGAGTATTGAGAAGACTTGATGTGTTCTGGTATGTTGGAGGCTTGCTTCCTACCTTTGCCCTTTTTTTTCAGCCTGTTGCCTGCTGAAGTGGAAGCTGAATGTGGAGCAGGCCAAACAAAATATCGTGTTCTTTTTGTTCTGACCTTGCAGACTGTATTTTTTTCTTCAGCTTTTCTTCACTGTTGCATAACTAGTTAGAACTTTCTTTTGCCGACCAAAACAGGTAGGAAAACAGGATTTCTATATTTGCCCTGAGCTCTTACAACTTGTAGGACGTGAAAAGCATCCAGCAGTAGGTAGAGACAAGTTTTAAGCAGTGGTAACATCTACAAAGAATATAGCAGTCATTATTTTCTCAGGTTTCCACCTCACTGCTTGACCCCCAGATCTATAAGAGTGCACAGTGTGGAGTCACACTGGTCAGCAGAAGACCTTTCTCACTGAAGGTGCTAAAAAAACTTGCAGTACGGCATATGCTTGTCTGTGGTCTCTGAAGTGTAGCCCAGTGAGTGTGAGGAGTGACTGAGGAACTCCTGAGCTGTCTTCCTTACTTGGGGCTGCATAAATAGCAAGTTTTAAAGCTATTTTTAAAAAATATTTGTTTTTCTCCAGGATGATGCACTGAGTGCTCAATGCCACAGTCAAAGGCAGCTGTCTCTAGACCAGGTGCTCATGTTAATGTCCCCCATGCTTGCAACACGGTGCAGGCATTGTTTCCCTCCTCCTAGCTTGGGTGATGGGACATGTACATAACTGAGTCTCTTTGGTGGTGGGCTGGGGCTTGCCTGGCTGGGGCTGTGGTCCTCAGGGAGGTTCAGCCACGTTATACAGCAGTGATGTCTTCCCCAGTGGCTCAAGGAGTCCCGAGCAGCCCAAACCAGAAACAGCTGCCCAGTGCTCCTCGTGGCAGGAGTGCAATCAGTGGTTTTCATTTAACTTTTTCATGAGTGACTGTTGTTCCAGCCCCAGGATCACCCTCTGTTTGCAGCAGGTCCTGCAGGTACCTGCAGGCTCTGGCATCGTCCTTGCCTGAGAATGCTACAGTTACAAGCTGTCAGGTTTCTTCCACACCTCTGATGGTGATAGCATCTGGTGAGGTAATAGTTTCCATTTGGTTACAAATATATAAATTTCAGTGTTTCCCTTTATTTCTGTATGGTGGCGAAGTTGTGCAGGACTGCGTGGAGAAAGGAAAAGCCATTAGACTGACTATAAAGTAATACTGGAGTCTGATGTATCATCAGCTCTTGGCTGTTATTCCAGCAGATGTGCTCCCTATTCCCACGTGAGTCTGGGAACGGGCTGATATCGCCCTGCAGCCGTCAGTCACGGCACTGCTGCTGCTCTGTGCAGTGTGGGTTTGTGCCTTGCTCCTGGATGGCAGGTGTTGCTCCAGACATGGGACCTGTGGGGAGGATCACAGCATCACCATGTCCCCCAAAGCAGGGCTGGCAGCAGGCAGGAGGGCAGAGCTCGGATGCTCCGGAGTGTAATCCCTTGGGATCATTGCTGCTGCTCAGCAAAGGGCACTGACTTGGGTGCAGCGAAACATGGGCATGTTCTACCTCAGACAGAGAAGGCGTAATTAGGAAATGTAGGTCATCAAAAGCAATTAGCCCAGTGCAGTGTGGCTGGGAAGAGTTCTTACTGTATTTACCTCCTCCTTAGGGTAGCTCTTATTAAAGAATACGCTAAGTGAAACCCTCATTTCTAAGGTGCACTTAAAAGCCTGCAGAGAGATACTTCCCTCCCAAAATAACTGTTTGCAAAATGAAGTAGTTAGATACTGAAGAAGCTGCGTGCACAGTGCCCCAGGAGTGGGATTGGTGAGTGAATGAAGGAGAGAGGGCTCAGTTTGCAAAAGCACACCTTTTTAAAGAAGCATGATTGCTTTAGGAGTCTCACATCTAGTGTCTTTCTACTACAAGACCTTTAATGAAGTAGAATCTTTGAACAGTTGCTTTTTACTTACCTGTTATTTTTGCTTTTCTTCAGTTTTTTTTTTTTCTCTGTCCCTTTGCATTACAAACTTCCCTTTGTTTAAATCCACTTGTATTTTATGCATGAAGAGCGGAAGATGTTTCTACAGTAGCAAAGTGCAGAGTGAGTTGCAAACATGGC
Organism: Pachycephala philippinensis; assembly: GCA_013397055.1. Taxonomy (NCBI): domain Eukaryota; kingdom Metazoa; phylum Chordata; class Aves; order Passeriformes; genus Pachycephala; species Pachycephala philippinensis. The sequence continues at coordinate 1,176,179 of VWZT01000856.1, forward strand.
ACAGAAATTTAGTTTTTTAAAATGTAACACTGTTTCCACCCCCGATTTCACTGAATGCAATATTTAGCTCTATTGAAAGAATGTGGTCTCAGGATATGCAAAAGTGTACAGCAGCTTGTTTGGCAGGGAAAAGAGCAAAACGATGAACCACATTGCACCTGTTAGTGCTCTTAAAGTGCTTTCCTTACAGGCATTCAGACGTTTGCATTCTGCATTTACTGTATAGAATGTAAAGGGACATCTTGAGTGGGAGAAATTCATCCTCTTCTGCCTGCCTAGAGCTCAGGTCCTGTGTTCAGGTTTGCCCCTCCTAATTCCCACCTGCAACTAAATGCTCTCCTGACGAATCTGTGTGGAATTACAAGCATCATTAATGCAGGTGATCAAAGCAACAGTGTCCTCTGAGAGTTGAAATGACACTGACTTGAACTCAGAATAAGCACCTAAGCAATTTCTTTTTGAAAAAGCAAAAAGGTGTAGTATTCTAATCTAGGTTTTGGGTTGAAACTTGCTCAGTACTGATCCATCATTGAGTATTAAAAGGTTGTGTGCTGCATGTTTAAAAAAATGTTTCAAATTCTCTACCCATGTGCCTATATTGCAGAAATTGTTTGGGCAAATTGTTTAAATGCCAGTGCTTTGAAACTCGTGTAGACTTAAATGTATTTAAATGCATGGAGGCCTTGAAGGAATTCCTTTGGCTTGTACTTCATTAAGATTTGTTGCATAGATCAGGGCTGCGTAGATCAGAGTTTGTGTGTGCGCCCCTTTTTGGCCAGGTGAAACATCACTGTGGGAAGGGCAGGTGGCTGTTCCCCTTTTCCAAGGGTTTAGATGTTTGTCCTAAATAAGAAATCCAGTTTTTCAGGACTGCTGCTGGTGTATCATTACATCCAAAGTGGTGCTCGATCACGGGGCAGACATGTGCCTTTCACAGCACTTGTAGTGGAAAGATTTGGAGCGGCTTTGGGAAGGCTCCCGTGCTCCCTCCTCAGGGCTGAGGCCACGGTCCAGTGTCTGGTGGGTTGTTGTCCTTTCGTGGGCAGGAGGACTGAATGTTGTCACGTAGGAGGTTTAATCACCATAAACTCCCTGTTCTGTAACTCTCTGGTCTTGTAATTTTTCTGAGCAACAGTGTTGCAGGTCCCCTGAGACATTAGTGGGGGAAGAAGGGGAGGCAGGGTTTGAGCAGGCCGGCCAAAAGTAGGAGCTGAGTTTTCAAGCCCTGTGTTAATGCAATTAACATGTACATTGCCGTGAAGGTAATCTATGTACGGTTGTTGATGTTTTTAAATTAATTATTGCCTGTAGTTTTACAGCTTAAAAATGCAAAAGGTGAGGACGAAGCACGTACTGCAGTCCTTCTGTCTGGAGAGGCACAGGAGGGTGAGGGATGTCCTGGCAAAGCAGCCCAAGAGGTGCCATTGTCCCTCTCTGCATTTGCAGGGTGCATAGGAAGCTTCTGGGGGATAGAGGCTTTTCTCAGCCCAGTGCTGTCAGCTGGGCTGAACACGTGGTGAGACTGCAAGGAAAGGCAGGGGAATGCATTGATAAAAGTGTCTATCTCTTAAAAGAGACTGCACCAACTGCTCTATCTTGCACGTGCTCTTCATGTTTTACTGCTTGCTGCTTTATCCTTGTTCCCTCCTTAAGCCTCAGATGGGAAGTTGGTGCTGAAGCAGGACTGGAAAACTGGCTCTTTCTTTTCCATTGTTGCTGTGAGTTCAAGGAACAGTAGCCAGAGATGGACAATTGCTTATGCTTACTGCATATTTTTCTTTAAGAATTTATTAAAACTTGTCAGTATGGTATTTGGCTGCTAAAGGTTATTTTCAGGTTGAAATGTCCCACCCAGCACTGTGATGGTCAATTTGATTATTAGATGATTTCCAGTTTGAGTATTTATATTGAGATCTATTTTTGACAGTTTTAAATCATTGGTGTATCTTCAAGGATTTAACTCCATTTCATGTATACGAGCAAACTTCCATAATCCTCCTGGCCTGACACTTTTCTTACCTGTCCGTGGAGACCTTACTAGAACTATGTGGGACATGGAAAATGGTCAGAATTTAAATTTTCTGCTATTATTGTTGTTATATATGTCTAGACACTTCACGGCATTCTTGCAGGATGTGTTAGCATAGCTGAAATACAGCAGACAAGTCAAGTTCCCTGAAAGTGTGAATGAAACCTATTATTAGAGGGGAAAAAATGCTGGGTTAGTATAACCTCTGCCCGTGGGGCCCTTGTTATAAAATAACATGGGAGCAACCGGATGCTCCTCCGTGAAAGGCCGCTTATTGAGTGAATTCAATGTGAAGAAAAATATTCTTTGTTGACTCTGACCGTGGCCATTGCTCCTTGAGCTGAATTGGCTCCAGAGGGAGCCAGGACTGGCAGATGCCCTCTGGAGTCATTGCTTCTCCTCCCTGCCTGTCCTTGGTCTGTGGCAGTGGAGACGTGGTGGCAACTGGGTCTTGTCTGGAGCTTCCCACCAGAGAGACTGAATGGGATCAAATCTTCATTATGATGCTTCTTGGCCATTTGTGCAGCTGAAATCTGCAGGTTGGTTCCCACGTACCTCAGAGAGGTGATGGGAGGAGTCAGAACTGGGAGGTGGTGATGCTTGCCTCCTGGGATGGAGCTGGTTGGGAGCTGCTTTTTAGCAGTGTTGGGTTAGTCAATATAAAATTAAAGCTTTTAAATACCCTCGGAGAAGGACACTGATATGCTTTTCAGTGTTAAGGATTACAAAACTTGGGGCCTTCTTGGTACAAGGACATGTGCACACAGCAGATCAGGAGACAATGGCAGACGTGCCAGCAGCTTGACAATTAACTGCGAGGAATCTAACAAAATCTGTTTTAACGCAAAACAAATGCTCTTGAAGTTTTTTCCAGAAGTTTTTTATATTTGATTGATAAAACTAAGATTTAGTGAAGGGAGGATGAAACAAGTTGCTGACCTGCAAACTCAAATGAAAATTCATACCAGACCAAGCTTGGCTGAGCGCTTGGGAAGCTGGGAGGTGCTCATACTATTTACCACTGTGCAGAAATTGTGGGCACCTTGTTCAAGAAGCTGCAAAGCCCCACATTTCCCAGTTGAGGGTATTTAATTATTTTTCGTTTTTCCTTTGAAAAGAGTTCCCTACCTTAAAATAAGCAGAGTATCCTTGCCAAAGATCTTTCAGCCTCTTTAGAATAGGGCATTTAGATTACTGGGGACAAAGTGAGTGTCTTGAATGCTCTGTGTCAAGGCACAAACAAATGGCACAGAAACAGTAGTACAGTACAGAGTGAAACCTGACAACGTGGTGTTAAAGGAAAGGAATGCTACTGTATGGTTTGATTGTGATCAACTTATCTTCAAGTGGGTTTATTAGCAATTTAATGGAATATTGGTTATTCAAGAGCCATAATAGCCCTGGTTGAAATGTCCCTTCTGCACGGTTTTCCCATACCCTCTGGAATGAGCAGAATGTGACAGTTGAGCTTTCAACAGGCTTCATGAATTTTAAATACTTTTCAGCTGTAAAATGGGGCACATGGCGTTTGGTCAACGATGGACAAGGAGCTGGCAGCCGCTGAGGGTATTATGGGATATTGAGTGTCTGGGAGATAATGAATGCTTGGCTTATCCAGGTGCATTCTTGGCCTGCTGTGCATGTACAGACAGAATGGAATATATTTCTCTGTCCAACATTTAACAATTGATCATTTTGTAATTGTAGGCAGAAAGTATTTAGAACATTATTTTCTCAGCATGCCTGTGTATGACTTAAATTTCATGTCATCATCTTTATCCAGCAAAATCTTCTCCATTTTTCTGTAACAATGCATTCATGCCACTTAAACTTTTCCACTAACCTGATTTTATGCTTAGTGGATCTTAGAGAGTCTATTCTTCTAGTGACTTTTAAGTCTCCATCTTTTTAAGCATCCTTTTTTTTCCCTGTGAATTTTTTAAACCTGACTGAAATTATTTCCACTTGCTGTGGGTTGAAATTTCAGCCCAGCATTCTTGTAGCAAGTGAGCTGGTTGCTGGCTCCTGCTTTATGGGAAATAGTGTCCTTGCATTTTAAAGGCTAAATTGTGGAAGAGAGGAAGGGGAAACCCAGGCATGTTTTACTCCTGGTGAGCTGTGTACAGTTGTTCTTATGTGCTTCAGTTCTGCTTAGATATTGAAACACAATATGTTCAAAGGACAACCAGATTAATTGTGTTTTTAACTGTATGTACTTGGTAGAGGAGGTTGCTGCTTGAATTCCTGAGACCAGTCAGACTGGAGCTCCCCTCCTGCTTGGTCAAGAAGCTGTTCTAGGACAAGAAACCCTCCAGGCCACCTGCCTCATTCTGGTTTGGCTTCATGTGCCAGTCCCTCTCTGTGCTGCCCTGGTCCAGCTTTTTCCATGTTTCCCCTTCCCTATGAATCCCTGGTGGTACTGTGCTCACCGCAGTCTCAGGTCACTCTCTTGGGGCAATGTGCACTCTACACCAGGTACATCAGCACATCCCTTGAGACTGGTTCAGTAGTAGGGCAGTAAGTGGGTTTGGATCCATAATTAGCAGTGTGTGGGCAGTAACAAATGGGGTCACTATCTCTGTGGCCCTTTCTGAACTCGGAGTTTCATAAAACCCCAAAACTCTGCCAGAAATTGCACCTGCTTGGTGCAAGCTTTGGTTAGGCATGAGACTGTCTCAGAGCCGCAATCTAGAAGCATTAGTGTGGGATCTGTGTATCAGGAGAAACTAACAAGTTGTCTTCTTCTTGAGGATACAGCTTGGGAGTACCTTGGTGTTCCTTCTTGTCCCTCCTGTGGCCTTGTTTGTTGAAAAATGGTTGAGCCTTGGGGACGAGCTGTGCCAGCTGTGTGCTGGTTGGTATTCTGGCACAGCCACTGAGCCACTGATTGATGCTGCCGTGCAACTGCCCCACCATCTGGGAAAGGGCCTGACCTTGGACCTCCGTGTTGGCAGAGCATGGCAGGGTGTGATCAGCTGAAACTCCAAAAAACTTTTTGTGGGTGTTGTGATGTTCAGCCTAGTTTGGTGAAGTCATGCTCAGATTACTCAGAAGTGAGCAGTCAGATGTGATTTGTGTGGGTGTTTTGGGAGCAGCATACCCACCCATGTCATCCAGGAGCATGCTGCTGAGCAGCTGGCGATCCACTTTGGGACCAGGCTGCTGCTGGTTTTTGCCTTTTCTCCCCTTCTCAAAAGAGGCAGTGGGATGGACACAAAGGCTTTTTGTGGGTGAAAAGGGAGATTGATTGCCAAAGCAATTCTGTCAGCTGGCAGAGGTGGGAATGGCAGGTACAGAATGTCCTTACCAGGGTGTGCTGGTGGCTGTTTGTAGGACAGAGCTAACCTTTTTTGTCTTGCACTTGACACACTCTTACTGCATGACCTTCATTGAGTAGCAGTGATGGAGTGTCTTGTTCTTCTGCTGTTTTCCTGATGACCTTTCAAGAGCCAGGGCCCTTTCTGGTATCAACGCTGGGAGCATGAGTTGGAAACTCTACCACAACCCACATCCCACAAATTTCTGAGATCAATATGCACAAGGGTGTGTATCTGACCTACTTAAAGCAAGAAAACAACCAGTAGTGGGTTTTTCTTCTAAAAAACCCTCAAAACTGTTACAGCACTGCTTTATTTTCTTTGAAGCCTGTGCAAGTCCAGAAGGGCAGTGCTTATCGCCAAAAGGAGACAGACATCCCTCATGTCCAAACACAGCAGATTCAGGCAAGAACCTGGATTGTGACCAACACTGGTATCTGGTTTTGCAAAACTAAAGTCTACCCTTTCCTGGCCCCGGATTTGTCCATCTCTATTTATAGCCTTTACTCAGAACCTTGCTGAAAAATGTATTATATATTGACAGTGGCACTTTGTGAACTCAGAGCTAATGGCTCCAGAAATAATCACCTTTGAGATTATTATAGTCTAACTTTTGCATGTGTTAGGTCTGACATTTGCTTTGCACAGCTATGAATGACTGTTTAAAACACAATGAAGTAAAGTCTGAAATGCAGTATTTGTGATTTAACAAGCTGGAGAAATAGGTGGTGGATGTAAACTTCCAGGAGACAGTGCAGTAGTGTGTCTTGGACTGAGAGCCCTTTTTGTTAGAGCTGTGGTTGTTCTCTGGAGAGCTGAGCTGTGAGCACGTGGAGCTGAGCTCTGCTGGCTTAGAAACCTCATTTCATCTTTGGGTCATTGCATGGTCTTGTGCCCTCCGAATCTCTCTGCATCCTTTCATTTAAGACAGGGCTGGAGGCATCTTCCCTTTTTCACCAAGAGCTTGGAGACAAAGGCAGATGGGTCACTGCAGTCATTAGAAGATGCCTGATTTGGTACCATCCACAACTTCTGCCAAGCCCCAGCTGTGCCCTGCCCATGGGGCATTTTGGGAGCCTGAGTGGCGCCTTGCCCATGGCTCCACCACCCAGCTCTGGCACCCCAGGGGAAAAGCTGCCCTGCTCTTGGCAGGTGTGAGATGGTGGCTTGCAAAATCGTTTTCCTGTTTCCACTGTCTTTAGGAAAGATAATTTCTTTCTTACTGTCAATAACATAAATCCCGTAATATGGTTAGTGCACAGGAGACCAGTAAATAATTCAGGAAGCAGCCCATGTTTAGAGTGCATCAAGTACTAATATAGAGAAGGAAAAATCCCCGCACATCAGTTACAGTAATTGGTGGAAGGCACCAGTCCAAAGGGTAATGAGCTCCATTTTTAAAGGACAAGGAAATTAGATTTTTATAAATGTCAAACGCAGTTATTGTCCTCCTTCCTTGAAACAGAGCTGAGCTGGCTGGAGCCCATTGTCTCTCAATCAGCTTTGCAATGGATTAGACACATCCCATCTCACACCAGGAATGTGCTTATTAGAAAAATATCCCTGCACAAAGCATACAAGCTTTAACACTCAACCCATGTACTAATGGATACATGTACAATAAAACCCAGTATCATGTTACAAACCTTAAGCTGACCTGAGATAATACGGTACAGAAATCTGAAAGGATACAGATGAGTGCTCTCTTTGTGTGCAACGATTTTGACTACCTGGGATTTTAGTTTTCAAATAAAGGAGATAAAGTGAGGGAAGGTGACTTTCCCTCTTGGCTGCTTATTAAAAAAGCAAGCAGTAAGTCGTCTTCATAGCGACAATGCTTGTAATCAGGTCGTGTCCAAATATTTTGTGTATTTTACTGATGTCTCCTGGGTAACTGCGGTTTCACAGAGGACTTTGTCGATCCACCGTTTTTCAGTTCTTTCCTGGAAAAAAAGCAAGAGGTGGTTATTTGTTTATACATCAAAGCTAGCTCTGTGAATTAGTCTTTCATTCATAATGAATGAAAATGCTGCCAATATGTGTTAAGACACCACACTTCAGAAAATGGCTATCAGTTATTTGGGGAGAGTAAAATGTGAGGAGAACAGAGGGCTTTGTAAAATCAACCCCTTTCCTACATCCCTTTTTTAAACATCTTACTTGAGGATAACAATCACCTGTCCACCATCCTTAGCTAGAGATTGTATCTTGTTTCCTCTCTGTAGGAGCTCTGTTAGAAAGTAGCACAATCCTTCCTGATGTGGGAGGGTTTAAGGATGGAGCCAAGCTTTAGGTTCCCTGTTACAGTGATGAGATACAGATTCCAGCTACTTGTGTGGACTTTACCCCATCCTAACCCAACTCTGAATGCTGCAAATGCTTTTTCCGAGGTGGAAAACAAGTGTATCAAACACTTTCCATGGACGTGCTGTGTTGGAGACCCTGCTCAGGACAGCTGCAGAATGGCTTTGGAGATGGGATGGTGGGGATCATGCAAGTCTGTGCTGTCCCCTCTACAGGAAATTCAGCAGATGGGCTATTCAGTCCTAGTTTGTTTTTCTGGAATCCTTTATTTACAAGTGTGCTTCTTTACGGGTTTTTTTTTCAGTTGCCTTTTTAATAATGTCAAGTTTTCCCTTCAGTCTTCTTCATCTGAGCTTGTGCTTTTTTCATTTCTGCTTCAACTGATTGAAGTTTCTGGTGTTGCCTGTAGGGAAGAAAGAAGAGTAACTTGAGACTTCTATTTTACACAAGCAAGGGATATTGAAAGATATTCCTAGTGTGCATGCGTCAGCAGACATGTGAACAGCACTTCCCAACTAAAACTATAGGAATTTCTCCTGGTTGCTTAAAGTGCTTGCAGAACAGTGGTCTATAGCTTGAATCCATTAACACCGATCACGGAAAAGTGATCCAGCTCTTTATATGGCAGTCATTTTATTTATTTAAATTTGGTTCTATAAGCTAAAATGAACCCAACTGTTGGAGGCAAACAATGTGAGGATCTTACAAATATCTTTAAAGCCTTGGACACCATGAGGCAAATTAAACTAGTTTTCTGTGACTTTCGACAACTTTTTGTTCTGATAACTTTCCTTAATGTCTGTGCTACAGCTGCATCAACCCCTGTAAATTAAATAAATAAACAATTCAAGGCATCTCTGATGTAGCCTGGTAGTTAAATGGTAATCAGCAGCTGGTGATTAAAACATCCATATGACTCAAATCACAAATCCAAAGTCAGCATTTACATTCCACTAGCCTCAGTAGCTAGGTACTTTAGTTAATTGGTGCTTAGTGCAAGTGTTATTAGTTGGCCATTCTGGGCCAGGGATGTGAAGTGCTGCAGCCTCCCTGCCTGCCCTTCCCTGGGGAGCTCCGTGCTGCCCTTGCTTGCTGCAGTGGTGTCTCTTCTCGGCATGGTTTGCAATGCTCAGGTGAAAGCAGGTTTCCCACTTGCTAGAGAGCTCACACCCACATTGGTGTGCATTTCTCTCATCACAGCAATTGCTGCCCATCCCTGGTCCCAAATCTTATTACAATTGTTGCACATTCCTGGTCCCTTTAGTTCTTCAGGAAGCCTTGAGGCTTGAGCCTTCCTTGCACCTTGACCCTTCACTACATGAGGCACCTTCATGTAGTGTCTGCGGGCTGCCCAGGTTTCACACCTCTTTGCTCTCTCAGATGTTGTTCTGTGGTCCAGAGAAGCATTTGTGTCTCCCCACAGAACGTGAGTATGGTGGTCCTCTGCCACAGTAACATCCACAGCTCTGCTGATGCTTCTGCTTCTGGAGACGTGGTCAGGGAGGAGGGCAGGAGTGGTGTGGGGAGCAGGTGCATGGCAGCGACAGCCACCGGCTTGATTTCCTCTGCAAGCCCAGACAACTCCTGCTGGGAGCACCTGCTCAGCAGCACATCTCCTGGAAGGGCTTTCTCTTCTTGGTGTTTTGGCTTTGGAAGCTGCTTGAGGTCATAGATTAACTGGAGATAGGTGGCCACGCAACAGGCTGGGTGAACCTGGTTTTTCTTGCCATTTGGCCTTCTACCTTAAATAATTCCATCTGATGGTTTTATTTATTTATTCTAACTGCCTGTGACTGGTGTCCCAATTGTAAGTTTGCTTGTCTGTCCCATGTCGGCACAGAAGAGTGAATCTGTGTGTTCTTGGAATGGAACCCTGCTTTTATAACGCTGCATCTCCATTACTCCATATTAAACAATTGTTTTCTTCTTTGGGGTCTCTGGACTCTTACGCATGTAGCACCTGCAGAGTAAAACCCTCTGGGCTTCACAGACAAAAGAAGTCATTCTGCTATCAGCATACGGATGTTATGAAATGTTGTCATGTTTGTACAACAGCAGTTTTCCAATATTACCTCAGCTGTTCCCCATTTATTTTTAAAACACCACATGGGTCCAATCCTCATTATAAACCTAATTTTAAAGAATGCTGGAGATAAAGCAACAAGACTAAGAAAGATGGAGCCTTTCTACTAAGCTTGGAGACTCTTTGAGTGCCAGGTTTCTGCCTGAAGTCATTTTGGCATCAGGTGAATGACAGAGGAGCAAAAAAGAAGTGTTAATTGTAAAAGGCATGCTGCAGGCTCATTCCAGGCTGCATGCCAAAGCCTTAAATGATCTTTTGTGTGGGGAGGATGAATCCGTTGGTATCAGAAACCCCTGGATACAGTTCTGAGGAACTGATGAGTTGCAGTATGACCCATCAGAGTTCTCCAGGTGGCACAAACATCTGCCTTCGTCCTTCACAAGTTTAAGCTGAGGCACCTACTTTAACAGTGTGCTTGTCCAGGGTTTTTTCTCTGAAGTGATTGCAGAGTGAGAAGATGCTAGAGAAGAAGAGAAACCTCCAGAGAGCAGGTCAAGCTTGGATAAGGTGCTGCTCCCAGTGTATTCCATGCAGACCTACATCACCTGTCCTGACAGCGCATGGGGACCTTCCCTTTCCTTTTGAGCCTGGGCTTCAGGATTAATGGGATCACCCACAAATGCCCTGTTGCTGAGTCATGGAAAATGAGCAGGAAAAGGCAGCTTAGGTGGATCGTGTCTCTCCCCTTCCTTATTCCCTAAAGCCAGCACTGCTTTTAGGGAAGGTATGTCAGGCAAACTGTGTGCTGCTATTGCTCTCAGGCTGCCACAGCAAGCGTGAGGGACTAGTCACCACCATATGTCCTTCCTCTGCTGTGGCAGATTTAGTTTGGCAGAACCCAGGAGTGGGGCTGCTACAATTGCTTCTGTTGTTCTATAGTGCTGTAAGACTTGTACGGTGTCACCTGTTCTAGCTTCCTGTGCTTCTTCTAGAAATGCTTAATTTAGCACTTTAAATAGATAAGTGACCTGTGGGACATGCAAAAATCTAACAGGAGTTCTCTGTGTTTTCCATGTTCATTAATGCTTTCTGGGCACCTCTGGTTAGCCATGGTGAGGAAGTTTCACTGAACATGAAGAGGCTGCTTGTGTGGGATCAAGTTCACAGGTTTTTGTGGATGAGCTCTTATTTTTATTGGCATTCTGCAAGTTATAGGTTTACGCTTTTGGTGCGTGGTTGGTTGTGTGTAGGTGCTCCTTTTGGCTTACAAGGCACCACAGTGATGTTGTTTGATCATAGTGTTGGCCCTTATTCTGGATGGTCAGTGGCGTGAGCCTGTACAGAAACAGATTCTGCTTTAGGCATCCTCAGCAGCCCTTACTGGGAAGGAAGGAACCTACTGAAGCCGCATTCCCTGCTCCTAATACAAGCCCCTTTGAGCAGGAAACAGGCTCTGACTTCCAGCTATGTGTGTGGCTCTCCACAGCAAGCAGTAAGCCCCACAACGTATAGGCATGAAATGTCTTGGAATTCTGAACCAAGGTAGCTCGAACGTGCAAGGAGAACTAGTGCCTAGTGAAACTGCAAAGCCGTAAGGAATTGGAACGTTTACTGGCTAGGGGATTTATTTTTTTTCCCTGCTGACTGAAGATGGGCTTGTGGTAGAGCTGCCACCTCCATGGCTGGCAGAACCACCTCACTCCTCTGCTGGTGCTTTTTCTGGCCCAAATCCAAGGGACAGGATTGGGAAGAGGATATTACTGTGCAGAGGGACTGGGCTTAATATGTGCTTTGTACCCCTCGTCTGTCCCCCCTGAATGCTGCGTGGCTCCTGTGCAAAGACAAGAGCCTAATCTCTGCCACTTGCCAACCCATCCCGTCCAGACCACAGAGGCCTCTGAAGAGAGGTGGGGAACTGTATGGGCATCCATCTTGGAACTCCATCTTGCTAAAGATGCATTAAAAAGCTTCAATTCTTATTAATTGTATGTATTTCTGGCAGGTTTTTAAAAATTTTTTCAACAGTACAATATGTCCTTAATAACTTTCTTTTAAACAGGTTGAAGCCATGAAGAGAGTTCTGGAAAGTCTCAACCTTAATATAGTTGAGATGGTGGATGAAAATGCAACCTTGGATGGTGGAGACGTCTTATTTACAGGTATAATGGTAGTGAATTTGCTGTTTATATATTCTGGGTGCCTTAAAGACTGCATGTTGTCTGATACCAGCATAATAAAATGTCGTTCCTGTGGTTTGTTGAATCGGTTGTTTACTAAATGTCACAAAGGTAGCTGAGAGATGAGTTCTCAGTGCAACCCTCGGTGTGCTGCCTAATACCTGAATAAATGGAGCAGTAGTACACACACTACAAAGAACAGCACTGTGCATACAGATTTTATTTTAGCTTGTAAAGTGCCAATAAGAAAAATGCTTTCAGTAGTTAGCTGTCTGGGGTTGTTTCATATTTCTTATTACAAGCAGCTAATGTTCACCAGACTCATTTTCAGGACTTGTAAAAGCTTGATGGAGACAATTGTCACTAGTTCAATGACTTAAATGCAAAAAAATGCATTTTTAGTTTATGAAGAAAGTGGTGGAGTTGCCTGTCAGATGTCATGAGCCAGACACCTTACATGCGTGGTTGACTTCAAAGATGAAGATACTGCTTGTGTTTTTATGTCATTAAACCCATTAGGCATTTTCTCACATGGGCTGCACACAGGGTCACTCCCTGCCTGTGCTGAATGAGCCTGTTTGTTTTGATCAGCATCACAGCAGACTGGCTGCTTGCCTTGGCTCACCACAGGGAAAGAGACAGAGCAGGAGGGGAGGCCTTTCTAAGGCAGTGCAGATCCAGCACTGATTTTCTCTGGTGCTGGAGGATGCCGGTGACTGCAGATCTGCCTTGAGACCAGAGGAAATCTCAGAGGGAGAGGGAAATGGTCAATCAGTGGTGTACTAATCCAGCCCAGCTGTTGTCTTTCCTGACCCAATGACCACTGCAGAGATTTAGAAGAGGAAGCTATTTATGCTTCTGATGAAATGTGTCTTCTGGAAAAAGATTAATTGCTTTAGATTATCAGCTCACAATTGCAGGTTGCATTCTTTTATGCTGAATTTTCAGTTTAACTACTCAGATTGAGAAAAGAAATACAGAAAATGAAAATCCATGAAAGATTGCTTCGGAATGTCTCTAAAGCTGATCTGCTTTTTTCATTCCAGGCAGAGAATTTTTCGTAGGTCTTTCCAGGCGGACAAATCAACGTGGTGCAGAAATTCTGGCTGACACATTTAAGGTTTGTAGATTCATTCATGCCACAGGAAATACAAGCTGTCATTCACTGAACTAATTTAACAGCCTTACTGATCAAGGTGTTCGTCATACTCATGTACTTTATTTAAGACCTAATTAAAGAAAAACCCAAAGGTACAAGTTGCTGAAAAGGTTTGAGCATCCTGTAAAGTGATAGATACTGAAGTTGGATCTGAAATGTGAGATTGCTGCATAAAAATCAGTTGGATAGTGGGAGGCTGTTATTTTTTGAGACCACATAAACACGTTCCTCATGTTCTCATGTATCAGCCCTGTGTTCTTATTGCTGGTCCCTGGAGAGGTTTTATGTACATACTGTTTAATATTAAGCATTTTAATGTATTTCTTTATAGTTGCAACAATAGTAGTATTTGAAACATGTTCTGGATTTTACGCCAGTCTCCAGACAAGACAAGCTGGTCCAGAGGAGAGTGTCATACTTAAACAGTTGACACTGTGCCCTGGGCTTGATAATTTGCAGAGTAAAATTAATTACAGAATGTTTCCATATAATTACGGAACTAGGACACTTTAAAAATATTTATAGCACCATTCTTTACTCCCATACAGGATTATGCTGTCTCCACAGTCCCTGTTCATGATTCTTTGCATCTGAAGAGCTTTTGCAGCATGGCTGGACCAAACTTGATTGCTATCGGATCAAGTGAAGCTGCACAGAAAGCCCTCAAGGTAAAGCACCTAAGAAAATAATCTAAACATCAGATCTCTTTCTGGTCTTTTTTAAATATCTGCTTAAGAATGCTGTAATTTTAAAATACATATAGATCAGTGAAGGAGGAAACAAGGAGTACATGTTAGGGTCTCCTGTGTGTGCAAACCATAAAGAATGTCTATGTCAGGCAAGACAATGATGATGCTAATTTAACTTTAGTTATCCTAAGGAAATAAATGGATTATACAGGTTGTTATTCACAGCTTTGTAGACTAAAAATGTGATAATTTGGTGTTAGAAGGGAGGCAGGAGATATAATCAGACCAGTGGAGATATTTACTTCAGATGTTGCCATGAGGAAAGTTGTCTTTTAGAATTCACAGAGGGGAAGTAAATGTGCTGTCATGAAGGAGGAGGGAGAGGCCCTACACTTGTATAAAGTGTTTATAAACAGGAGCAAAATTCAACTACAATACTGGTTGCTCAGTGCTGCAGGTTGAACTTGAGCCAGGGCTAATCTGAGAACTCATCAGTTTGATTAAACCCTTCTGCACAGCTCGGCTAATCATGTTGCAATGCATCAATTAGGCTATTGTAACCAAAAAACTTTTTTGTCTAAGTTGATCAAATATTGCTGGTAACTACCACCAAGTAAACACCAGCATTAATCAAGGTACAGTAATAAGCAGATACATTTTTAAAAGAATATGGTAATTAACAAGATAATCTAGCAGTCACTGATTCTTGGTGGATGTATTTTTAAAAATAAATCAACTCTGTCAGTTTTCAGTGTGTTTCTCTGCACTGGACATTTAGCAGCACATTTGCATGTGTCTGAGGATAATGTTTGCTCACACCCTACCACCTGAGGTTAGGGAGTCTGGCCTGGAGCAGGCTTTTGTCCCATAGCATGTGCTCTTCTCATGCTCCTAGAGAGCTGACAGGTTACATCAGGCACCCATGTCACAGCAACATTTGGAGTTACCCAGAATGTGTTCCAGTGAGTTGGATCTGGCTGTTTCTCCAGGAGCCTAAATCTCTTCCGAGAAATTATTGGCAAACAAATGAGTAAATTGTCTGTCTTGGAAATGATGGCATTTGCAGTGCTGCTGATCATCAGCTTCCCCTAACATTTGAATTCTTCCTTTTTGACAATATATTTGTATTTGTTTACTTGCCTCCAAAGCAAGAAAAAAAATTCAGTTGGCAGTCAGCTTCTTGCAGTCTTGTGGAAATGCAAGTGCAAGAGGATCTTTGAGGCACTGACACTTGGAATTAAAAGCTGCTCCCTGGATTTCAGCAGATCAGCTGAGCTGTAGCAGTGCTGTCAGCTGCTCTGTTTGTTACCCAGCAGAGTCTGTGGCAGTACAGTCCCCTGAGCTTCTGCCCAGTCTGTTGCCTGGCACAGGCCAACATGCCACTCCTTATTGGAAGAGCTTGTTATTTTAAACCCCTCTTTCATGTTGCCATTTTTCATGACTGGAAATGCAATCATACAAGGAGGATGATTGACCTGTCTTTAC
This sequence comes from Pachycephala philippinensis, assembly GCA_013397055.1. NCBI lineage: Eukaryota > Metazoa > Chordata > Aves > Passeriformes > Pachycephala > Pachycephala philippinensis. The sequence continues at coordinate 1,191,362 of VWZT01000856.1, forward strand.
CCATCTCTGGTAATTGAGTTGTTTTCCCAAGTCACATTAGGGAACTGCTACAAGTGAACTGCTACATCATGCTATGCTAACATTTTACATTTAAAATAGGATTTATCTTCTTACTAACAATCTTGTTTGAAATAGAAATTTTTCTTGATTGTTCTTACTGGTGCAACTTATGTATCCTTACAATATTTTAAAAATAGAAAAAGAAATTGCATCTGGTGTTCACATATGGCCAAGTGCAATTGATCGTGAGTTCAGTGCAGTACGTGTAATGTAAAGCACTGCAAGTGAGCTGGGAAATGAATCCACAGAGTTTAGGATAATAGACCACATGCTAGAAGCAGATAATAAATCAAAAATGACATTTTAACCATTAAATCCTCTTCAGATCCTGGCAAGTGTAGTATATTTATTTGGACTGCAGCTGAAAAGTGGCACTTGAGGAAACTTGGTGAAAGAAAGAGACAGATTAAGTGCAGAAAGTACTGGGGCCTCTGGTGACTATCACATCTGAAACTTTACCTTCCCTCTGCTGTTTTCAGCATGCATTTAATTCCTTCTTGTAGTTAAACCTGTTTATAATTCCGTACATGTAATTCCACATTTGAACATTGGCCATGGCTGTTGAGACGGTGAAGCCTGTGATTGTTTTTCAGTTCCCTCGGTGAGGCCAGGATTTCCTATCAACATGTCACCTTTGGGCTCTGATCCTGCACTGTCAGAGTTGCTGATCTTTATTGTGAGTGTGAATGTGACAGTGCCAGTCCCAGTGCAGGGAGGTGATGTGGCAGTGCTGCAGGTGAGCACTCTGCACCACTTTTTCCTCAACAAGGGACACAGCCCTGGGGTCTTGGTGGGACAGCAGAAGAACAGGAACTGGCCTGGGACATAATCCAGTTCAGGGTCCAGCAGCAAAGGCAAAAGCTAGGCAAGGTGATGAAGGGAGCTGTGACACAGCATCTGTTGCACACTCCTTTCTGTATTCTCTTGCTCTATACTAAATCCAGGAAAGCCACATTTGTGGCTGTTTGTATTGGTTGATACAGAGCACAATTTCCCTCCACTTTGTGATGAGGGAAGACTTGGACAGCAGCAGATGATTGTGGACACAGTCCTTGATCAAACCATCTCTGTCACCCGTTGGGTAACTCAGTAGTAATCCCAAAGGATCTGAGGGTTGCACATGTTGTTCCTGGCTTTGACAAGTTCAACTATTCCCTTGCAAGCAGTATGGATTGTATTTGTAGCAAGTTCCTGCTAATAAAGTTGTTCTCTTGCCTGTTGAGAAATGAGTCTGTCCTTTGGGTAGGCTCTGATACCAGGCATTGACCAAATGACCAGCCCTAGTGTCTCCCCACAGGACTGGTAGAGAAAGCCTTGGTGTGAACCCACTGATCTGGGGTCATGCAGGGTGCCTGGGGATTGCTGATGGATCTTGGAAGGGAGGGCACTCATCCCACCATATGGCCTGAGCTCAATCTTGCAGTCAGCTGAGTCTGGCATATTCCCTCTGAGATCTGGAATAATGGAGTGGCATGTGAAACATCTGGGGTTTCAGTTGGTCATTTGAGAGGAGTGGATGCTAATTACAGAGGCAGCGTGGCCATGGCAGGTGTCAGGACTGAGCCAGTCAGGGTGCAAGGCAGAGCAGGTGATGGTGTAACCCCTCGTGTCCCCTCACAGACTTGGCCCAGCAGGACCCAGAGCAGTGGTGACATCTGCACTTTGGTGCTGGTCCTTGGTATCCTGGAGTCCAGCCTCATTATTCAGTGGGATTTCTTTATGGTCAGGAGTGTGTTGAAATATCTACAGCAGTGCAGTGACATGACTTTAGCAAATACCTTTCTTTTTTCCTCCTGCTTTCAATAAAAGCTTGGACATGATTGTCCTGCCTTGTTCTTGACTCTTTCATTCAATATCTTCTGTCAGGAGTGGAGCTGCTCATTCATCCCCTAAATTATTCCCTGGAGGATGCTATTGCTAATGCAGCTGTTTTGACAGTGGTCAGGGGAGGCTTATCAAAACCACATTGTAAGGATAAAATAGAAAGGAGTCTCTTTTGGGTAACTGGGCCCTTGGTCTGCATCCAAGCTATGATCAGAGCAGAGCTTTTAAAGACTTGAGCACAAGGAGTTGTTCTCGCATTGGCAGTTGCCCCCATTCCTTTGATTAAATGCCTTTTGTTCTTACTCCATCTTGTGTAACTGAAGTCTCTGCCATGTGCCAGCTTTGAAGAGCTGAGTACTGTTTCCCTGCATGAGAGGAGGGTTACAGTGCCTGGATAAAGCAGAGGGGTTCCCAGCTCTGCCACAGAAGTGCCTCCAGAACAGACACCTAAGGGAAAACTTCGTCTCTCCGGTGTTCTTAGGAAACAGCCTGTACTGCCATGCAGCAGGAAAAGGCTCAGCTAAATCTGCTCTTCCTATTGTCTGTGTAGTAACTGTCTTTTCTAGTAATGCACAAGTTTGCATGAAAACATTATCTCTTCTTCCTTAAGAATTCATCACTTGTGCCTCTGCTTATTCCCCACATGAAGTCATAACCCTCTATTTATGCTATCACAATGGGTTGCTGTGGAAATCACGACTAATATTAATAACCCGAAGAAGATGACATCAGGTAGGGAATTAGCAGAAAGTGCAGATGAATGCTGACTTTTTTGTAATGCAGGAACAAAGAAAGGTTAGTGAAATACAAAGAACCATTGAGAACTTTCCCCTTAGAGCTAAACATTAAAAAATGAGACTTCGCTTTTTTCAGCCTTGTAGATAGGAAAATTAATCAATTTATAATCAATGAATAAATTAATCAAGTTATAAAATTCTATGCACTTTTCTTCATCTCCTTCTGATTCTTCATTGCTTTATGAATTAGGGGTACACATCATCTCAGACGATGTAGGTCTTCATTGAGTGCCAAATTACCTCTTACCTTAAAAAGTCAACTAATTGTCAACTAATTAATTTTAGATGTTGTAATAGACACTGCGCTTATCTGAGTGTTAGTGCTGTTCGGTTTGCGTATGTGCAGAAGAATCTAGTCTTTTGGAAGAGAAAGGCTCAAAAGTATATATTTATAGACTAGAGATTATTGTATTAATCAGGTTTGTTTGTTTGTTTGTTTTTAAAGGGTGAGGAAAGTGTCCCTTTCAATACATGTTTTTCCTCACCAGTAAGGCTGGCTGCCATAGGAGCTGGGTCAGAGGCTGGCTGAGAAGATGTCATTTGCCTTGCGTAAATGGGGACTCATGTTTCTATTCCCATGCTTCTTTTTTTTTTCCCTTTGACTATTCTCTCCCCGGGTTCCTGTTCCAAAAGACAGGATGTTCGTGCTCTCGCCTTCTCGACTGAAAACAGCAGCCCACGTAATCCGCTTCCTTTTCTCCTTCTGGGTCATGCTTTCCCTCTGCAGTGGTCCTTGGCAGAGCTGGCAGGCGGGTGACAGTGTGGCCATGAGGGCTGGTGGCTCAGAGGGGCAGAGCAGTGCAGGTGTGCACAAGAATGACACTCGGTGCCCATCACATCTGTGGTGATGCAAAAGGCATCCTGCGCCAGGAAAAGCCGAGGAGCAGGGTGGGAGAGGTTGCTTAAAAGAGCTCTTCCTTCTGGAAAACATGACTGAGAGGGTGCAACAGGGAGGCAAAGCCCAAAGCCCAGCTGCTGAGGCCGTGGGTGGTAGGCGGAAATTAAAACGACGCTCTGGCTGTGTATGGACTAAGAAATTTGGCGTACTGACCATGGCAGACCGGGGCACTGTTGGCTTCACAGAGATCTTGAACGTAGTTTGCATCTATAGGTCTGTGCTGTCCTATCCTGTATCTCTATCAGACTTTTAGGTACCTGACAAGAAGGTTCAGATTGTTCTCCTTTGATTTATGCTGCTCAAAGTGGCTGTGATGTCCCCTTCCTACTGAGTCTACTACTGTGTTGTCTCTCCTGCCTGTCTGCATGTCAGGGGGGACGCTCCTGATAGATCTCGATATTCCAGCAAGGTCGCTGGCTTTTCCAGCTCTGCTCTTCTGTCCCCTCTAGCCAAGTGTTTCATGGTCACTGCTGTGTTTCAAGGAAACTCTGAGAAGCTGCTGAGTCCCTGCTCGAGGCACATGGCACTGTGGCACAGCTCACCAGCCCCACTCTGTCCTGCACTTTCTTGCATTGAACCCAAAGGCTGCTGCTTTCTCTCTCCAGTGCCAATTGTTTCTCTAAATATGAGGAAATGAGGAAGGAACTTAGGGCAATAAAACAGTGAATGGATTTCAGTTTAAGTGTAAAGTGATGTGCAGCAGGGACAGAGAGAATGACAATTCTGAATGTTAATCTGATGTTATTCTGAATATCACATATGAAGTAATGTGCTCTGACTGATCATTACTGCAGAAATCAGATCCTGGGCTTGTTGAAATTTCTAGCTCAGCTGAAAACCAAATGGAGAATGTCATTATGCCACTGATAAAGCTGTGGTGCATCTGCATGTTGTCTGTTGTGTGCACTTTGCATGCACAGGCCCTTCATTTCAAAAAAGGTGAAGTATAACTGGAAAGATTCAGAAAAGTTCAATAAGGACTGACAGATGCCTGGACAGCTTGCCTAAGGAGACAAACTAAGCAAGCTATGACTATAACCTCGAAAAAAGACAACTAAGATGGGATCACAGATGCCTAAAAAGTTGGGAATGATGTGGAAAAGGCAACTGGGGATCAATTGTTCACTGTCTCTTCCAGTGCAAGAACCAGAGGAGCTCTAAAAGTATGTAAAGGTAAGCTCTAAAGGGGCAAGTTCAAAAACAGGAAGGAAAAGAAATGTTTCCTTGCACAGTACCTGTCTGAACTCTATAGCTACCTTGCTTCATGTTCAAAAGCAAACTGGGCAGATCCCTGGGCCTAGGACAGTGCTGAGCTGATATCACTCTGTATGACAGCTGATGAGTTGATGTTCCTGGAAACCGTGCACCAAATCTTGGTCACCTCCAGTCCCTATTTTGGGATGCAAAAGTGGGTATCATCACCTCTCACCTGAGGCTGGAGACACCCCACCATGCAGCACTAAAAAAGAAGCTCTTCCAGGTGTTGCAAGAATTTAAAAAAGCAGATTTGGCAATCAGCAGTATTTTCCAGGTAGCAAGCAGTAATTTACCTTTCTCAGCCGTCCCTCCAGATGGCAATGGACTGGCCAGGTGCCTGTCCCCATCTCTTGCCTTTGTTCTGTGAGGGCATAGGCCCGACGTTGTTCACAGACAAGAGGTCTTTCCTCCAAGCAGAAAAGAAGCATGTTGTCCTTCCAAACTCCCATCCAGCCTGGGGGCATGTGACTGCCGATTGCCATTATTCTTCTCATCAGTTTTAGTTGCCCTGCACCACAAAAATACTTCATTTTTGTCATTGTAGGCGAAACCTTGATGTGGTTTAATCTTTTCTCACACCTTTCATTCTCTTGGGTTCCAGGGCAAAGGCTGCTTAAGCATCAGTGTAAAACAGGCCAAAGTTTAATGTGCTTGGAAAGAAAGAAAAGAGATGGGATAGAAAAAAATATCTTAAATAGTTTGATGTGACTAGTTTTCTTTTAAGAATACTTTGACTTAAAGGATTTAAGAAAGGATAGCTAAAAGCTGGTGAGGGAGTGATCCCGTGGGTGTAGGGTTACATGCATTCAACTTGAGGTTAGATTTGATTCTTCTTTTAAATGTTGGGTGTCAGGAGAAAAGGGATAATCAATACAAACATCAAACTCCGGAAATCTTGGCTTCTGCTTCTCTGTCAGCATCACACAGGCGTTTTCAAGTGTGGTGTTCAATGCCCTGTTAGCAAGAGGAACATTCAGTGTATGTTTGGTTTTGCTTGTGGGGAGTTGGAGATGGAAATGTGCGTTGCAGGTGGGTTTGGTCACTCTCGGTCCTGCAGCAATCTGGATGTGAGTAGGTTCTGGAGAGAGTAGGCAGCAGGGCTCAGACTGGGGCCTTCCTCATGGAGGGGGGAAAATTGTAGCTAGGCTTGGCCCCTTTTAAAAGTGCATTCAGTCATCTTAGCTCTGTCAGTGATAATAGGCCCAAAAAGTATACACATTTTTCCTTCATGCATAATGCTGCTTCATAGTTAGGATTATTTAGCTTATCCATTACCTCAGTTGTCTGAGGACACACTGTAAAAAAAACTATAGAAAAGGCATTTTAGGCTATGTGAATGACTTCAACATAAGGAAAGCATGACTAAGGGCTGAGAGAATGTGCAGTGAAAATTACCCTCTTTAGGCTGAAGAAAATTCCCAGAAAAACTAGGCACGCGGGAAATGCCTGGCTCTTAACGTAGCTGGTTGTACAACATTTGTGGACAGAAAGCCAGCCCTCTATAAATGTATCATATTTTGGGATGTATCTCATAGAAAATACAATCAAAGGACCTTGCTTTTATCTCCTTTTCTCTGCCCTGGAGTCAATCTGGCCAGGCACATGTACTTAATGATTTCACATAATAGAAATACAGAAAACCACATGGGTCTGTAAAGTACCCTGATTGTGTCATATTGGTGCACTTCTGCTGCATCCAGAGCCTCCCTGTGGGGCAGGTTTGGGGTGTTACTGCCTGGGCACTCTCTCAAGTAAGTGGTTTTTAAAATTTTACTGCAACAGTCAGGCATAGTTATAACAGCGATGAAAGCTTGCAAATACGATTTTCTTTTTATCTTAAGAGCTGAGGAAGAGAGTAATCTTGTATTGTCAAACCTCCAGTTACTAATAAAAGCTTTCTTGTGGTGTTGTTCCAGCTAGCTGAGATCCCAGTCCCGCTGTCACAGCTGTGTCCCCAAACTCCTGTGCTGCTTTGTCTCACTTTCTCACTCAGGTTTTCTCATTTGTTTCTGAACTAATTCAGCCACCATTTGTGTGCTTTTTAATATTGAAAACAATCCTCTTAGCGTGCCTTTGGCATCAACTCCCAGACTCCCCAGAGCCGGTCCTTGAGGCACTAGAGCCCTGCCACTTGTCCTTTATTTCTGCTTGCTGCTGCAGTTCTCACTTCAGCATTTTGCAGAGTCAAATGAATGGGAGACTTGTCTTTACCCTTCTGCTTAAGAATTCTTTCATCGTTCCATATGGAAGGGTTTCACTGTGATTCACAATATATTTCTGATGAATGAGCTGTTCCTACAGAAAACCTACAATATCAGAATTATGTTTCCAACAAGGAGTGGAGAAAGAACTGTTTGGGAGCTTAGTGAAATCCAGACATAGTGGCTTTTCTTCTACTGATACATGTACAGATTTAATAAATGTTTGCTTAGTCAAGACTTAAAAACATTTTGTAGGAAGGAGCAGGGAAGCTGCAGATAGAGGACATGTCTGCTGACTCTGGTTACCAGGTAGAAGGGCCACACGAGGTGCAGGCATGTCTCCAGCTGCTGGATGTCTGCAACAGCAAGGAAGGCAGAATAAAACACATTTGGCAACATAACAGAAACAAAATTATAAAAAATAAAATCAACTGTGCTAAGCACACGAAAATATAAAATTACTTCTGGTGAAGTAAAGGTGCAAGGATTTTTTCCCAGAAAAACACATTAACCTTTTATGGAGGTAGATGTGTCCTTGGGAACTTGGGAGAGTTTCATAACATGAGAAGGAACAAGAAATGACAATCTGATAACACTTCCTCAGGAATGCATGGCATTCTTTGTTGTGAGTTTCATGTTCTCCCCGGGATGTGGATGACTCAGGCTAGAACATGAAAAATGTATCCAGACCTATAAAGGAGTTACTTACCATAGGTGTGGGCAACCATGAGTTCTTCGTTGCTTCCCAGTATGTTGTATAAATCAGCTACATGTAGTATTTTTTTCAGTAATGAGAAGTAGTACAGATGAATGATCTTGCAGGCAACTTGATGACAAAATTGACTGTGCCTAAAATTGAATTCTGCTTTCTGCTATGTGATGTAAATCTCTGGGCCTTCCCTGAGAATGGAATCTAGTTGAAAAATCTGGTTAACAAAAGACCAGGTTTTTCTAAAGATAATATTAGTGTGAATATTTTAAGCTGAAACAAAAAGCCTTTTCTTTTTGCTTGCATCTTTGCAATGTATGTGGGAATACAGGTGGGCTGGGGGAGAAACAGGAACACTTGCATTTACTTAGGCTTTCAGTAGGACCAAAGTTTTGGACTTTGAGCCTTGTTCAGTTCTGTGTTACTCTTGGTCTCTGTGAGGCCGAAGCTGATGTAAAGCTGGAATGCTACAATGGAGAGTCAGGCATCTTGTCTTCAGGCTTTTCCCATCCTTACTAAAAAGGATCTGATCCAAAACATGGGATTGCATGCTTGTCGTGTCCTGAGAGTCTCTGTCTCTGAAATTCCAGCCAGCCAGGGTCTACGTTTGTGTCTGAGCCTTATATTTATAACCCAAACCTCTGAAACCCAGCAGCTCTTCTGGTGCGAGGGGGTTATTGTGCTGTCCCCTTGGGAACGAGGATTAGCGCAGACGTGCCCGCTTGCTCCCCAGCACAGGTGCTTAGTGAAAGAGTAACTGCTTGCAAAGCAGAACTGAGGTCCTTGAAAAGAATTAAGATTGGGCTGATATCCAAGCTGGGAACCATTCCTGTCCTGTTTGGTTTGGTTCATGCTCATTATATAAATATTGAACAATGGTTGCTTTTTTTGAAGGTGCTGAGCACCTATAGTATCAATCAGTGTCAGGAGCAGTTTTGCATACTCAGTGTACAATCCTTGAGGAAAAGACCCCACAGAGGATGCTTACCAAGTGCCCTACTTAATCCTGCTGCTTGCAGAAACCATTGCACAAAGGTTTTCTACTGCTCCTTTCAGTTAGGTTTAGTAGATTCTTCCTTAAAGGGCAGAGATAAAAGGAGATATCCTTACTTGCTGCATAGCAAAACGGCCCTTGACTGCCTTGGCAATCACAGTTAGCTATTTTTGAAGATTCTGTCCTCCCATTTGTTTGGGACTGCTGATGTGTTTGATCTAAATAGCTGCACTTAATGTCTCCTGGCAGACCATGCAACAGATGAGCGACCACCGCTACGACAAGCTGACAGTGCCTGACGATGCCGCAGCAAACTGCGTCTACCTGAACATTCCCAGCAAAGGGCACGTGCTGCTGCACCGAGCCCCCGAGGAGTACCCCGAGAGTGCGAAGGTGAGAGCCACACTGGGGGTGCCAGGGAGACCTCCAGCATCCCCACCTCACCGGGAGGTCACTGGGGATTGAAATCGGGTGCTTTTCAGAATGGGCTGTGGTATCCCTTCATGGAAATAGCACCTGGGAGGCCTGGGCTCTGTTCTCAGTTGCACTTCTGGTGAGACTTGGTCTCTTGTGCCTCTGGTGCTCTTCCCACATAAGTGGATGTAGCAGCAGCTCCCTTGCTGCAGTATGATGTGTGTGAATCCCACAGCCAGAAGGCCATGTGCACTGAAAATGTTCTTGTTGATTAACAGCGATGGGATGGCTTGGCACCTGCTGACAAATCCGTGTCTGTTCGTTCTGTAAATACTTAGAGAAAAGGGGAAACAGAGGTGTAAAGTATAATGATTTTCCCTTACTTTTTCTTTCCTAAACAGGTATTTGAAAAACTGAAGGACCACATGCTGATCCCAATAGCCAACACAGAACTGGAGAAAGTAGATGGGTCACTCACCTGTTGCTCTGTGCTTATTAACAAAGCTTCAGAATGATGAGTTTACAGAGTCCCTCCCTTGTAACTGGCAATAATGTTACACACAAGGTAGACGAATCTGTATCCACACTTTTATTGTTTTTATTGACAATCTACTGTACCACTGTGCTACTAACCCTTGTTTACAATTTTTTGCATTGTGAATTTTTATTATGTCCTTGCAGATGGTATTTAAGGTGGATGTAGGGTTTGTTGGGAGCACATAACTCTGAAGTAAGTTAGTCCCATGGGCTAGCAGAAGGTAATTATAATGGCTAACCCTTAGCTTTAGTGATTTAACATATCTGTGTGAAAATTTTATGAAACCCAGCTAATTATCAATATTTCAAGCACCTCTATTGTCTTTACACTGTTCCCTTCTGTCTTCTTTCCTCTTGCTTCCTTGCTCTACATGTTTTTTTCCTTCCTCAGTCTTCTACTTTTGGTGATGCAAGGTATTGGGGGGACTGAAGAAAACTCAGTGGGCTCATGAACCAGGTACCTTGTGTGATAGGGAAGCTTTCCACACACTAGCTGGAACAGTGGACAGTGGATTGTGCTCCCTGTCCTGGCCATATCACAGTGCTGCTGCTGGGCAGAGTTGTGGCTGGAATCTGTTTCGGACATCAGGTACCAACTTTGGAAAAGCTTCCTCTGATGGGAGCGTTCAAGGGCAACGATTGCCTGGGAAACTTGAATGACAGAAGAAGAGAGTAGTGCAGCCACACAAATTGCCTCCTGCAAACTCAGGTCCCAGTTTCCTGCTAAGACCATGACTTTCAATGTGGTGAGAATGGGAGAGGAGTTTTTAAAAAGGCCAGATCCTAGGAAGCCTCTGGACCACAAAAACTAAAGGCAGAGATGCTTTTGAAAAAGTTAAATCTACAAAAGAAATCTGAAGTATGGGGGAGTTAAATCTCTTTGTTTACATCTTAAAATTTATTTGTTTCTCCTTTCTGTTTTCTCCTCTTTTGGAGGCCACTTACTAGCAAAATTCAAAAGAAAAGGGTGATAGAAGGAGTTGAAGGACAGCTATTCCTGGATTATGCCCATGAATAAGGGAAGCTATTTTTTCCTGGAAGATTGGCATTTTTACTTTATCTGCCCTTGGGACAGTTTTCCTTGGAACAATAATCATCTTATATTTTTTTTTAGCGGCATGAATATTCACTGTGGTATTCAGTTAAGGCAAATATAATTTTTCTAGCAAATTCCACAACATGTTTACCCACTGAGTCACAGCTTTTTTTTTTCACCACCGCAAAGTGAAACACACACCATTGTATTCACATGCTCCTTGTTAAATCATTTGTAAACTAATGATGGGAGAAATTCCCAAACAGAGGCAGTAGTGGGAACTCTCCAGAGACTGACAAATAGTCTGAACATGTTATCAGCTTCCTAGACATCTCCTCCACCTTTCCTGAACCACTTGTGGCATGTTGCTGAGGTACAGTAGGAAGTGAGTGAGGGGGCTCGGGCAATGTCATCTGCAGGAAAGCAAACAGCATTAACCGAGTACACACCGGGATATCCTCTGGAAACCTGCGTGCTGTTTTGGGCAGTCATAAGGGAGAAAATACAAGTACTCATACCAGCAGGTTCTCTCCAGCATATCTCACACTTCCTCTCAGTGATAATGGGGGGAAAACCTCCTGGCAGCTCCCAGGGTACACCTGATGCTTCGTGGGCACGCTGTAGGTTGTGATGACACGAGGTATCGTGGGGAAGAGAGCAGTGACCAGTGAATATATTGTATGTGGAAAGAGCGTGTCCCAAAGGAAGTTCTTCAGCCAGCCAAACAGCGAGTGGGGGGGGGTTTTCTATTTATAACTCTGCTGTCCCAAAGGGTTATCCCAATGTTTCCCCTTTGTCTCTTCCATTCCCATGAGCCATCATTTAAACCTGAGCCAGGTGATCGGGCTCTAAGGATACAAATGTTGCAGTGGGGAATCTTTTTCTGCCTTCCCTTGGTGCTTTTTAAATATTTAATAAAGTATCATGCATTTCAAAATAACTTGACGTTAAACAGAGATTTTGTGCCAAAAAGTGGCCCTGCAGTATTGAGCTATGAGCTCCTAAAGGCAAGCTGTACTCTGTTAAAAACCTGTGCAGCCGTGGGAGCTGTCATACAAAGCTGAAACAGCCCCCCCATCCCAACTTGTCCGTGTACCTCCTGGGGCCTGGCCCCCATCCATGTCCTTCAGTCCCTCCTCTTGCTAGGGAGCCAGAGCATCCAGCTACACTGGGAGTGGTAGGCTGTAGGATTTCTATTTTATTTATTGTTAAATATCTCTATAGTATTGGGGTTTTTTTCTTCTTCTTCCACCCTCTCTCACCTTTCACCTGTCTCCTTCCTCAGACTCTCACTTCTAGTTTGCTCATCAAGGCATGATGAACACTTTTCTTTTAATCCCAAGTGATTTTGCCTTCTGTTGCCTCAATTCTTACTTGAGTCTTTTTCTTCACTTCTCTTTCTTCACTGTTCACTCCAAAGTATCCCAAGCCATGATGGACTCTCCTAAACTCTCTCCCTCCTTGAGTAGGTGCCAGGAGAGAAGAGAAACTGAGGGGGCTGCTTTGGGTCTGAGCAACTTCTTTTGAGCTGGAAGGATGACAGTCAGCAGGAGCTGTAGATCCAGCGAGGAACAAGGGTGACTCCTCTTTTTGAGATTTCTCCAGAAAAGAGAACCATGTCTGGTGACACTGTTGTTACCTTGTGTCCTTGAAAGCTGTAGAATGGGTGACAATGAATTCCCCTGGCTCGCTAGGGGAGGGAGAGGAGGAGTCAGGATTTCAGAGCTGAGAAACAGCTGTGTAGACAGAGAGGCTGGTTTTTCATCTCTTGCCATTTAGATTTCCTTGGCTTCAGGGCTGCATTTTGGTATACAGAAAGCAAGGGAGCGGCTGAGGGACCCGAATTCCTTCAGGTGTTGTATTCAAACTGTCTAACTTCAGGCACAAAATTTAGGTGCTCTAAAACCACACCTGCTTTCTCTCTGTTGGCCTCAGTAGGAATCACAGCCTCTTAACATAGATGCTCTAAATTACATCTTAGTCTGATGCCAAAAGTTACCTAAGCTGGTTAGTGGGATTGCCCTCACCTCACAGTTTCTAGTGTTAATCTTTATTCTGGCATTAGAGAGAAAAACATTATGAGCACTTCAGTTTAGGTATTTGCAGTATGGTACTAAGAACTAAAATCATGCCAAATGCTTCATGTTCTTGCTGTTTGCTGGTTTGTTTGTTTTTTTTTTTCTGTTGCCCAAACAAAGAATTCAGTTGTGAGGACATTTCTGCAGTGACACATGTGCATCTAATGCATGTCCTGTACATTTTGTCACCAGAACATTACTCAGATGCCTGATATAAATCATCATTCTTGATTAATATATATAATAAAATAAAATCCCAAACCAAAAAAGGAGATGAGACACTGAACACTGATAGTTGCCCACATAAAACTCTTGATAACAACTGTCAGGCTGTATGACACAGGCCGGTACAGAAGTTCTTGTGGTAATAGCTCAGCAATGGGGCTTGAATTACTCATCAAAGGATTTTTCCTTTCAGCAGTCAGTTTAGCTCAGTTGAAATGAAAGAGCAAGAATGTGCATTATAGATATTTCATGGATGTTATCTTTGCTAAGAGTTTAGGGAGATCCGTGATGTGTGGGTTTCTTTCTTCAACAGAATGTGAATACAGTGTCTCTCTCTGTAATGAAAATGTGAATGCATACTGTACCTTATGAGATAAACTTGAATTCTTCCATTTATATATTTTTGTGTTTACCATGCTAATATTCAGTTTTGAATAGATGCCACTGTGTGAAGCTATGCTCTGATTTTTTTGGTGATTTCCGTGTGATAGGAATAGAGCTCATAGGTACCACTATGTCCAGTTTTGAAAACAAAAAGCCAGTACACAGAATGCTGTTTGTTCACAGCAAATTGGAAAAGTTGGAAAAAAATGAGCTATTGATTTTGTTCAGCTTCATATATGTTGTATCAATGAAGTCAGAGCCAAATTAATAGAAAACATCAACATCCACATGGAACCATTTGAGGAAAATAATTTACTATTTAAGATTGTCTATTTTTGCTTTTATCAAAAAGGAAGCTGAAAAGATAAGGCTGCTTAAAGAATGGTATTTGTTAAGTGATTGTGAACAAAGTATCAGTGGACCTCATGTATTTTCAGAGAAGTTTTAACTGGACGTGTGATGTAAATTGTATAGAGTTGTATGTGAATCGTGCTAGTCACTGTTTTACATTGTATTGTTCTGCAGTGCACAAATGTGACTACTGAACACAGAAGCGTTACATTCATTAAACTTACAATCTTGTTGCAGTATATAGTTCCCCACTTTTTGTGCCAAAAACATCAATACATTCCATAATAAGTTCTAATAGAGGTTTGCACTTTGATTTAATTTTTTTTGTGACTCTTGCAGTTTCAATACTATATATCCCCATCACGAAGGAATAAAGTGTCAGTTGTACCATGCCCTGTGTAGTTTGTGCTTCTTGTTTTGGAACTGAAAGTATATGTATTTAATTTAATAGTGTTTCATGCTGTCTTTTTATTTCCAAGCTTATTACATACCTAGAAGTAAAGCCAATTATAGACACTAGCACTAAAACCCTTAAGCCTGTTAGGAGAAATCTTGGCATTTTAAAAACAAATAATAATTTTAGACTCTACATGTAAGAATAATGTATAGAGAGGAGATGCTGCCTGTGAGTGGTCATGATTAATTTAATTACTGTCCAAGGTAACTAAACAGATGTTAGCATAGTACAGTATGTTTCTCTGTAGTGCCTGTATTTACTGTAACTTACAAAAGGTGAAACTACAAAGGTTTAGTGGCATTCCCATTATGGTTAAATTATTCACATAGCTCTTGTGTCTTTTCTGCCCCACAATCTCAGGAGAGGTGACTGCACTGCAGACATTGCTTTGAGGTAACGTGACAGATAATTGCGTGTCTTACATCAAAATACTTCCTGTTGTGTGCTACAAAGAGCACACGTGGGGCTCCTCTCTGCTTGCACCCTCGGGCTCTAATGCCACTAGGTTCCAGTACTGGGATCCGGGAGCTGGGGAGCCCATGCAGTTACTCCAGGCTTCACGGATGTGTGTGTAAGGGCTCGTGGGCCGTCAGTGCCATCTCCTGGCAATCCAGGAGTCAGTTGTTCAAGGCCTCAATATTGTTCTTTCAGCTTTTTAAGAAACCCAAGATAATTTAGAGTAGGAATTAATTAACTGTAGGAAAATAATTACATCACTCACAAACTGTACTTTGCTAGTATAATAGGACTTTAAACAAACTATTATTTTCCTTGCCAGAGAAGTAGAGACAAAGGATCTAAATACAGCTTTTATACTGATTTTACAACACCGTTTAAAAGTATGATTTTTATACTAATATATTTAAATCAGTGCTGTGCCTAATGTGAATACATTTAGTGTGATGCAGTTAATATTTTAAACTACTTCATTTACATGTGTACCCATGTCTACAGGAGAGAGTTGGTACCAATTTACTTGTATTTGTTTCTAAATGATAATGATTAAAAATTATGAAATATAGACAAGCCACACCCACTTGCCACTTTAAGAAGTTTCTCATAGAATATCAAACCTGAAAAAAGCAAAATCACAGTAATTTAACACGGAGTGTTCTTTGCAAAACGTAGCTGTAGGATATTACTTCAGCAAGTAGAGACTTCTACACTTGAGTGTACAGATTCAGTCCCCACTCCAAGTGCATGCTGCTTAAAAAACATCAGTCACTGTCTCCTGCATCATAAAGCCCAGACATTCTGATGCTCTCAACAACCTCACTCCCAAAAATACATGATCTGTAGGTTGATTGCTGTGGTTTAACAGCTGAAAACATGCCATTGGTTGCTGCAGATATCTGCTGAGTTTGGAAAGGGCCCTTGATCTGTAACTAAAGCAAATTCCTTCCCTTCTCTCTGCCTGGCAGCTTTCCTCCTCCTCCCTAAGGAATTGTGGTACAGAGTCCCACAGCTCTCATAGGGCCTGGGCTGTCCTGCCAGCTCCAGAACGGAGCTGTCCTGAGCACCCAGACCCCTGAGCAAGGATCAGGAGCAGAATGGGATGGGAGCACATGAAACTCCCAGGGAGAGGCCCCTGCTCAGCAGTAAGGACACCCTGCCTGGAGAGGGGTTGATCAATGAGGGCAGAAGGGGAAGAAAACCTGGAGCCAGTCACAGCTCTGGAAAGCTGACCGACCTCTTAGAAACTGTGACAGTGTTACATTTTCTTCACCTTCACAGGGAGTTTTGTAAAAACCTCTAGGTTGTAAACAGTTTTCAAAATCTATTTTGGAAATTTACTTTAGAAATTTATACTAGATGGACATTAGATGTGTACATACTCATAGAACAACACAACCCAGATCTTCCCAGCTGCCTTGAAAGAAATGATCCCTAACTCACTCTACATTGAGGCTCTCTTCTGAGTATTGAGTAGCTGTTACTCTCCTGAAATGAGCTTCATGCAGAGAGTAGCCTTCTTCCTGCTGCCTGGACCATTAAATCCTGGTAGGGTGTTTTGGCATTAAGTCTGCTAAAATATATTCTGTTCTTGTATTCTCTAACCACATGCTCTCTTTCTGACTGCTGAAGTTAAATCGTTCCAGTTTGTCTCCTTTGGCTCAGGAATCAGCAGCCTAACCCTCCAGACATCACATGGCTTTGAACGGCACCTCTTGCTGAGCAAGGTTATAACAAATATCCTAAATCCAGAATGCATGATAGATGTTTTTATCAGCAGGGTTGTATGGAGCCAGCAAAGTCCACAATAGAATTCACCTTGAAGAGGAAGAGCTGAAAGGCATGTGATTTAATAAACAAGGGTGGGGGTCTCAGGGGCTGGGAAGATGCCTGGCTCTGTTTCAGAAGTGCCACAATCAGTTCTCTGGAAGCATCAGAGAAGCTGAAAGCTTTCCATGTATTTTGGGTGCATGACACAGATTAGGGAGGATCAACGTAGGCACTTGAATTTGGAAAAAAAATGGTCTGCCCTGCAGCCCTCTGAGCAGGAAAATGGGAGATACATAGTTTACTTTGTATTTTGGATGTTTAATGCAGAGAGATACAGCTTTGAGAAATTCAAATGCACTAGTGCAAAGACAGGCTTCTTGGGGTGGGAGTAACACACAGGAGGCCGTGAGCAAAGGTGTGCTGCCAAATGACCAGCAACCAGGGCTCCGTGGTGAGGGTGGGTCTGACAGAGTTTTCACTGGGCAGAGGTGACCTTCACAGCAGTGGCAGGGAACGGAGCTGGCTGGGCGTTTCCTGGTGACCAGTTTGGGGACTGGCCCTGATTTTAACACCCAGCCCTACAGGAATCAGCCCTGCCACCAGGTGCCTAGTCCTTTAGTTTTCAAGTGTTCTGGGCAGGATCTTCATGTTTATTTTAAAGCTGGGACTGCTAGCGCTGTAAAATAGGTATTGTCACAATTAATATTTCAAGTACGATTGCACTAACAAAGCATGTCAATAAAAAACTTTGCAAAGCTGTAAAACTACCATAAAACTGGCAGGTTTTCCTTATTGACAGCAAACCTCGGTGTTGATTGCTTCCACTTTATGTTCATGTTTATCTACTGGAAACGAAAATTTCAGGAGTGCTAAAATAGCCCGAGTTCCACCTGTGACAGCGGCAAGAAGACCGATTAATGACGTTCCAGCTGCTGCCCTTTCCCGGGGGAAGCGGCGCCGTGTCCCGGCGGAGCAGCGGCTCCCTCTGCTGCTGCCTTGGAGCACAACCCCGTGCAGCCGAGGGGCTCGAACACCGTCAGTCCCCAACACCCGCGGGCAACCCGCGCCCCCGGCACCGCC
>VWZT01000860.1:0-23208 GCA_013397055.1 Pachycephala philippinensis
CCAAATCCAAATGGAATTTCCCCATCCAAGTCCAGGTAGAAATGTCCTGATTCAAATCCAGATGGAAATATCCTGAACCAAATCCAGATAAAAATGTCCTCATCCAAATCCAGATGGAAATATCCCCATCCAAATCCCGACGGAAATGTCCTGATCCATATCCAGATGGAAATACCCTGAACCAAATCCAGATAAAAACGTCCTCATCCAAATCCAGATGGAAATGTCCCCATCCAAATCCAACTAGAGGTGTCCTGATCCAAATCCAAATGGAATTTCCCCCTCCAAATCCAGATGGAAATGTCCTGATCCAAATCCAGACGGTAATGTCCCCATCCAAGTCCCGATGGAATTTCCCCATCCTAATCCAGATGGAAATGTTCTCATCCAAATCCAGGCAGAGGTGTCCTCATCCAAACCCAAATGGAAATATCCTGAACTAAATCCAGAGGGAATTTCCCCATCCTAATCCAGATGGAAATGTCCTCATCCAAACCCCTGCTGCCTGGGGGGGACCGGGGAGGAGATTCCAGGGATCTTCCCTCGCATTCCATAAAACTGTGCCCATCCGAGCCACACGGATCACTCTTATCACCAACACCTTCTCTTATGTCTTATCTCTTATCTCCCAGCCCTTTTAGGGGATTTATGGGATCAGCCGCCGCTGGGTACTACGGAATCCCGAGGAATTTTGTTCCAAGCAGAGCAGGGCTTGTTCCTCTTCAGAGGAGTTATGGAGGAACCAGGAACAAAGTGATGGATATTTCCAAAGCCGTTTTGCCTCGTGGATCCCACAGAAGCTTGGAGATGTTCCTGCTCTCCCAATCCCAATCCCAATCCCACTAATCCTGAGCTAGATCAGAGCAGGCTCCCCTCATCACCGGTCCCTCTGTGATCCATAGGGCTAAAGAATATCCCAATCCTTATAAAAACCGGGAATCAGGAACATGCCCAGACCCTACTGACGCCTCCGTGTCATCCCAAAGTGGGTGACCCCTGTTTTCCCAATAATCTCCCCAAAATCCCGATGTCCCACCTGTGCAAACGGAGCCATCCCCGGGGACGAGTTAAAACCGGAGCATGGAATTTCCCTCTGGATTCCAGAATCCAGCCAGGATTGGATCCAGGGGTGGATTTCCAAAACAACTCCAGCTTGGCCCGATGCCCTCAAACCTCGTAAACAGCCCGGGCATGGAAAGAAAACACCGGGAACAACGAGGGCACGGAAAACCGGGACACGGCCGGGATTTAAACAGAGTGCAGCGGCCAGCCCGATTCCCGAGGGCATTCCAGGGCTGCCAGGAATTCCCAGAGTGTCCCTGTGCCAGCGGGGCGGTCACTCTGTGTCCAGCTCCTCCGGGGCCGTGGTCAGCCCGGAGCATCCCCGGGGAAAAGCCACACCGGACTTTTCCAGACAGCATCCCTCTGTTTTTATTCCTGATGTATCCCTTTATTCCTGGTTTGGGATTGGAGCTGGCGCAGCGTTGTCCCTTCCGAGCAATTCCAGGAGGGAAAATATTTATCCTGGGCTTGGAATAAGTTTTCCTTCCCTTTTCCTTCCTCCTGTGTCTCATCTCCTCTGTCCGCACATCCCAAAATTCCCTTTCCTTCTGCAAGATCCCGGATTTCATTAAAGAGTTGTTTTTTCTCCCTCCCTGCCTAAATCCTGGTTTGGATCCCAGTTTTTTCCAGCCACAAGTCTTGCTCTGAGCTCTCCCTGGATCTTTCCCTTCTCCAGGGGAACATTCCCAGCTTTCCCAGCCCGGCTCCAGAGCAGAGGGGCTCCAGCCCTGGGAGCAGCTCCGTGTCTCCCTCGTATCCCAGCGGGAGCAGCAGAGAATTCCAGCCACAGGTTACGCCAAGTTATGAAGGATAAACCAGGCTTAAAACGGGACCTTAGAATGGGCTGGCGGAGGCTTAAAAATATCCCGGGAATGGCTCCTCCAAAGTGATGCCAGAGGAAAATATTCCTTGGTTTTCCCATGCTCAGAGGAATCCTTTCAGTGCACGCAGAGCTTCTCCCAATCCATGTGCTCCCAATCCGTGTGCTCCCATCCAGGCACACGGAACGCTGGGGATGGAATGGAATGTCCACTAATATCCCTTATCTTCCAAACTTGGACGCAGAACGATCCCGATTTGGAAATTCCCATAAAACCAACCCCTCCCGGGTTTCACCTGATCTTATCTGGGCTCCCCGGCAGTTAAACGTGGAATCGGAAAATGGACGTGGAGCCAGGAGAAGGGAATGTTCTCCCTGCCTGGAGAGGACTGGATAATCCCATAAAAACTCCCAGAACGTCCCCTGAGCTGTCTGCCACTCCTTTTTTCGTTTAAGGAAATGGAAAAACTCGGATGTTTGGGCGTTTTGGATATAAATCCGTGTGCGGGGCTCCCAGTCCCGTGCTGAGGGAATTCCTTTCTGGATGGCCATGGGATAAAAAAAAAAGGGAACAGGAAAAAAGGGAGAATAAACAGAGCAAATTCAGTGAAATAAAACTGAACCAAAGAAATTTTATTTTGGGAAAAATCCTTCCCTGGGAGGGTGGGGAGGGGCTGGGATGGGATTCCCAGAGAAGCTGTGGCTGCCCTTGGATCCCTGGAAGTGTCCAAGGCCAGGCTGGAGCACCCTGGGATGGCGGGAGGTGTCCCTGCCCCTGGAATGGGATGGAACTGGATGATCCCTGAGGTCCCTTCCCAACCAAATCATTCCGTGATTCCAGGATTTATTCCTTTATCCAATGGGATTTATTTGCATTTCCTTTCCCAGCTTTGTTTCACCATCAGATTTCCCTAAATGTTGGTTTTTTCCCACTAAATTTATTCCGGTTTTGGGAATGGGGCAAAAAAGAGCCCGGGGAACTGGAAGAGTGAAAATTCTTCCTTGCTGCTTCCTCTTCCCTGCTCCCTGCCCTGTCTTTGTGGATCAGAAGGAATTTTGGTCTCCAAAGGCAATCGGGAATGTTGTTTGGATTCATCTCCCCTCTACAGGGAGGAGGCAGAATCCCAAAATTTGGGTTGGAAAAGCTCTCCGAGGTCATGGAGTCCAAGCTGTGCCTGATCCTCACCTTGTCACCAGTGCCACATCCAGGAATTCTATGGATACTTCCAGGGATGGGGACAAGGACCCTGGAGACTCCAGAACAAATCTCCAAGGGAATAACGTGCTCCGAAGGGAAGTTTGTGAGCGTGGACCCACGAAGGCAGCATGGGAATAAACAGCAGGAAATCCAACAGGATCCAAGGGTGATTCCAGGAGCTGGGATCTCACCCTTTAGATTGTCAAATTATCCAAGGAATCCCTCCATCCCTCCATCCATCCCTCCATCCCTCCCTCCATCCATCCCTCCCTCCATCCATCCCTCCCTCCATCCATCCCTCCCTCCATCCATCCCTCCCTCCATCCATCCCTCCCTCCATCCATCCCTCCCTCCATCCATCCCTCCCTCCATCCATCCCTCCCTCCATCCATCCCTCCCTCCATCCATCCCTCCCTCCATCCATCCCTCCCTCCATCCATCCCTCCCTCCATCCATCCCTCCCTCCATCCATCCCTCCCTCCATCCATCCCTCCCTCCATCCATCCCTCCCTCCATCCATCCCTCCCTCCATCCATCCCTCCCTCCATCCATCCCTCCCTCCATCCATCCCTCCCTCCATCCATCCCTCCCTCCATCCATCCCTCCCTCCATCCATCCCTCCCTCCATCCATCCCTCCCTCCATCCATCCCTCCCTCCATCCATCCCTCCCTCCATCCATCCCTCCCTCCATCCATCCCTCCCTCCATCCATCCCTCCCTCCATCCATCCCTCCCTCCATCCATCCCTCCCTCCATCCATCCCTCCCTCCATCCATCCCTCCCTCCATCCATCCCTCCCTCCATCCATCCCTCCCTCCATCCATCCCTCCCTCCATCCATCCCTCCCTCCATCCATCCCTCCCTCCATCCATCCCTCCCTCCATCCATCCCTCCCTCCATCCATCCCTCCCTCCATCCATCCCTCCCTCCATCCATCCCTCCCTCCATCCATCCCTCCCTCCATCCATCCCTCCCTCCATCCATCCCTCCCTCCATCCATCCCTCCCTCCATCCATCCCTCCCTCCATCCATCCCTCCCTCCATCCATCCCTCCCTCCATCCATCCCTCCCTCCATCCATCCCTCCCTCCATCCATCCCTCCCTCCATCCATCCCTCCCTCCATCCATCCCTCCCTCCATCCATCCCTCCCTCCATCCATCCCTCCCTCCATCCATCCCTCCCTCCATCCATCCCTCCCTCCATCCATCCCTCCCTCCATCCATCCCTCCCTCCATCCATCCCTCCCTCCATCCATCCCTCCCTCCATCCATCCCTCCCTCCATCCATCCCTCCCTCCATCCATCCCTCCCTCCATCCATCCCTCCCTCCATCCATCCCTCCCTCCATCCATCCCTCCCTCCATCCATCCCTCCCTCCATCCATCCCTCCCTCCATCCATCCCTCCCTCCATCCATCCCTCCCTCCATCCATCCCTCCCTCCATCCATCCCTCCCTCCATCCATCCCTCCCTCCATCCATCCCTCCCTCCATCCATCCCTCCCTCCATCCATCCCTCCCTCCATCCATCCCTCCCTCCATCCATCCCTCCCTCCATCCATCCCTCCCTCCATCACTGTGTCCATCCCTCCATTATCCCACTGCTGCATCCCGCCGCAAGGAGCAGATCCCTCCACAAACCCCGATCCTATTTTAGCACCTGGAGCTGATTCCCTGATAAAATCCCATCCATTTTGATTTCATTCCCATTTTTTTTCCTATTCTCCTCCAGCATCCGCTGGAAAAAACCACCTAACCCTGCTTTTCCTGCTCTTCACCTCCCTTTTTGCTGGCAACGCCTCAGAATTCCCTGAAACGCTCTTTCCCTGTTTTCCAGCCGCCGGCTCTCCCTATAAATCCCGTTTTTTTGTCTCCACCTCGGCCCTGGAGGAGACGCCTCTGGAGCAGCGCTTGGAGCTGGCTCCGAGCAGAAACCGTGGCCCGAGCCCAAGGAACGACGCGGGATCAAAACGTTTTACGCACATCGGCCTCGTCCCCGCCCCGAAACCCGAGCCCCAGGAGTTGTTTTCCCTCTTTATTATTTTCCTTGTGGTTTTTTGGCAGCCAAATCCGGAGCGAGCGACCAAGAGCGAGGTTCCGCTTCCAGAAGCGGAGCAGAAACCTTGGAATCTCTCGGGGCTGCTGGAGCTTTCCCAAGCTCCTCCCAAAAAAACTCTCGACTTATGCTGCTGCTGCTGCTGCTGCTGCTCCGATTTGTCCGTCCAGCTTTCGACAAATTAGGGATTTCTCCTGAGGCCGGGAATGGGAATGTGAGGAAAAACAGCCCTGAAACAATTCCTGGGGGCTGGATTCCGAAGCTGGGGCGAAGCTGAGAACAAACAAAAAGCTGGGAAGAAATAAGCGTGTTTTTCTGGATTTTCTTTCCCCTTTTTTATTCCCTCTTTGATGTCTTTCCTGGGTTTCTGAATTGAAGCTCCGGAGGTTCTGCTGTTAATTCCAAGAGGAGAAGCTTTTCCCTGCTCTCCTGTGTCCCATTCCCGTGGGATGACACCGCGATGGCATCAGTGACACATCCCTGGCAGGGACCATTCCCATCGTTTTGTCATCATCCCGTCTCTCCTTCAGCATTCCAAAATTTCCGAGAATTAGGTGGGAAGAGCCTTCATGTAGTGGGAAATCTTCCTTTAGGGCCCTCTGTAGGAGTTGAGCCTTAAAATTATAAATATTAAAATTACCGAGGTCGTGGAAAGGTGTCCTGGGTGGGATTTTCCAAGCGTTTTCCCATGGATTTTTCCACCATCTCCTGCTTGGGCTCTCCTCGTGCCCCTGTGAGGCCATTCCCACAGGGAATCCTTTCCCAGCTGCCCACAATTCCTTCCTCCTCTTCCCCACAGAAGTTCTTCCTCCTTCAGATGTGCTGGAACCGGGAGTTGATTCCTTCCAAAAAATCCCAAGGAGTTTGGGATTAAACCCCTGCAAAATCCTCCTCAGGATTTTCCAGATTCACCTGGAGAGTTTTGGCAGGGCCGAGGGAGGGGCTGGAGGAGGAATGGAGCTGGGAAAAGTGGCTTTTGCATCCAGAGAATCCCAAAATCTTTGAGGTTGGGAAAGATCTCCGGGATCACCGAGTCCAAGCTGTGCCCGATCCCCACCTTGGATCCAAGTGCCACCTCCAGGAATTCCTTTGGCACCTCCAGGGATGGGCACTCCAAACCTCCCTGGGCAGTTCCAAGGCCTGAGCGCCCTTTCCATGGGGAAATTATCCCAAATATCCAATTTAACTCTTCCCTGGCCCAGCCTGAGGCCGTTCCCTCTCATCCCAATCCCTGTTCCCTGGGATCAGATCCCGATTCCCCCTCCTGTCCCAGAAATTCCCCCCGGAGCCTCCTTTTCTCTGGGATGAACATTCCCAGCTGAGCTCCAAGCTCCTCACAACCTAACGCAGTTGGAATATCCAGGAGCTGGAATGAGATGATCCCTTCCAACCCAACCCATGGTGGGATTCCCGGATTCTGTGGCATCCGGATTTCCCAGGAATTGCCCGGATGCTCCTCCCCCGCATGGAGCTCATTCCATGTGCCCCTGGCTATCAGATCCAACAGTGGATCCGAGATTTTGGGATCTGTCTGTGATCTCTGAGGTCCCAATCCCCCTCAGCCTCGTCCAAGCGATGGTGTCCAAGGAATGATGACGGAAAAGTGGGATAAATCCAGGATAGAACCAAATTGGATCAGGAAACGGTGTTCATTAATCCATGGAAACAATTAGGGATTAACGCTCAGCCTCGTCCAAGCGATGGCGTCCAAGGAATGACGATGGAAAAGTCGGATAAATCCAGGATAGAACCAAACTGGATCAGGAAATGGTGTTCATTAATCCACGGGAATAATTAGGGATTAACCTGGGTGTTGTCCTGCAGACTCTGAACGCAGCGGAGTCGCCCAAGCGGAATTCCTGGATGGAATTCCACCAGCAGCAAGTGCCTGGGTTCTCCTGCTCCATCCGATCCCATGGGATATTTTTAGCCTTTTCCCGGTGTCCCCAGGCCCCTGCTGACAATCTGCACTGCCACCTTGTGTGATTCCGGATCCCACTCCGGCTTCCTTCGGAATCCTTCCTCCCCGTTTCTCCTGGATAGCCCTCCCTCCCTCCCTCCCAATCACGGAATTTCCATCTGATCCCAAAACGTTTTAATTATTCCCTAAAATCCTCCTGCTATTCCCGCTGGTCTCAGCCTCCAGTCAGGCTCTGATCTCATCCCTCCTCCTGCTGGCGGAAAATCCCTTGGAAAAGCGTGGCTGGTTCAGATTCCCAAACACGGATTTTCCCAGGATTGGTATCCCAGCTCCTCGTTCTCTTCCCGCTCTTCCCCCTGGCTCGATTCTTCCTGAGGAACCTGGGAAGGATCAGACCTGGCAGGAGAAATACTGGAAATTTGGGATTCATCCCCAAGCTCCCATTTCCCACTTGCCTGTGGCTGTTCCATTCCCAAATCCAGGTCAGGGATTTCATCCAGGAATATTTGGTAAAGAACTTGCTCAGGGAACTCCCTGCACGGGATCAGATCCTATAGGATCCAGAGACATCCGGAAAAATCCCATCCCGTAGGATTTTCCCTTCAAATCCCTGCTGGCTTAGGGAAAAAAGAGGAATCTCTGTGTGGAAAACCCAAACCCAATCCTGGTTTCTCCTCCCTCTTCCAAGGAGAAAATCCATGTTTTTAGCAGAATTTTCCTTTAGTGGCATTTGGGGCTGGTTTTATCATCCAAGATTAAGCGAGGAAGGAGAAAAACCAGGGAATTTCATGTATCCTGAGGAATAAATGGTGAGGTTGGCAGGGAAATTTATTCCCAGGTATCCCAATCGTGTATTCCTGATTATTCTGACCCAGCCTCCAGGTTCCAATTCCAGGTGTGTTTTAGGCACAGTTTATTCCCGATTTTTCTCCTTCAATATTTGTTGGTGTTTTATCAAATCCTGACCCCGTGTCTGGGATCAGGTAAGCCAGGCTGGGAACTCTGTCCCTGCTGTATCCCTGCTGTATTCCTGCTGTATTCCTGCTGTATCCCAGCCTCTGGAAGTTCATTTTCCCTGCTTTACACATTAACTCCGTGCCTGATTACGAATTCCTGCCCCAAGCAGAAAATGCGGGACAAAGGGGTTGTTTCACCATCCCAAAGGGAATTGCATGGATGGAGCAGCAAAAAACCTCCTCATTTATTCAGGACTGGGTTTCCTCTCCATTATCCCTCTGGTTTTCCATTTATTCCGAGCCCTGATCCCGTGGAGCTGGAGAACATCGACCTCTGTCAATGTTAAACCCCGGGACACGGCTGGAGTTCGGAGCGGAATTTTCAGGGAGCGTTTTCCTGTCCCTAAGGAATCATTAATGAAGTTCCAGGGGTAGTAAAAGTCCTGCCACACCAAATCCTTGTTCCTGAGATGCCCATGGAATCCTTGAATCCTGGAATTGCCTGGGATGGAAGAGAGCTTAAACACCTCCTAATCCCAACCCCTCTGAGCGTTTTAGGTTTTGCATTTTGGGGTCACTGTGGTGGAAGGAAGCCAGGATTATGACACTCCATAAAATCCACGTCTGCAGGGCAATGAGGATCCCGGAATTCCGGGATGGTTTGGGTTGGAAGGGACTTTAAGGATCATCCCATTCCACCCCTGCCATGGGCAGGGACACTTCCCAAAATCCCAGGGTGCTCCAAGCCCCGTCCAGCCTGGCCTTGGACATTTCCTGGTCAGTCTGGGGGGAAAACCCTTCCGATTTTCTCCTTCCAGTGCCTTTCCAGGACTTCTTTCATCCCAAATTCCCTGGTGCAGCTGGAAAGGGATGGAAAGGAGCTCCTGGCATTCCCTATTCCAGGGGCTCCCGGGTGACACCTGAGAGGGGACATCAAACCCAGGAGGTGACCCTGGCCGGACCTTTCCTGCCTCGTTCTGCTCCACTTTCCCAGACTTTGGCCAAGAAGAATCCATGGAGATTTCCCAATCATTCCCGAGGCTGAGGATGAGGCCCCGGTCAGTGAGGTCGCTGTGTTCTTACCCATTGTTCCCCTATTCCAGGCTTTTGGGCTGGATCCAGGGAATGCCGAGGGTTTAATGAGGTGAAGGGAGAGCCAAAGGTGTTTTCAGAGACCTCGTGTCACCTTTCCATAAATATTTAAGTGTTGGAATGCAGTGCCAGCTTTCCCTGGAATTCCTGTTGCTGCTCCCTGCTGGGACAACAAAACCTCCTCCATTCCCAAGCACATTCCCACTCTGAACCCCCTCTGGAAAGCTGAATTATTCCCGAGATGTTTGGTCTGGAAGCAGGAAAATCTTCCCTTCCTTCATTAATCACCACCAAAGGGAGATCCCAGAAAATTCCCTGCATTTCCACGACTCCCACGTGCAAAAAAAACGGAGTCACAGCTTGGATTCCAGGATCTCGGAGGTCTTTTCCAACAGAATCGGTCCTGTGATCCTGTGAAACGAGGGATTTTCTCCATGGATGGAGCCTCACAGCAGGGGAGGTCCAGGAGTGTTTGGAATTTTGACAATCCCAAAGTTTAGAAAAGGTGGGCAGAGCTCATCCAGTGGCTCCAGCTCTCTGTGGGCTCCCTGATAATCACCTGGCTCCAAGTGTTCCTCCTCTCTGATCGTGCTTCCAGCAGAGAATTCCAGCCCAAACTGAGAATATTCCTCCTACATCCCACAGAAAGTTTGGAAAAAGTGTTGTGGGGTCACCAAACCTCTTGGTTTCCATAAGTCAGGGTCAGTCAGCAAAACATTATTAATTATGGGGGAAACCTCAACCTCCTCTGGGGCTCCCAGCACGGGAAAGACATGGAACTGCTGGAAGTGAATCCAGAGGAATCCATGGAGCTGCTCCAGGGGCTGGAGCCAGGCTGGGAGAGCTGGGAATGTTCCCCTGGAGAGGAGAAGGCTCCAGGGAGAGCTCCGAGCCCCTTGCAGGGCCTAAAGGGGCTCCAGGAGAGCTGGAGAGGGACTGGGGACAAGGGATGGAGGGACAGGACACAGGGAATGGCTTCCCACTGCCAGAGGGCAGGGATGGATGGGATACTGGGAAGGAATTCCTGGCTGGGAGGGTGGGGAGGGGCTGGGATGGAATTCCCAGAGCAGCTGTGGCTGCCTCTGGATCCCTGGAAGTGTCCAAGGCCAGGCTGGATCACCCTGGGACAGTGGAAGTTGTCCCTGCCCATGGATGGAATGGGATGATCCTTAAGGCCCTTCCATCCCAAACCATTCCATGATTCCATGAGAGGAATGATGAACTGTGATGATCCCAAATTCCATCTCGTTCCCAATCCAAGCTCTCCTTTATGTTCCAACAGCGGGGTGCTCCTGAACGAAACCTCCTCTGACGGAAAAGTTGGCCACAAGAAGTTTAAATTTCTTTTTTAAACCCCCAAGGAACAATATCCAACAAACATCCACGGACCCCGCGGATCGATAAAGGCCATCGGAACGGGCACTGAGGCAATTCCCTTCCCAAAAACCAGGATCTGGGATGATCACAGCTCCATCCCCGGGTGCTGACCGAGGGCAAATCCCGGAGCTCCGGCCGTGAGGAAAACAGGGAGAA
Organism: Pachycephala philippinensis; assembly: GCA_013397055.1. NCBI lineage: Eukaryota > Metazoa > Chordata > Aves > Passeriformes > Pachycephala > Pachycephala philippinensis. The sequence goes on from VWZT01000860.1 coordinate 10,637, forward strand.
TCCTGGCTGCTTTGTGTCCCAACCGCAGCAGCAGCGGGAGCCGGGTTTCACGAGGCTGCGATGACTCCGCAGAGTAAACTTTGGGAAGCTTTGGAAAACAGCTCCATTGTCGGGAACCGCAGGCTGCCGACTGACAGCGGGAGAACAATGCCTCCGCAGCATTCCCGAAGCCAGCCTTTATTCCCTCTCTCTGACTTTCAGGATTGGCAGCACTTGAAAGGCTCGGGATTTTCAGCAGCCGCGTTTTCAGATCTTTCCTTCTGAAAATGGCCTTTAAATGGCGTTTTAATTGTGTTTCTGGGAGCCTAATGATGATCTGATTAATGTTTATTAATGAGATAATTTAATGGGATGTTTACGGGTTAAAAATTCCGGCTGGGAAGGGAATAAAATCTGTGTTAGCCGTGCTGAAATCTCAGCTGATCCACAATAATTACACCAATTAATCCCGTATCAATTAATGCCAATAATCCCGATATTTACTGGGGATTACACCACTTAATCCCGTATGAATTAATGCCAATAATCCCAATATTTACTCAGGATTACACCAATTAATCCCGTATCAATTAATGCAAATAATCCCAATATTTACTCAGGATTACACCAATTAATCCTGTATCAATTAATGCCAATAATCCCGATATTTACTGGGGATTACACCAGTTAATCCCGTATCAATTAATGCCAATAATCCCGATATTTACTGGGATTACACCAATTAATCCCGTATCAATTAATGCCAATAATCCCGATATTTACTGGGGATTACACCAATTAATCCTGTATCAATTAATGCCAATAATCCCGATATTCACTCGGGAGCAGGACTGGAACATCAGGAGTTCCTTGGAATAAATCCTCCTGTTCCCCGTGTCAGCCCAGGGTCTGACCCTCTCCATCCAGGGGATTTTATGGATTTGTCCGTTCCCCACGGATCCAGATAAGGTTTGTGCCGTGGTTTATTTGTGCCGGGGGTGGGAATGCCGTGTTCCCACAGCCTCCTGGCGCAAATATCCCTCATTTGTCAGCGAGAAAAGTCCGGCATGCCGATGGCAAAGATAAGGATGAGGCCGTGCCAGCTCTGCAGACGGATTCCGACGGATTCCGGCTGTGCTCAGCTCCGGGAAAGGAGAAAGATGGGAGCGAAGAGGCTCCTCCGAGTTCGAGCTGCTCTTTGGAGCCCGTTATTCCCGAGTGGATTTTGGCCAGGAGCCGGAGCTCTGCCGCCCTTCCAAGAGCAGTAAATAAAGCCGTGGCCTCTCCTTAAAAAGGCCGGAGAGTTCAGCCGAGGGTTGGGAGCCTTTTCTCCATCCCGGGATGGCGCAGCTGGAGCTGGAATTGTTTGGGAGAGAGGAGAATTCCCCCTTTCCATAGGATGCCCTTCACACTCCAATGCCGTGTTTGGGTCTCCTCATCCAGCTTGGAGAAGCTTTAATTCCGGGCTCACTATTCCAGGGTTTCTCCCAGCTGCATTTGGGAGGTTCACCCACCTGGAAAAATGGGAAAGGGATCGGGAATTGCAGTCCTGCAGGTCCTGCACAGACAGGGATATCCACATCCCTAAAAATCCCGGTGCCAACACGGCCGGAAAGATTTCCATGGACAGCAGGGCCTGGGATTTCAGGAGGCTGATGGATAAAATCCTGCAGGGATCGGCACAAGGAAATGTTGGTGTTTGGATGGAAATTTGGGGTTGTGGAATTGCAGCAGAGAGAATCCCGGGATTGTTAAGGCTGGGAAAGATCTCTGGGATCACCAAGTCCAACCTGTGCCCGATCCCCACCTTGGCACCGAGTGCTGCATCCAGGAATTCCTGGGACACCTCCAGGGATGGGAATTCCAAACCTCCCTGGGCAATTCCAATCCCTGAGCGCCCTTTCCATGGAGAAATTATCCCAAATATCCAATTTAACCCTTCCCTGACACAATTTGAGGCCTTTCCCTCTCATCCCAATCCTTGTTCCCTGGGAGCTGGTTCCCCTGGAATCCCATTCCCAGCTCCCACAGCTGGGAATTCATCCCAGATTAATCCTGGAGCATCTCCGGGCATCTCTCAGAGTGCTCACCATGGAATTGGAGTGCCCAAAATCCAGGGAAAATCACCCCAAAGTGAAACAGAGCCCGGCTTTTATCCTGAGGGAATTGCTGGACATCAAATCCCAACTTGGAAAAAAGCTTGGAATCAGCCTGGATTCCCTGCGTTTTCTCCTTCCCTGGACATTTTGCATTAAATTAAATGAAATCAGCAGTGCCTGGCCATGGCTCACGATGGATTTGGGATGCAGATTTAGGGACAATCTCTTCTCCTATCCCAAAATGCCTTTTCCATCCTCTGCAGAAACCCAAAATTCCCTCCCCATTCCCAATTTGAGCAGCCAGGACTGGTCTCCAAATTTTTAATGGAATTTCCAATTTTCAGTTTAAAGGAATTTTCATTTTTAATTTAGATTCAATTTCAATTTCCAGTTTTATTTTTAAAGGAATAATCACAAGAGGTGGCTCTAGAAGAAGGAAAAAATTATCCCTAAAATAATTAGGAACGGCATGGGCAGCTCCTCAGGCTTTTCCAACGTTTCTGAAAAGAAAATTCATTTATCATAATGGTTTGAGGAATTTCCCTGCCTGTAACAAAAAATGTGGAAATTCCTCAAACCATTATGATAAATGAATTTTCTTTTCNNAAATTCGTTAAAAAAATACGTATATTCAGAATGAGCACCAAAATATCTTTATAAAGAAAAATCGATGGAATCACTTCCAGCACTGGAAAATTCCCGAAGCTAAACTACATTTCCCAGGATTCTGTGGGTTTCGTTTACCTGTTCAGCCGTGGGGAATGATGGGAAATTCCATTTGTCCCGTGGAGAAAAATGGAACATCTGAACTTTGGAGTCCCTCAGGCTCCACAGCCGCTCTTGGATCCTTGATGGGATCCAAACGTTATTCCCAATCCCATTTTCCCGAGGAAAAGCTCATTGGTTGTTGTAATCCTCAATAACTTGGTACAGAAATTCCATTTTTTCCCCTTTTTTTCCTATCCCATGGAATAGGAAAATTCCGCAGCACGGGCATGGCCTCTGGAGCAGAACCCTGGGATAATTAGAGGGCTGATTAAAGGGATGATTAAAGGGATGATTAAAGGACAACCCTTCCCTCCCCACCACTTCAATTCCATCCGTTTCTCTTCCAAAACACCAGGAATTTTCCCCTGGATCAGCTCAAATATCCCTTTCCCGTGCCACGAGGAGTTCCCGCTCTCCCAAGGAACCCGGGAACAAAATCAGGAATCAGGGAGAAAACCCAACCGAGGGAAAGGCTCCTCCAGCCCCGATGAATCCCTGAATCTCTGAATTCCCCCCTGGAGAAGGGAAGGCTCCAGGCCCAGGGAAAGAAAACAAGGAATTATTTTTTTCTCTCCTCCTTTTTTTTCTTTCCATGCCCTGAGGAAACCAGAGAAGGGTTTGAAAAATCCCAAACCTCCAGCATTTTCCTTAAATTACGGAGCGGGAGTCGGGGAGGGCACAGCGTGGCTCCTTTTTGTGCTGCTCCTGCATTTTTGGGTGGCTGCAGTTTCCCTGGAACGGCTCCGGCTCGGATTCCGTTTTGTTTTTCTGGTTTCCCTCCTCTTCTGGCCGCGTTCCGCGGCAACTCGATCCTTGGATTTGGGGAGCTGCTGGGAATTCGGGCCAACTTTCGTGAGGAATTCATTGTCCGGCTGATGTCGGGATTCCAAACCCGCGGCGTGGGCAGCGCCCGGAGCGAGGGCAGGTGCCAAGGGAAAGGGGGAACACCGAAAACGGGAAGGGGATCAGCAGGAACGCTGGGAAAAGAGGGAATTCTGGATTTTGGGGGATTATTCCAATTATTTTTCTGATGATCATTTTGTGGAAGTGCAGCTGCGGAGAAATCCCGGTGCGTGGAGCCGGTCCCAGTGTTGTTCCTGCAGGGAAAAGCTGGGAAAGGCTGGCACGGGACATTCCCAGACTCCAGGGACAAAAGTGCTGGGAGAGACACGGAAGCTTGGGATAGGTGTGGGATGCAGGGAAGCTGGGAATGGCTTGGGAATGGTGGTGCCAAACCCGTCATTCCCTGCTCGGGCAGGAGCAGCGTGGAGCTCCCTGGGCCTGGGCAGGGCTGGGCACCGCTCCCAACTCCAGCTTTATCCAGGGCTGGATCCCGCTTTTCCTTCTCTGTCCGACTCCATCCAAAAACAGGGATGACACCCAAAGCACCCTGGATCCTTCCCTGGGAGAGCTGGGAATGTTCCCCTGGAGAAGGGAAGGCTCCAGGGAGAGCTCAGAGCCCCTTGCAGGGCCTAAAGGGGCTCCAGGAGAGCTGGAGAGGGACTGGGGACAAGGGATGGAGGGACAGGACACAGGGAATGGCTTCCCACTGCCAGAGGGCAGGGATGGATGGGATACTGGGAAGGAATTCCTGGCTGGGAGGGTGGGGAGGGGCTGGGATGGAATTCCCAGAGCAGCTGTGGCTGCCCCTGGATCCCTGGAAGTGTCCAAGGCCAGGCTGGATCACCCTGGGAGAGTGGGAGGTGTCCCTGCCCCTGGAATGGGGTGGGAATGGGATGATCCTGTAGATCCCTTCCAAACCATTCCAGGATTCCCCGGGTCTCGTTTCCCTGCGGTTCTGTCTTTCCTCAGGGATCACAGTTCTGGCTTCCTCAGAGCCAGGTGACCCTGAAATCCCAAACTTCTTTTGAAAAAAACCCCAAACTAAAAAATACAAAAGTTTTCACAGGCTCCTTCCGTGACCCTTGGGAGAAAATCCCTTTGGAGAGACGGGAAAGGGAAAGGGAAAGGGAAGNAAGGAAAGGAAAGGAAAGGAAAGGAAAGGAAAGGAAAGGAAAGGAAAGGAAAGGAAAGGAAAGGAAAGGAAAGGAAAGGAAAGGAAAGGAAAGGAAAGGAAAGGAAAGGAAAGGAAAGGAAAGGAAAGGAAAGGAAAGGAAAGGAAAGGAAAGGAAAGGAAAGGAAAGGAAAGGAAAGGAAAGGAAAGGAAAGGAAAGGAAAGGAAAGGAAAGGAAAGGAAAGGAAAGGAAAGGAAAGGAAAGGAAAGGAAAGGAAAGGAAAGGAAAGGAGAGGAAAGGAAAGGAAAGGAGAGGAAAGGAAAGGAAAGGAAAGGAATCAATGTTTAACCAATCCACAGAAACTCGGACGAGTTTAAGAGGAACTGGATTTCTCTTCCAGCCTCCCGAATATCCCTTGGGAGAGCCTCGGATTCCAGTCTGGGACACGAGATCGGAACACCCAGCACATTCCCACCCAAACTGGGCTGGGATTGTGCCTCTGGCATTCCAGGGACCTAAAAGAGAGGTGGCTTTTTTGGGCTAATTTGAACTGAACTGCTAATTTAGACTAAACTACTAATTTAAACGAAACTGTTAATTTAAACTAAACCGATAATTTAAACTGAACTGCTAATTTAAACCGGGCTGTTAGTTTAACACTGAACTGCTGTCTAGTTTAAACTGAACTACTAATTTAATCTGAACTCCTGGTTTAAGCTAAACTGTTAATTTAAACTGAACTGCTAATTTGAGCTGCTGTCTAATTTAAACCGAGCTGTTGGTTTAAACTAAGCTGCGGTCTAATTTAAACTAACCTGCTAATTTAAGATGAACTGCTCATTTAAACTAATTGCATGCCAGGAAAGCCCTCATTTTGGGGAGATTCCTCAAATTCCCAGCTCCCAGCCCCGCATCCCAATGTCCCACACAGATCCCTCCGGCTTCTAATTATGGAAATGATGGAAATTATGGGAATTGTGGAAATTATGGGCTGTGCAAATGCAGAGTAAGGGGAAAAAAGGGAACGAGGGCTGTGGTTCATCCCAAAGATGGGTTAAATCCCGGGAATCTCAACCAGCAGTCCTGTCCTGAAACTTCTTCCCACAAGACAGGGTGGATTCCAGAGGCTGGGAGAAGGTGTTCCAGGGATTTTTAGTTCTGATGGCTCCTGTAGCCCAGGAATTCTGATTTAAAGGGAATTCTGATTTAAAGGGAATGCTGATTTAAAGGGAATTCCGATTTAAAGGGAATGCTGATTTAAAGGGAATTCCACGGAGAACAAAGGCCCACCTGGAAAGAGGAAGAGGAGCAGGACTGAGTTCTCCGCCGAGATTCCAGCCTGGATTATAAACCCAGGTCTAAAAAAGATGGATAATTTCACTTGGAGGTCACTAAACCAGGCTGAGTTCAATTTGAGTTTGGGACTGTACACAGAATTCCGATATTATGGATACAAAATCCATAATTCCCAGCACCCCTCAGGAGGCTGTGGCACCCGACCCTTGCTCCTGAAAAAAGCTGGGAGGAGAATTCCAGCTTCACCCGGCCTTGAAACCGGTTTGAACTGGACACAAAAATGGATTTATTTTATAAATGTGGAGCAGTTTGGGATCATTTGCGGTTTTCCAGGTGTTTTTCTGAGGCCACCGCGACCCAATTCCAGGTGTTTTCCTTAAATCCTTCAAGGTGAAACATCTTTTTAGCTAAAAACGGCTGATTTTTAATAAAAACACACAGAAAGGGAAGGATAAAGGGGATATGGGCTCACTTAATTCCGGGGCCCAGAAAAATGGGATTCATCCATTTGATCTTTGGGAATTTCCACAATTTGCTGCCTTGGAATAAAAGTCACTGAAATCGCTGTCGAGTTTGTCCCTTTTCTCCCCCAAATTGAACTGGATTTCTGTGGGGTGGGATCAGCACTCTGTGGGATCAACATCCCAGAAAACACTGAAGGACCATCAAGGAGCGAGAAATTCCATTAAAAAATGATTTCCCGGGATATGAACCAGCTTTAAAGTGGAGCAGTGAAGAGTTAACCTTCGGTAGATGTCAAATCCGTGATTCACAGAAAAGAAAATTTCCTGTTCCCGACGACAAAAACCTTTTGTGCCCAGATGAGATAATTCCTTGGAGCTGTAGGAATTGTAGGATTAGGATTCACAGGGATTGACATTTATCATTTCGAGCTCTGGGATGTCACGGACGTCTCGAGGCTGGGATAAAAGCTGGAATCCGACCGAGAGGAGCAACACTGAATTACTCACTCCAGCTTCTCCCAGGGCGGGAATTGTGCGTTCCTCCCTGGAATTCGCTGCCCTCTCCTTGATGTGGTCGGAGGGGAGGATTATCCGTAGGAATATTACAAATCCGTGCTGGCTTTGGGGAAAGGAAACATTTACATTGGCCAGGCTTCGGGATAATAAATCCCAAACTCGGCAACCCATTAAAACAATGGCCCTAGGAACCGGAGGAGGCGGATTTTGGGACACGATTCCGAGCCCCTGTTGGAGGGAGGTGATGGAACAGCAGGGTGGGGAATTTGGGATACTCCCGGTGTTGTTTGAAAGTCATCTTGGGATGGACTCAAAGGATCTTCCCTCCCCGCGGGTGGGTGTGGAGTTGTTCCATCAATTGCTGAGTCCTTATCCCACAAAACCACAGGGATGAGACCCCCCAAATGGAAGCGTTTCCTTCCCCCTCTTCTGTGCTCTTCCCATTGCAGTAGGATCCAGGAAAAGCCAGGAAAACAGGGAATGCAAATCTTGTAGGATCAGGGAATCATCTCCATCAAAACCACAGGGATGAGACCCCAAAATGGCAGAGCCTCCATCCCCCTCTTCCATGCTCTTCCCACCACAGCGGGATCCAGGAGAACAGGGAATTCAGATCCTGTAGGATCAGGGAATGGTGTCCACCAAAACCACAGGGATGAGACCCCAAAATGGCAGAGCCTCCATCCCCCTCTTCCATGCTCTTCCCACCGCAACGGGATCCAGGAAAAGCCGGGAGAACAGGGAATGCAGCTCCTGTAGGAAAGCTTTGCCATGGAATGGTATCCACCAAAACCACAGGGATGAGGTCTCCAAAATGGCAGAGCCTCCTTTAGGCCCTTCCATGCTCTTCCCGCCACAGCAGGATCCAGGAAAAGCCAGGAGAACAGGGAATTAAAATCCTACAGGATCATGGAATCATCTCCACCAAAACCATAGGGATGAGACTCCCAAATGGCAGAGTTTCCATCCCCTTTTTCCATGCTCTTCCCACTGCAGCAGGATCCAGGAAAAGCCAGGAGAACAGGGAATTCACATCCTGTAGGATCGTGGAATGGTGTCCACCCAGCCCAAAGGATTCAAGGAATACACCAGGGAGATTTTGGCCCAACAAGGAGATCTCCCAAAAATTTTGAGGGAGATGGACCTGAGGTGGAGGAAAGGGAATCCCAGATTCCCAGCAGGTGACCGGATAAAATCCAGCGTGTCCCTAAACGCACAGCCAAGGGAATCAGGAATTCCAGAGGGGATCCCTTCCCTCCCATCCAGCTGCGGAGAGACAGGAGAAGATGAACCAAAAAACATCCAAACCCTCAACACCTCCCTCAAAACCATCCAGGAGGCACTGAGGAGTTTTTCCATTGGAATTCTGACCTTAGGAACGATTTGGGATGAGCCTGGATCAGTTTTCCAGCTCCAGCCAAGGATTTGAGGCTCCGGGAGGGCCGTGACGGATCCGCTGGAGCTTCTCCTGCTCCTTATTTTTAGATCATCCTGTGCAGTCCTTCCCTCAGGATGAGTCACTCGGAATCGGCCGCTCCAGGAGTTACACAAAAGTTTTATTTTCTCCCAAAATTCTGGCAGGGAGCGGAGCTAAGCACTGTCAGCATTCCCGGCTGGAAGTGATAACTCAGCTCCGGCTGCCAGGAGGAAAACTCATCCCGAAAATGCTCCTGGGGGAAGAAAAGAGCTTTAAAAAATGTGGAGGCTGGAAAGAAATGGAGCTTTTCAGCTGATCCGGAGCTCCAGAGAGTCCCAAAATTCCAGCTGATCAGGATGACAGGAGCTTGAGAAATTCCCAAAATTTCAACTGATCGGGAGCTCCAGAGATTCCCAGAATTTCAACTGATCAGGAGCTCCAGAGATTCCCAGAATTTCAAATGCTCAGGCTGCCAGGAGCTCCAGAGATTCCCAGAATTTCAGCTGATTAAGAGCTCCAGAGATTGCCAAAATTTCAGCTGATCAAGAGCTCCAGAGATTCCCAAAATTTCAGCTTTCTCTTGATCATGGAGTCATGGAATGGTTTGGATTGGGAGGGACCCTTTCCCATGGCAGGGACACTGCCACCATCCCAGGGTGCTTCAAACTCGATCCAAGCTGGCCTTGGACCATCCCAGGGATGGGAATAATCCTTGGAAAAGACCTCTGGGATCGTTGAGTCCAACTGCAAATACCCTTGAGAGGCACCTTGGCCCTTGACTTTTAGGGAATTTTCTCCGTTTGGATGTGGATGAAGAACTCGGACACTCCCAGGTGTGAACCCCCTGCCCTCCCAATTTCCACGGTCAGGAAACTCAGGAAGATATAAAAAGAACTCCATGGAAAAGCTCCGTGGGCAGGGACGGCCTCGTTTGTCAGGGGTGATTAACGCCATGAATAAATTATCTCGGAGCGCATTAATTAATGAATGTCCCGCTCTTTCCATTCCAAGGGGCATGCATTGAACCTTGGGATGGGATAAGAAATGGATAATCCCAAAAATCGGGCACAGGCAGGAGGCAAGGACACGAGGGAAAAACAAAGGCTGTGCCGAGGGATCCGGGAGAACGAGCGGGGAGCGGGATGAGAAATCCATGGAAGAATTCCCAGCGGGAGAGGAGTTACTCATTTATCCCGAAGGTCGTTGCTGGCTCTGGAAGAGGAGTTAAAAATTGACCCGGCCTGAAAACTGGAGGGGAAAACAGGAGGGGAATCCGGGGCTGGAGCAGCCGGATCCCAGCCCGGGTGATCCCAAGCCACGGGAATAAAATCCTACATTTAACAGGATCCTGGGAGCGCTTGGATAACACATGGAGCAGGGACAGGTGTTCCCAGAGAATCACAGAGCAGCAGCCTGCCTGCAGCTGCCTGGTGATCCCAGAATCCCAGAGTCTCAGAGTCCCAGAGCCCCAGAGTCCCAGAACCACAGAATCCCAAAATCCCAGAATCACAGAACCACAGAATCCCAGAATTCCAGAGTCTCACAATCCCTGAATCTCAGAACCACGGAATCCCAGAACCACCGAATCCCAAAATCCCCGAATTGCAGAAGCACAGAATCCAAGAATTCCAGAGTCCTAGAATCACAGAATCCCACAATCCCTGAATCCCAGAATGCCAGAATGCTAGAATCCCAGAATCCCAGACCCACAAAATTCCAGAATCCCAGCACTGCAGAATCCCAGAACCACAGAATCCCGGAATCCCAGAATTCCAGAGTCCTAGAATCACTGAATCCCGCCATCCCTGAATCCCAGAATCACAGAATCCTAGAATCCCAGAATCCCAGATCCACAAAATTCCGGAATCCCAGCACTGCAGAATCCCAGAACCACAAAGTCCCAGAATCTCAGAATCCCAGAATTTCAGAATTCCAGAACTGCAGAGTCCCAGAATCCAGGACCACAGAATCGAAGAATCCCAGAATTCGATCAGTTTCTGTTCTGCTTTATGCCAGAATTCCCTGATTTTGGAAAAGCTCATTTTTCCTGTGGCTTCTGAATATCCAGCAGGGATATGGAATTCTGGGGCTGGAATTCTGTCCCAAGGACTGAGGGCACGGATCACACCTGGGATCACCTGGAATGAGGTCCAGCACCTCCACAGCCTCCCCGCCCTTTCCTGCTGATGCAAACACCCCCATTCCAGCAAATATTTCCAGGAATTCGAGTACAGGGATCCTAAAGCCTTTCCCAGCATTCCAGGATGAGGACATGGATTTAGGATTGCAAATTCCCTTTAAACCAGGCCCGGCTACTCTTGTTCTTGGGAAAAGCTGGGGCAGTAAAAGCTGACCTGGAAAATCCCGGTTTGTCTCCTTATCCAGAGGGGATAAAGCTGGGATTTGTTGTACCTTCCCGGCCGAATGGAATGTTCCACATCCCGTTATCCATGAACTTTGTGCTCATCTCGGTCCCACCGAATTTTTCCAGGTGCTGGGAAACAGAATTTTCCTCATTGACTGAAAAACCGCAGTCTCTGTTCCAGCAGAACCAGATCCGGGATTTTCCATGGTTTTTACTTTGTTTTGAAATGGAAACCCCGGGATCTCCTTTTTCCCTTCTCCATCTCTCGCCATCTTTGAGCGATTCCCAAAAACCCCCAACTTTACATGTGTTTAATTTAATTTAATTAATCCCATCCTTTCCTCCCAAACCCAGAGCAATCCCATTAATTTAAACCAGCAAAAAGTCCTCAGTGACTCCCTCAGATCCCAATTTAAACCTCCACGAAAAAACGAGGACGCACATCTGGCCACGAGGAGAATAAAAGCTGCTGATGAAGCAAATCCTGGATTCTCCTGGAAAAACCAAAAGTTGGGATGTACGAGATTTGATCCTGAGCTGGGTTAGCATTCCCTGGAATAATGGGAAAGGAGATGGAGCTTAAATCTTCTTCAAACAGGGCTTAAATCTCCTGATTTAGGGGCTGCCATAACTCAGCATTCCCGGGATCCCGATCCGGGCGCTGTTTGTGTTTCCCAGCTGTTGCCTGCTTTGATTCCTGATCCCGGGATCATTCCGCTGACTCCGGCTTTGTGTGTGTGCAGCCGAGAACAGAGCCAGCCTAAAGCCTTCGGAAAAACCTTCGGAGCAGCCGGTTCTGCTTCCGAGAAAACCTGGGGAATTCATCCTGAAGGAATGGGAAATGTTTAATCGTAGGCAAAACCAGCCGAGCACTTTAGGCTGGGCTGCTCAGGCCTGGTCTGGGCTTCTCAAGCCTGGTCTGGGCTACTCAGGCTTTCTCTGGACTACTCAGGCCTGGTCTGGTCTACCCAGGCCTGGTCTGGGCTACTCAGGCCTGGTCTGGGCTACTCAGGCCTGGTCTGGGCTACTCAGGCCTGGTCTGGGCTATTGAGGCCTGGTCTGGGCTACTCAGGCCCGGTCTGGGCTACTCAGGCCTGGTCTGGGCTACTCAGGCCCGGTCTGGGCTACTCAGGCCTGATTTGGGCTTCTCAAGCCTGGTCTGGGCTACTCAGGCCTGGTCTGGGCTACTCAGGCCCGGTCTGGGCTACTCAGGCCTGGTCTGGGCTACTCAGGCCTGATTTGGGCTTCTCAAGCCTGGTCTGGGCTACTCAGGCCTGATTTGGGCTACTCAGGCTTTCTCTGGACTACTCAGGCCTGGTCTGGACTACTCAGGCTTGGTCTGGGCTATTGAGGCCTGGTCTGGACTACTCAGGCCTGGTCTGGAGGTCTCTGGGGCCCAGCAGCAGTTTTCCTCTATTTCCCTGGCGCTTGCCGAGCGATTCCTGCTGTTTTGCTGAGCTCGCAGCTTGCTCCGGGTTCAGCCGATCCCGGGCTGGCCTGTCCCGGCTGGAATCGGGAAATGATCGGAAAAAATCAGGAAATGATCCCCCCCAGGTGTCCATTACCCACCCCGAGGGTGAGGGTCGGGTAAATCATCAATTTTCCGGGTGGTTTTTAACCTCAGCTTTGCTGAGATCCGTGTGTCCGTGGGGGTTAACTCTTAAGGAAACCATTCCACAGGCAGGGAAGAGAAAATCGTGGAATCATGGAATG
>VWZT01000861.1:0-87455 GCA_013397055.1 Pachycephala philippinensis
TCTCCTTTTCGATCGTGACATTGGGTGTTCGAACCCAAAATAAATTTTATATTTGTTTTGTATTGAATTGGGCTCTGTTATTTATAACAAAAGGAATGAGAGATTTGTCTTTACAAAGTGTTGGTCTGCTGATAGGTAAAGGCTAGATACTGAAAGATGAAAGAAACAATGGGAGAAATTCCACTGATTGATGAAAGGANGATTGATGAAAGGAGTGAGAGGGATTTGTCTTTACAAACAAACTGTGCGTCTGCTGATAGGTAAAGATAGATACTAAGAGGTGAAAGAAGCAAAGGGGGGAACCATAAATTCCACAGGAAAAGAAAAGAAAAAAAAGGGGGTTACATTAGAAGGGGGTCTGTATTAGTCGATCGGGAACTCTGTTCCTCTCGAGTACCTCAGCCAATGGGGAAAGAGAGAGGGAAATGCCGACGGGAAATTAGGATAAAAAGGAGGCTGTGTCCTCTAAAAATTTGAGAGACCCCAGGGGAATGCCCCATGGCCTCTCCCTTTGTTCGAATGAAGTAACAGGACTCCTCTGTCTCCTTTTTGGACATAAACCTCTTAATTTTCCTGACATAGTCATGGTTACTATTGGTTTCTAAGCCATTTTTTCAGTTCTAGCTCTTGTTTGCCAATGCCATCATGCTATCTGTGGGCCTTACAGTAATATATAAGTATTCACAGAGAGAAGCATTCAAGAACACATTTAAATATATATATCCACAGAAGTGCATTTCTACTCTGCCATGCACATTAGGGAGTAACATGTTTAAACTCAATATGTATTTAAAAACATTTCTTGGCTGAGAGATATGTGGCACATTTAGAACCTGTGTCATATGGGTGGGTTTTCAAAAGCTTTGCTGCCTTTTTTCACAACATGATGCTTCCTTGCCCATACCTGGGACAGGTGTTGCCTCTGATGGAGAATGCTGACCACAGTGATTAGGATACCTCTGCAGCCTGCAAAGGCAAAGCAGGGAGCTCTGCCTGGGGCTTCCCATTTCCCAGACCCACGGAGATACACTGAAGAGGAAGAAGGGACAAACAATGAGAGGAAAGAAACGCCTCAGCTTTGTGGAGCAGAGCAATGTGGTAATAAACTGATCCCAAAGGGGCAGGTTCCTGTAGTGGGTTGACCATGACTGGATGCCAGGCACCCACCAAAGCCACTCACTCACTCCCCTCCAGAGCTGGACAGGGGAGAGAAAATTTAACAAAGGGTTGAGATAAGGAACTGGGAGAGGTCACTCAGTAAATACTGTCATGGGCAAAACAGGCTCTAATTAGAGATATTAATTGAATTTATTACTAACAAAATCAGAACAGGATAATGAGAAGTAAAATAAACCCTTAAAAACACCTCCCCACCACTCGTCCCTCCTTCCCAGCTCTACCTCCTACGCCAGTGGTGCAGGGAGATAGGAACGGGGGTTATGGTCAGTTTATGACCCGTGGTTTCTCCTGCTGCTCAGGGAGAGGAGTCATTCCCCTGCTCCACCATGGGGTTCCGCCCATGGGAGACAGTTCTCCGTGAAGTTCTCCAACACTAGTCCATCCCATGGGCAACAGTCCTCTTCAAACTGTTGCAGCGTGGGTCATTCTCCCATGGGGTGCAGTCCTTCAAGGACAGGCTACTCCAGAGTGGGCTTCTCTCTCCATGTGTCTCCCACAGGGTCACAGCATCCTCTCAGGCATCCCCCTGCTCTGGTGTGGGGTTCTTCCACAGGCTGCAGGTGGATCTCTGCATCCCTGTGGATCTCCATGGGCTGCCGGGGTACAGCTGCTTCACCATAGTCTTCACCACAGGCAGCAAAGGAATCTCAGCTCTGGTGCCTTGATCACCTCCTCCCCTCCTTCTTTACTGACCTTGGTGTCTGCAGAGTTGTTCTTCTCACATGTTTTCACTCCACTCTCCTCTGGCCACAATTACGACTGTGCCATAACTTTTTTTTCCTTCTTCTTAAGTATGTTATCCCAGCGACGTTACCACTATTCGTAATTGGTCCAGCCTTCACCAGCAGCACATCCATCTTTGGAGGCACCAGGGATTGGCTCTGCCAGACATGAAGGCAGCTTCCAGCAGCTTCTCACAGAAGCCACCCATATAGCACTCCTGCTACCAAAACCAGGCCATGCAAACCCAATGCGATTCCCCGCCTCTGGATCTGTGTCAGGCAGCTCACACATAGACTCACGTGTCCCCAAACAATCTAGGGGAAATTAGCCCTAAAGATTGCACAAGGAGCCATCTCCATTCAGTGAGGCCAGATCTGCCAGTGGGGATGCTGCAACACAACAAGGAAACCCTGCTACTTTCTCCATCTCGTTCCAGGTTTCATTTGCTGCAAGGAATTGAAGTAACACAACCACCACCAGATACAGCAGAGAATACTCTGAAACCTCATTGCTTCCTAGTCTGTGCATACATATAAACCAATATGCACAGTTCTTGGTAAGCAAATATCAATACCCCTTTCTTCTCCTGGCCTTCCACAATAACTCAAATAACCCAAATAAACTTCTTTAGGCCAGGCTTACTTTACCGACTTAGTCACAGGCAAAGCTTATAGCATGGAAGTCTCCAGCAGAACGCACGAAGGATGCAGTTCTTCCGGCCATGCTGTGCTGAGTCTGCTGTCCATGTCACTGCAGAAGAGCAGAAAATGCTTTCAGTAACGATAGGATCTCAACAAGCTGTAAGCACACACCCATGGGATTTAAGATGTGCTTCCACCCTTGAGCAGGTCCTGAGATACGCCTTTTAGCTTTCTTGTTTCAAATGGGGGTTTCAGCCCAGTTTTCTTAGTGTCATGGTGTAACACTGGCCCAACACCAGGCACCCATGAAAGCCACTTGCTCACCTTCCCTTGCCACAGCTGGGCAGAGGAGAGAAAAAACTTAATGAAGGCCTCATGAGCTGAGATAAGGACTGGGAGAAAACATTTCAAGGGCAAAACAGGCTCAACTTAAAGTTGCAAAGTGAGTTTATTACTAACAGAATCAGAGGAAGATGATGAAAAGCAAAATAAGCCCTTAAAACACCTTTTTCTTCCCAGCCCCTCCCTCCTTCCCACCAACAGTGCAGGGAGACAAGGCATGGGGCTTGGGGTCAGTTCATTACCCTAGGTTTTCTTCCACTGCTCCAGGAGAGGAGTCCCCCTGTGAGACCATGGGGTCCCTCCCATGGGAGACAGTTCTCCATGAACTTCTCCAGCATGGGTCCAATCTCACGAGCAGCAGTTCTCCCAAAACTGCAGCAATTTGAGTCCCTCCCACAGGCAAACAGTCCTCCCAAAACTGCTGCACCGTGGGTCCCTCTTCCACGGGGTGCANTCCTCACCACAGACTGCAGAGGAATCTCAGCCCTGGTGCCTGGAACACCTCCTCCACCACCTTAACTGACCTTGGTGTCTCCCTGTTGTTTTCACTCACATATTCTCACGTCTTCCTCCTTTCCAGCTAGAAGAAAAACTGTGTGTACTTTGTTTTGATTTTCTTCTTAAATATGTTATCACAGAGGTGTTACCAACCTGTCTAATTGGCCCAGCCTTGGCCAGTGCCACGTCCATCTTCAGAGCCACCAGGGATTGGCTGTGCTGGACATGGTGGAAGCTTCCAGCAGCTTCTCACGGAAGCCACCTCTGTGGCCCCCCCACTACCAAAAACCTGGCCGTGCAAACCAACACACTTAGGTTCATCTGTTTTCTTTATGTCTTCAAGCGTGACGGAAACAAAACAAGATAAAAATTGCCAGTTGTGTTCCAGTTTTGAGTTCAAGCCAATATAGCTGCAACTTCACATGACTTTTGGCAGATAATGATTACATAGGTAAAATTACGTGAATTGTTTCAGAAAAAAACACAACTATATTTTTATGTTGCAGTGGATTTGATGAAAACATTTCAGCAGTAGAATCAGGGGATATAATATAGTTGTATTGACCAACAGCAGAGAGTTAATACTTCGCCCATGACTTCTCCATGGCAACCATTTACTAAGCATGGAATTATGAATTCCTAGCAGAGAACAAGCCTTCCATGTAGTTGCTTGGAAAACCTCCTTGGAAAGTCATTGGGAATTGATCTGAGCCACCTGAAAGTCAGGAGGCACATACCTGCAGGCAAGTGCTGTGCTGTGAACCAGGCTGTGCTCCTACATGAGGCTACCTCCTCAACTATGAGAGACGTGCTCACAGCCCAACAGCCAACTGGATAAAAACTTGTAAAAATAAAAACAAACCTGAGGCTGCCAAATATATAGATCAAAAAGGTACAAGGAGCAGGAAAGCCTTTGTTGCACTCATGCCAAAGGGTTTTTTTGTTCTGTGGATACTGGGGACAATGGCACTTGAAGACTGCTCGGTGTGTGTTGCCCATCTTCATCCACCTCAGCCTGAGACTGGTAAGGGAAAGTGAAGGGTTCCCACACCCTAAGCAAGCCAAAATAAGTCTCAGATTTCTTTGCTGAGCCCCCATAGCCCAATTTGAGTCTGGTGTCCATGTACATGCACAGATAAGCTTCACCAAACTCACTGTTCACACAGCTGGATGCAGTATTAGAAAACACTCTGTAAAATAAGTGCTATGAAACCTTTTTCTTTTCTTTTTTTCTTTCCCCCTAAAGAAGTTATTTTTAAGTGTTGCCAAGAGTTATGTTAGTTCAGTAAAAGTAAAATTCCCTTGTCCTGTGCGGCTGCAGAGGCTTGGTGACAGATGGCGCTATGTGAATATGAATTTGGTTTTTAAATAGCTACATTACACCTGAGCAGTGTCAGTATTTTAATTACCTCTTACACATCATAAGTAATAAAATCAGAAATAAAGCTCAGGAAAACAATTTCTTGAGATGTCGCAAGACAGCAAAGGGTATATTCTCTGTGATTCAGCTCTCTGGGCAAATCTCCCTTAGATGTGCAACTTGCTCCCACCCTTAGCCAAGAGCTGAAGGGTGGGAGCAAGAGGAGGTGGTTGCAGGTAACACACTGGTCAGTTAATTTCCAGTTTCCTGGGTCCCAGAACACCACCTGCAGAGAATTTTTTCTAATAGTAAAGCTGCTTTGGTAAATATAGTAAAAATTTACACAGCACACACAAGTGCAATAACTGCAGTGGTAAATTTCCATTTGACCCAAGCACTGCTCTGGTCCTAGATAGGAATGATCAGCTGGCAAGGCAGCCTCTGGAGGAGATGACATCCTCAAAGAACAGGTAGAAGAGGGAGAACCACATAAATAGAATGAAGCACATAGAGTGAAAAAGGCATTCAGAGCACATCAGTGAGAAGACTGGGGAGTGAAGTTTGCAGAGACCCACAATAATGTGAAATTGATAGAGCTACAGTAAAAAAAGATCAGTGTTTTTTCTGAACAAGTATCATCTTCTTCACTCCTAATTGGAAGTGTTCAAGGCCAGGCTGGATGGGGCTTTGGACAACCTAATCTAGTGGAAGTTGTCCCTGCCCATGGCAGGGGTTGTGGAATGAGATGATATTTAAGGTCCCTTCCACGCCAAAGCATTCTGTGATTCCATGACTAACCTGCACCAAAAAAAAAGTTCCTACTGACTCAATTGTAATGTTCTCTGCATCTCTCTCACACCTACTCATATACCAGATATTTAAAGAGCAAAACTGATCACATGAATTTACCACAATTTTTTCATGTTAGGGCTGGTAACATCAGTGGTTGCCTGAAACCAGCCTCTGACCTGCTGGATTAGCTTCACATTTGGGACTCCTCTAGAAAGTTCATTGCAATAATGTCTGGTGAGAATGCCTGCTCAGGAGAAAGGGGAAACAAGGGACAACCAGGGCTGGGAGAAGAACATTAAAAGCTAAGACGCAAGATTTTGTAAATTGTAAACTGTGACCAGGAGAGATTTTCTTCATTCTCCACATATGTGGATTAAACAAATACAAACATCGTCTCTCCACTGGTTATTTAGAGAAACTGTAGCATGGTTTCTGTAGAGACAGCTTGAAGAGTAGGAAGCTCAATCTATGAGGCTAAAAAAGCCCCAGAGGACATAAAGCAGCAATGTCAGGTGTTCGTGGAGCAGCTATCTCTCTTGCTTCCAGTTTTGAAGAAAACTTTCCAATCATCCCCAACTTCTGCACTTTGATTCGCATGGCAGAGCATCCTCAAAGCACAAAAGCTGGACTGCTCTGGGATCATACTTAACTGGTGGTCTGCTCCTATCATCTGGGCGAACTCGGGCTGCAGGCACAGACCAGAGCTAATCCAGAGTAAAGTCTGGAAAACAAGCACAGCCCATGGTCAGGTCCTCAGCACCTGCTCTCTCTCCTTGCAGAGTCTCCCCTTGAGCACCCTCAGCCACATCAATACAGGTGAAGCCCTTGCCCATGGCACACTGTGACACAGCCACTGCCTTGGAAGGTGAGGGCCATGCTCTGGCCAAAGAAACTCTTACTGTCTTCCTGTCCTTCTCACTGGATTCATACACACTTCATTCTGGTCAGTGCCAAGAACTTCCTCTGAGCTTTTCCTTAGGATCAGCATCATGACAACTGGTAGAGCCCCATCTGCCAGCTGGACCCTGCAAAGTTCCACCCCTTCTCTTCCTCCTCTCCGTGAATGTCCAACCTCCATCCCCACCTCTTCACAGCATTCAACAGTGAAGTAAGAGAGCTCCTAGAGAGTTTTTCTTGTAGAACTGAATTGGGGATCATTTCTATGACATTAATTACATTATTAAATATGCAGGGTCTGAACCACATTTAATAACACACTTGTTCCAGTTAATCTCCCACTATCAGCTCAACCCTCAAAATATTTGTACTCTAGCTGGGAGGTTTATATGGGCTAAGCAGTAATTAGAAAGTTTAATAAGCACCCAGGGAAGCTTCCTGAGCTGTTCTGCATTTCCTCATTCAGGTCAAATAAGATCCATTGTCCTGTCTTCTAAAAGGAGTTTGGTGTTTCCTACAACTCAGTAAACTGTTGGGAAGATTAAGGTGGGTTAAATGCTGATTGTATTGGGGAGGAAAAAACACTTTCCAAAGCTTACTATTTTTTAGTTCTGAAGAGGCTTTGAGAAGTGTTAAAGAGTTTAGAGAAGTCTTTTTACAAAAGGCATATTTAAAAACATGGGGGGGAAAGTACTCCAGGAGACAGAGCTTGCAGCTCTGCATCCCCATGGAATGATGCTCACATTGGGGTGATACAGAGTTCTGAGCTGTATCTTCCTCAGATTCAGTACCTGACATCCTTCACAGGTCAGGAATTAGACCAAGAGTCACATTAAGAAGATACATACATCCACCCTTTGGAGTCCTGTTAAACTTTACAAGAAACCGAGCATGCAAACGTCACCAAACCGCAATGAATAAGTATTTCAATGTTTCAATTTAATGAAACAATCTTACACTAGAATGAACAAGAAAATTACCACATATACACACAGACTTCAGCATTTGTTTGCTATAGATGAACTGCAGTGGAGCTGGAAGTTTCCCTAAACCATCTTTCTGGGCAACAGGAAAGCATAACCTTGCAGGGGAAAGCAGGGACATCTCCTGGGTTGTGAGAGTAACATCAGGGAAAAGGATCCACAGCACACTACAAAGAGACAGAAGGCATCTCAGAAGAGGACAAAATAGCTGTAAAACTCTACTGCTCTGACTTCCATAGTAGGCAGGAACTGAAGGCCTGTTTTACCACATTTAGGAGATCCACAAACAAGGACATTTGGAGCATTAGCACACCAGTGAAGAGAGTACTTGAGAGAGAATAAGGTTTGTGGGGGTTCCGGAAATATTCACGCTGAAAGCTACTACGAAGTTGTTAATTACATGTTGTAACATATTCATACCTATGTCTCTTGGTGGATTTAGATCCATCACTTTAAACTCTAGATGTAGGTACAGGCAAGCAAGTGAAGGAAATTTGAAACATTAACATCAGATTTTTAGAAGTAAATATTTCAAGCAAAATTCTAAAGAGCCTGTGCTCAGTATATTTCTTTTTTTCATGTATCTGTATCATGCTTTGAGGGTGAAGCTATTCCAGCAGCTCAGTGCAGAATTCATCTGGGAAATGCTGGAGGGAGGTCTTGGACTGGAAGTACTGGTTGTCCTCATCCTCCTTAGCTCCTGTTATTTGCCTGCATAATTTCGTCTTAAGTTATCTTAAATGTATTAATGTGCCCATTATAGCTTCTAGCTCCATTTAAATAGCTGAAATTCCAAACAATAGTCACATTAAAAAAAATACCACTTTCTTGCCAGGATAAATATGGAAAGCTGTAGGTCTTCAGCAATTGCTCAGTGTCAAATTCTTCCTGCCACATGTCGTTCCTCAACACTAAGGGAAAAATCCAATAAAGCTCCATTAACTGCTGCTGCCCTTGAGCCATCACAACGTTTTCTCAGGCTGTATTTTTGGATAAAGCAGGACGGAAGCGTTCTGCTTTCACAGCTCTCCAGTGCATTGAATGTATCACTTACATCAAATCATGGTGATGGACTCCATCACTCCACTTCTTTAGAAGATCAATCCAGTTTTGTGTTTGCTTTACTTTTGGGGGTGAGGGAAGCTTCAAGGCTTGCATAAAATGTCAGAAACTCAAGAAAAACGTTTTTCTATGCGACTCTTAGCCTGGAAGAAAGTATTTCTTTCAATTTTACTTGCCATTGAAAGATATTCACAAATATATTTTAATTCATTCACTGTTTGCTTCAGATGCAGTTAAACTGCAGCATTAAGATGAGATATAGCCTTTGGCAGGCCTCAGAAGATAATAACATATGCATCAGATATAAGGAAAACTATTTTCATCACAAGGATGGTCAAACACTGGAGAGGACTACAGAATCTCCATCCTTGAAGATGTGTAAAACTCCAGTGGAGAAGTTCCTGAGCAGCCTGATTTAAGAAGATTCATATGAATTACTCTATATTTCTATTCTATTATTCTATATTTCTGTTCATCTCAGACATTTGTAGAAGTTCCAAAAACCATAACAGTAAGTAGTTGTAGTCTGTCCAGCCAGTGACCCACAGGCTGCAGACCATCAGCGCCAGCAGCTTCAGCGTAGTTACTGGAGCCACACTCATAGAACTGTTCCATTTCTGATGGAAATGTTACACAACAAACAAGGGGGCTCTTCTTCCAGAGAGTAAGTCACAAAATTGCTGTTGTTCTGGTTAGCCAAATCTGTTGTTTCCTGTTAGGTATCTGTACTGCAATTCTGCATCTGGCAAGACCGTAGCAGCTAATGGAGCTATTAAGGTTCTGAGAATGAGAAAAGGCCAAAATCACAGAATCACAGAATGGTTTAGGTTGGAAAGGATCTGAAAGATCATTCAGTTCCCGCTCCCCTGCTGTGGGTGGGAACACTTTCTACTAGACCAGGTTGCTGAAAGCCACATCCAACCTGGCCTTGAACACCTCCATAAAATAGGTTGAACTTCAAAATACAGGTTGTAAACTAGGTTTTGAAGCATCCTCGGAAGACAACACCTACACAATCCAACTCTTTTCTGTATTTTATGCTTTTAAGAACAATAGAGATGGAGACGCCTTATATTTAGAGGGAGAGGGATGATGAAGAGAGGGATGGATGGTTATGAGAAACAGATACTTACTTAGGAGGCATTGCTTAGTCCCTTTCATATTTCCTACAAGATATCTTTGCAGTTATAAGCGTTTTGCTACAAAATTAAATGACCCATACACACATGGAATTTCATTAAGCATGACAAAAACTGAAGGAGAAAAAAATTGTCCAGATGCTATTAGAAAGTAACTGGTTTGCTCTACCCTCACTATACAGCACTGCCTACAGCAAGTGAGATCTAGAGCCTTTGCTGGAGTGTGATAGATATCAAATCAGTGCCTGGTAAAATTATGGAGAAGATTATTCTGGGAGATATTGAAAAACACATGAAAGACAATGCAGTCATTGATCACAGCCAGCACAGCTTCATGAGAGGTGAGTCCTGCTTATCAAACCTGATTTCCTTTTATGACAAGGTAACCCACCTGGTTGACCAAGGGAAGCCAGTTGATGTAATCTTTTTGGCTTTTAAGTAAAGCTTTTTGTCTCTGCCAGGATCCTTCTGGATAAATTGTCCAGCATTCAGCTGGGTAAACACATCATGGGATGGATGAGCTGCTGGCTCATGGGTCAGGAACAAAGGGTGATAGTGAATGGGGTGATATCAGACTGGCGACCTGTCATGAGTTCTGTCACAGGTTCTGCAGGGCTCCATCCTCAACCCTGTGCTCTTCAACATCTTCATAAATGCCTTGGACACAGGACTTGAAGGGATACTAAGCAAGTTCACAGACAATACAAAACTGGGAGGAGCTGTTGGCTCCCTCAAAGACAGGGAGGTCTTGCAGAGAGGACTGGGCCATCCCCAACCAGATGAAGTTCAAGAAGGGAAAGTGCTGGAATCTGTATGTGAGATGGGGCAACCCTGGATGTATGGACAGACTGGGGAATTTGATGCTGGAAAGCAGTGCCACAGGACAGGACCTGGGGGTCTTGGTTGAAGGAAAGTTGAAGATGAGTTAGCAGTGCCCTGGCAGCCAGAAGGGCCAACTATGTCCTAGGGGCATCAGGCCCAGCATTGCTGGCCAGGTGATGGAGGAGATTGTCCTGCTCTGCTCTGCACTGGGGCAGCCTCACCTTGAATATTGTGTGGAGCTTTGGTCAGCACAATATATGAAAGATATTAAGCTATTGGAGAATGTTCAAGGGAGGGCAACAAAGAAACACCTTAAGGGCGCTTACAAAGTTGTATGAGGAGTGTATGAGGAGCACTTGGTTTGTTCAGTCTGGAGGAGACTGAGGGGAGACCTCATCAGGGTCTGCAGCTTCCTTCTGAGGGGAAGAGAGGAGCAGACACTGACCTCTCCTCTGTGGTGACCAGTGACAGGACCCAAAGGAATGGACTGAAGCTGTGTCAGGGGAGGTTTAGGTTGGATATTAGGAAAAGGTTCTTCTCCCAGTGGGTGGCTGGGCACTGGAACAGGCTCCCCAGAGGAGTGGTCACAGCGCCAACCCTGACAGGGCTCAAGGACCATTTGGACAATACTCTCAGGCATACAGTGTGACTCTTGGGGTTGGTCCTGTGCAGGGCCAGACGTTGGACTCAATGATCCTTGTGGGTCCCTTCCAACTTGGCATATTCTGTGATTCTGTGAAATACATGGAGCATTAATCTACAAATTTTAGTTTCTTGCAGGCTCCTCTCTCTTAGAAGCGCCTACTAAGTGCTGGTACTTAGTCCTTTACATATTCTACCTCCTGCAGGTAAACAAGCTAAAGTCACCCTGGATCTTCTCATGCCCATACTTCCTGCATTTCTGTTTGGACACCATCACCTTAACACTTCTACTAAACTAGGTAATAGGATAATTAAGCATGAAAGAGGTTAGAACTGCCATTTTGGATACCTTCCTGAGCCTACCCGGTAGAGCAGGTTGTAAAAAAATAAGGTGCTTTGTGTGGCAAGGTGTTTGCAAATTTCTGAAGTCATCCTGTTTTGGTACTCAAGAGTGGGGTTTCTACATTCTTTACAAGCTGCCACTGGGGACATGTCAGCATTATTTTTGAAAGAATGAAAGGAATGAAGAAGGAGAAGCTTTTGGGATTTGGAATTTCCCAATTCATGGAACTGTTCAGACGTCCTTGGCTTCCAGTCAACTCCTGCTCTCATGGTCAAACCAAGAAAGCGAAATTTAAAAAGTTAATCTGTTTCTTAAACAAACTTAATGACAACAACAACAACAACAACAATAAATTCAAAATTTAATTCCAAGTTAAAAGCAACTTTTGCTATGAAACACTGATCCACTCTACTGGACTTGTAATTCCTTTCAGAAAGAGTATTTTGTGGTTTGCTCTGTCCCCATCAGTAATGTATCAGCAATGTTACAATTCTAGAGCTTGGTAGGAAACACTTCTGTTAGCCAATACATTTCTTCAAGACTACAAAAATTCCCCCTTTCAATGTTGGGATAAATCCCTTTTGCAACCTTTTTTTCTCATGACAAACATCAAGGCAGGGAAAACCTGCCTGGAATGGGTTCCTAGCAGGCCCAACAGGGTGAAGAGCACTCAGCATGGGTTTTTTTTCTCCCTTCCCTACCTCTTTCAAGCCCTGCATATCACAAGCCGGAGGTCTGTAGGCCTGATGAAATATTACCATCTGGATGACTCAAGCAAGATGGCTGTACCCCCATTGAGTTAGTCAAATAATACAGCGCTGACATCTTCTCTGGAGAATGAACCACACATGTAGGAACAGACAGCCATTCAGATGTGTAAAAGGAAACACAAAGGTAGGCATTCTCCTTGAAAAACAGAAGCATAACCCACAGTCTTCCCCTTGTATCTAAAGGGCAGATCTTTTAATGAGGTTATTTGCGAATGTACAGTTAGCATATTTTTAACCTCTATGCCAAGAAGTAGATGCGTTTTCTTAACAAGTGCTTAACATCAACCTTACATGCTATAACCAAAAAGACCAACTTGTCTTCAAAACAACTTTAAGTCAGGGAGAGTCTCCACACAAGTTACATCAAGGCCCAGGTAATCTTTCAAAATATAACTAAAAGAAGCAAGACAAACAGCATCTCATATGACCTTGGAAAATGTGATGCACTTCTGCTTTATATGCTAATTTCCCTGCTGAAGATAGTACAACACGGAATTAATAGTTTAAATGCATTCTTAACCAATATATTACTCAACATGTTTAAAAGTTGCATTTCTTTTCTGTATCCTGTTGACAAATATTGAATAGGAGAAATCCATGGATGTTTCTGGGAGTTAAGAAAGAAGAAACCCATATCTTTTCTATACATCTAAGAGTCATAATATTCCCAATATGACCAACTTTACTTAAAACAAAACAAACCAACGAAACAAAACCACACAAAAAAACCCCACAGAACACAAATGAGGCACAGCATTAAAAAAACTTGTACTGTGAAAAACATCCTGGAAAACTCAACCCCACTATTCCAAGAATATAATGAACATCAGCAAGTGACAACTGTAATCAAGAAGATAGAGGAAGAATATATACTAACAGGATATTATAAAACATCATTTTACTTGGCTCATATGAAACTTATTCACCTTGTAGCTCATAGTCTGTAGCACAGAGATTTGGTATCCTGAGAAAAGTTAACAACGTGGCTTTGGATAAAATTGGAGACCTTGTGTTGCCCCCTCTCTTTCACTAAATAACAGATGTTATTGACACTTCGCATTAAACTGATAAAATTCGATTCTCAGCTCTAGGCACCAAGGCCTATGAAACAGACCCATATGACCCATGGCATTCTTAACTACCTCATACTGTAATTTCCTACTCTGCTCTGAATTTTAGAGAGCTTACAAACTGCCTAAAGACTTTTTTTTGGGCTTTACAAACATAAGTGTGAACTTAAAATTTTTTAATTTTACCAAAGATAGTTGTTATCATCTGTTTTCGCTTGGCTCCTTACCCACTTTACTTTTTCCAACAACTTATTTTATCACAGTCCTGCCACTGTATTTATCATATCACTAGGATGTATTACTTCAAAATTAAATAGAGAATAGTTATTAACTAAGCTATGATTACAATAAGAGATCCTGGCATTTATTTATTTCCTTTAGACCCTGGTCAGAAACCCACCTAAGTAATGTGAGCCTTAAAACGCCTTAAGCTGCATCCTCTGGAGCACAGTGTTAGTATGAGTTGTGGTAGTGCAACGCCAAACATGTTAGAGAACTTAATGCCCATCAGGTCCCAAAAGAAATCTTCACATTAATTCACCAGTTTCAATGCTACCTATCCCTGTTGACCCACTTTTACTCGAGTTTTCTCTGGAGGGAGAAAAGAATTTGTTCTTGCTTAAGAGAAGCTATGACCAAAAACCAAATTTTTCGAAAAATTATTTCAAATAGTCTTGAATTTTTTGAAGTTTAAGCTTATAATCATCTGACATACTGGGAACCACACCAGGAAGACATACTCCTCCTTGGACCACTTTGCACTAATTTTTTGTACCAGTTTCACTGCACACACAACCTCAACTTTCTCCTTCATGCTGCACCTTACAAAGCATCCAGTTTTCATCAATTCATGCTAAATTAACATCCCTTTTTTGCATTCTGCACCTTAAAACTCATTGTTCCTCTTACAACAAGACTTACTCAACCAGCAATCTACTAATAGCAAACTCCTACATGAAAACCTCCAGCACAACTCTCTACCATTAACACATTCCTATCCAAGAACTTTATATTGTTCCTAAGATTCCCAAAAACCATCTGGAAACAAAGATCCACTGTCCCAATAACAGCTAAAGCTCCACAATGATCCCTGCAAAGTTAAAACGAGGATTGCACTGTGATTTTGTTGGTATGTGTTAATGCAGAGCTGGGTTTGAAAGTCCATAAGGGTACATTTTACAATTTAATGTGGCGTTTGCTGGAAAAACAGTATTTGCACTCAAAGCAGGGCACATAGAGAATCTTGTTTAAAAGAGGCAGAAGAAAGTTGCTCTTCAGTGCTCTGAAGCTGAGAGGAATCAGGGAGATCTGTATACCCTAGGGAATACCTTCTGCTCCATGTAGAGTATCTGCTTCCATTACTAACATGAAGACTCCTGCCCTAAGCAGAGATTTGTCCTGGAAAAGGTACAAGAACTATTTTCCAAGTGCAAATTGAGCATATTCAGTAATTCAGTCACAAAAGTAAGCAGCAGCATGAAATTAGAGCAAAACCTTCAACTGACCCTGTTAAGGTGGCCCAGCTCTAGTGCCCACACACAGACCCTTTGACACTGAATACAGCTCTCACCAGAAGTAAGAATCACAGAACTAAATAATTTTTTAAAAGAAAAATCAAGACATCACACAGCTGTTAGCCAAACTTGCTGCCTTTTTATGAGACTAGAACTGGCACTTATTTCTGGGTAACTTCCAGGAATTACATTTGCAAGGTTGATAAAATGTAATTTCTCTAGCAGAGGATTCTCATTCCTACAGTCCTTTACCCGTGATTAAAACACATAGCCCAAACACACCATCAAAAGGCAAACAAACAGAAACTAAATCAGTATATTCCATCCCAAGGTAAGACAATAGCTTTTGTGTTATTGCAGCAGGTAAAGCCCAGTGACGCCATATCATTTCATTTTACCAAACTCCTCTAATTACTCCTTTTCTTTCCCTGACTACTAGGAGGGCCGGTAATGGGCCACAGCTGGTGGCGGTTGATGTTACACTGCTCCCAGCAGCTGGAGTCCTGCCTTCACTTTTGGGCACAGCTTTAATCAGCCATGATACTTTGGAGGCAATTACAGCTAGAAGTTGATTTTTAAAAAAGAATTATTGACAGGCACATTCTTTGTCTCTCAGTGTGAAAATGGATGTGAAATTGCAGTTGAAATGCTAAAAAAGTAGGCAGGTAACCTAAAGAAAGCCTATGTTTCAGGAAGATTACAATTTTTAATATCTAGGTTTAAGAGTATTTTTATGGCCTGGGAGTTGATGTAAAGAGTTTGCAGGTTCCTGGTCAGACAGCTCAACTCTTGCTGCTCATCATTGTACAATGCTACACAGGGAAATACCCTCAGTGAGGTCACCAGGGCTTACCCCCTTCTCCAGGAATGGTGCAGGCAGTGGGCCACAAGACTGGAGGTCTAGAATGTAAATCCAGAGCAGGAATTTTCCATACCCCTCTGTTTTATTGGCTTGCAAGGCAGGGAGATGCAGAGCACCAGCCACCTAAACCCACAGGCAAAACATCGCTTTTAAAATACCCTGCTTGTAATTGTTAGGACAGCCTGAAAATATGGAAAAGTAGTATTTCAATGGCTCTGTTATCATTGCACAAGCATGGAAAATACTTCTCACCATTCACAACAATTTGCTGTTTAATTAAGAATTTGAAGTATGGTCAAGATATTACAATCTAACCCCTTCCTTCACGGCAGAACTGACTGTGACTGCCTTCTGTGACTACATCAGTGTACAGGAGAACTTCCCACCTTGTTAAAGCTCTGACTTGTGTGGATGAAGGAGAAAACATCACGGCCTACATTGAAGGTACAAAGCCCTGTGTCTGGCATGGATAAATTAAACTCTTCAGTAAATGGATGACTGAATTACCTCTATTTTATAGCAGGTGTTAGGAGTCACAGGTTCACAGCAAAGTGTTTGCACAAGCTAGCATACCTCGTTAAGTCAAATCTATAATGAAAATATAACATTAATATTTTAGCAAACTGATGTCTTGGTATTTTTAATACATTCAAGCTGAAAAAGCAAACTTTTTCCCTTAAAAAGCAAATTGTTAATAAATAGCACTGAACACAGAGGTCCCTAAATTGACACCTGGGAAGCCACTGTCTGAAATACCTATTTCAGGCCATCTGGGAGAACACCAGTTAAATTTGTCAACCAGAAAGTACTATTCACCCAGAAAAGGTACCCGATTTACTGGGATTTCAATAGAATGCTCTCTCATTACCCAAATATGATTCAGAGGAAGGGGTCAGGTTGTAATACCTTGACCATACTTTAAATTCTGCCCTGCCTTGTGTTGCCTTGCTCATGCCTGACTTAAATTGCCTTGCACTCCATTACCTTGCCTTGACCCTGCCCTGCCCTCCCTCAACCTCACCTTGCTCTTTTCTGTGGCCTCTGCCCTCTTTTCAGCCTCCATTACCTCCTGGCCTCTACTTCCCTCCAGCCTCCCACCACTTTTAGGGCTTCACATTTACGGCTACATCTTTCTTTCCAGCGTCCCATCCCTTTTAAAACTTCCACATCTTTTTTGCCTCTCCTATCCCCTTTCCTTTCCCTGCCCTCCAGACTTCCAACCCTTTCACTCTCCTGCTCTAATTTAGCCTCCCATCACTTTTAGGGCTCCGCTTTTTTGTAACTACTTCTTGCTTTCCAGCCTCCCACCTCTTTTTGGACTCTCACACCATTTCAGCCTCCACTCCTTTTTAGCCTTCACTTTTTCCTGGCTTCCACTTATGCTCCAGCCACCCACAACTTTTCCATTGCCCACAAAATTTGACCTCCACTGTTTTCTGGCCTGATCTTTTCCTCAGGCCTCTCACCCTATTTGGGTTTCTACCACGTATCAGCTTCCACTTTCTTCTCTCTTAAAGTTTCACTCCAACTTAGCATCCTTTTCCAGACTTCTACCCCTTTTCACCCTCCCACTCCAGTTTAACCTCCCACCACTTCAGAGCCTCCACTTTTTTCTGGCCTCTACCCTCTATGCAGCCTTCCACCCCATTTCGGCCTTTACATTTTTCTAGCCTCTGCTTGATCTCCAGTTTCCCCCTTCTCAGCCTCCCACCTCTTTTTGCCCCTCTTTTCCTCCCCACACTCTCCCCTGGCTTTTCACCTTCCACATTTTTGTCTATACTTTGGGGTTTTTTTTGCCTCCCACATAATTGTGTCCTCCTGTCCTTTCAGCTTCTGTACTTCTTTCTCTCTCCCACCCTTCCTTGGCCCTCTACCCTTTTGCAGCCTCTGTTTTTTCTTGACTCATTTTTTCTTCTCACTGACTTTTTTTTTGTCTTTTACTCTTTTTCAGCCTCTACTTTTTTTTTTCTCTCCAGTTTTCTTTGTTACTGCACTTCCTTTCTGGCCTCCTTCTCATTTTTTAGCCTCTACTTTTTTTCAGCCTTCCTTATTTACTCCATTTGCACACTTTTTTTGCCCTCTACCTCCTACACTGAGCCTTCTCTTCTTTTTCAGTCTCCCACTCTTCTTTTTCTCTCTACCCATTTAGGGCCTCACCTTTATATTAAGCCTCCGCTCTATTTAATGTTTTCTCCTTATTCCTCCACTCTTCATCAGACTCTCAGACTCCATTTCACAAAAAAATTTCATTAGTGTCCCAGAGTACTTTAGCCTCCCCCCAAGTTTCAGCCTCCACTATTTGCCCTCCAGTCTTCCGCACTTCTTTGGCCTTCCATCTCATTTCAGCCTCCACTCTTTTCAGACTTCTACCTCCCCTCCAGGTTCCCACTGCTTTTCAGCCTCTCACAAGAAAAAGTGTGCTAAAATCATGGACTGAAATGCAGCTGGCAAAAACTAATTTTTTTTTTTTTCTGCTTTTCCTCAAGTAGTGTGTTGAGAACATCCTGTGCCATATTTTGTGCTCAAGAAGAAACTGTCTACACTGGGCAATGGGTTACCCAGTACTTAGTATTTAGGTGTCAGCCAAAGGGTTCCTCAAGCCAAGGGATTTAAGGCTGCCCAATACTTCTAATAAGACTCAGCTTTCCGTTGCCAATCTGTAATTCTGCACCAAAATATTTAGGAAATGCATAGTTGCATAGCCTGAAGTATTAAATATCAGCTGTTTGGGGGCTGGAGTTGTTTTGTTCAGCTCTGATTTCAGACACAGTCAATTCCAGGGGCATAGCTAGGGAAGAATACTTCATCCACCCACACAGGCAAGGAAAAGCCAGACCTTTAATTTCCAGCACTTTAATTTCTTGGCACTCTGGGATGGTGTGAGAAATTTTACATTAAATCATGAGGGCTGCCACAGGGTCAACAATGTACCAAGAACTCTTGGGTATTTCCGTTTAAATTCTTCACAGACAGGCCAAATTTCCCTGTAACTGATATCCACAGACCCCCTTGAAAGGGAATGTGAGGCAATGGGAGGAAGCAATTGTCCCAGATGTCCCTGGTAGTCATCAAGCCAGTGGCAGGGGGCTTGGCTCTAGCTGCAGGAATGGGCAACAATGAGCGAAAGAAAGGGAGATAAGCAGCCAGGAAATACACAGGGCACAGTGAAGCAGAAAGCCACAAGAAAGCAGAGAGGGAGAGCTACAAGGCAAAGAGCAAACTGGCATCCAGCATTGAACAGGAGGGATGCCTGTATCAGAAAGGAAGTCCTCAGGAAATGTTAGGTGGCATGTCAGAGTGAGAGTGCAAGTGGTAAAGGTTCCATGAGGCCAGGGGCAGCAGGAAAACGACACTGGCAAAGGGGAGCAGAGATACTATGAGCCTCTTCGTGAAGTCCCTGGGGCAATGGAGACTGGTGCATGGGATGGAAGAGCCTGTTTATCCTGTCACTTGGAGAAACAATCTCCCAGAGGGAAATGCTGGAAAAAGCTGGGATCATGCATGTAAAACCTGGTGACCAATGTCCACTTTCAGATACTCAGTCTGGGACCAAAAAAAGGTGGTGGAGGTTTTCCTACCTCAGCAATGCAAAGACAGGGTCAGAAGGAGCCACACCACCTGGGACAGGAACAGGTCCATATGGAGGACAAAGATGACCAATTTTCCAAATGGATCATATAGGATAAAGTGATCAAAATATTCTGTCCAATTTCAAACCCTAGATAACTGCACGGGAAGGTCAGATTAGCAGTGTTCGGCACTCGAAACTCAGCAGGTCTTTATATTAGGACTGCTGATGACACATGCATTCAGTCCCCCTTTTCACCTGTGACAGTCTGGTGCTGCCTTTAGTTACACAGTAACATATCTGTGCTTTTCACAATGCACTGCCTGGCAAAGGGGCACAAGAGCAGAGTCACAAGTAATTTCTTTCTGCTGCTCTTGTCCTGAAACTCCTTTTCTGTCCCTCCCCCATCTCCCTTCATCATCACTCATTAAACCTTCCAAACCCTGAAGTAGGTGAGGGGCAGTTGGCTGGCCCAGGGCACCCTACAGGCCAGAGGGTGTTTACTTCAGAGCCAGTAACCTCTCCTGCATGACAAGGCTTGTCTGGGCTCCATGTAGGCATTTAAACTGCTCTGCGAAGGAAGCGGTGACCTGGTTTGCCATCCCCAACCTGCATTGCAGCAGTGGGCTTGGTCAGCGCTGGTGTGGAATCTTTCCCATGGGTTTCACAGCATAACCTAGGCTCATTTGTAAAAAATTACTGAGGGACTAGTTCATCCTCAGGATTTCCTGTGTCCTCATCTGCCCTATTTTGTAACCAAAGAGAAGCTGCCCACCAAACAGCTGCTGCTCCTAAGGTGGCTTCAGCTAATTCTGCATCTACACACATTTCTCCTGAAAAATTGAGGTGTAGCAAGCGTCCAGGAAGCCTTGTGTGAGGCAGCTCCAGGTTTGAAACACAGGCAGATGCTTTCCAGAGGCTGAGAAGCGTGGGAAGAACCAGGCACTAAATAACCTGGTGCTCAGGGTAGGAGACTGCAATCCTGTCCTAGGTTACAATGTAAGATGTAACCAACAGTATGTATTCTATTATCATCTTCCCAAGCTGTTAAAGCAGGTGGGGCAATGTTCGTTACCTCCTGCCAGGACTCATCCTTGATAACTCCTCCCCCTCCACCCCGGGAGCTATCTCTGTTTGATGGGCAATCAAGGACCCCCTGCATGACTCACAGATAACTAGCTCCGGACTATCTCCTGTTAATGGCCCCATCAATGCCTTGCCTCATGACTCACCATCCCATTGTGAGAGGCCCCGCCCAAGGGGAGGAATTGAGCATTCCCATCTCTATATATACTTGGAGGTTTGGAACACCAGACACAGCCCTTACCTATGGGACTCCCTGAGGATGAGAGCTACACCACTGGACCTTCAGGTGAAGACCAGACTTTTGTCTTCTACAGGATCGCTGCTTCAACAGGACCACTTCATCCGGACTGCTACTAACACCCTGACCGACAGGGTGTCAGGTTGTATTCTGACTCTGCCATAGTTATTGTTTTTTTGTTTGCCTTGTTATATATATATGTGTATACTAGTAAAGAACTGTTATTCCTATTCCCTCATGTCTTCGCCTGAAAAGCTGCTTAATTTCAAATTTATAATAGTTCGGAGGGAAGGGGGTTGCATTTTCCATTCCAAGGTGGGCGGCTCCCGCCTTCCTTAACAGACACCTGTCTTTCAAACCTTGACAAATCCCCAGGGCGGCAGGTCAGAGGGGCAGCCAAATACATCTCACCCAACAACCCTACAAGGAAAAAAAGCCATACTTTTTCCCTCTCTTCCCACAAAACACAGAGAACAAGAACATTTTGACAAAGAGGGTCAAGCCCAAGCACTTTTGCAGCTGACCTCCATGCTAGTGGCGCTGTCAGTGATGCTGAACTTACAAACAGTTTTCTGGCCATGCTGTGTTTTGGTGTCACCCTCCCTAATGCTGTGGCACAGTGGCCATTCAGGAATGCATCTTATGCATAAGGCTCTGCTGTTTACTCTAAGGAAAGGGCAACTGCATGGCTCACATACAGCAAGACAGCAATCATCACCTGAGCCTTTATCTACCCATGCTCCAACAGCACTGTCCAAAGTGAATAATCAAATATTCTGCACCGTGTTATAGAGGCAATGCAAGTACCCCTCCAAGCATGACAGAATGACTTACTAAGATTTCTCCTGCAGAACAGGGAGTTGTTGGACTGTCCGACAGATAGGACTTTTTTTTTAAAGTTACATAGTATGCTGCTGTGCCAGGGAATGGGGAAGCAAGTCTAGGGTGTCACTCAGAGTAGATATACTTCATCCCATCTTCGATAGTATGCTGAACTGATACTTCTCTCAGACTCTATATGCTAGAATATTATAAAAAAAGAAAACCCTAATTCCAGTTCAGTCCTGCAACCCTGATTGACTGAACTATGCTCTTCTGACTGGCTCTTCTCTCTGTGCTCTTCAACTGTGCTCTTCTCAAAATGTGCAAGTTGTTCTCACCCTATAGACTCTGGTAATTATTGGCTTCAATGGAAGGAAATATATTCCAAAATAATAATTCCCAGGCTGAAATCAAGCTCTGTTATTTTCATGCCATTGCTAACATGTCCAGAGCAGATCTATTAAAGCCACGAGTCAACCCCTGCCAGAAGTTAGAGACATTGCTTGTGAATAAGCAACCTTGGTGTTTATTCCTCCTGCCTCCTCATCTGCTGAGCTGCACCAGGGAGGCAACTTGTCAGGCTAATTATTCACAGAGATTTTAAGCTGCATATTTTCTCTCTGGACTAATCTAACCCAGATGTGGGAAAGGCATGGTTTTAATTAATCCTTCCATACATCCCATGACACTTGGTCACATGTGCATACGTAGGTATGTGCATCACCCAGTAAAATAACCACATTGTACACCATTAACAAGCTGGCTATCAGATGCTGTTCTGTTTGCCCTCTTTTTATAGGATTTTAGTGCTGCATCCAAACAAACCAGTTCTGGATTGAAATAAGGAAATACTCTTAATAACTACCAACCTTTTTTTTCATAGCTACAGAATTTTTTACAAAAGTAATGACTGCCCATGACCCTCAAGTAGTTTCACTGCAGGTCAAAAGACAAGATTAAAAGCTATATACTGTCTCTATACTGTTCAATAAGATCTTGGGAAGCAGAGTGAAATCAGCCTTCCTTCCAGCAGATGGAAAGTCATTTAAAAGGGACATACCATCAGAGCCCACACTAGAAGCCTCAGTGCAGCCAGTGCTCTAAAGCAATTCAAGGTATTTTTTTCCTGAAACAGAGACAGACCTAGGCTCCAGGGAGGGCAGAGCCCTGCATGAACTGCAGAATCACTTACCAACACTGCACTGAGCAGCACAGGATATGACAAAAACAGCTGCTTCTTGTCCCTGGTGACACCTGAGGTCAGGTGCTATTCTTTCTGCAGTGACAGAGGCAGGTTTGCTCCCAGACTGTACACCTTTCCTTTTCTTCATCCTCACACAGCAATATTTTTAATTTGGCTCTAGCTATGGGGATTGAAAGATGAAGTAGGAGGATCTTACTTTAAGGGAGGAATGAAGTAGATGCTGAATTGGAAGCAGGACTTTTACAAACAAATTAATTGAATAAAACACCACCTGTTAGCATACACTGATCCAGTTTGAGTGCAGGACTTAGGAACACAAGGCAAAGTTCCACCCAGCTTAGGGAAGATTAAAAAAGCACCATGTTTGCACATCATAGTCTCTAATTCTAGATTGCATGGGATGTTCAGGTGAAAGGAATTAGAGGGATATGTATTTACAAACAAACTCTGGGCCTGCTGGTAGATAAAGGCAGGTACTGATAGGTGAAAGAAGCAATGGGAGGAACCATAAATTCCAGAGGAATTCCACTAATTGACACAAGGCCACCCAAGGCCATGCTAAATTCCTTGACTTAGTGAAAAAGAACAGAGATACAAAGAAAAAGGGGGTCTGTATTAAGTGATTCTGGAAGTCTGTACCTCTCAAGTACCTCAGCCAATGGGGAAAGAGAGATGGAAATGCAGCTGGGAAATTGGGATAAAAAGGAGGCTGCATCCTCCAGCAATTCAAGAGACTCCATGGGAAATGCCCCATGGCCTCTCCCTTTGTTTGAATAAAGTTACAGGACTCCTCTGTCTCCTTTTTGGACATAAACCTCCGACATTGTGGATTAATTTTCCTGACACAGGAAATCTCAAACAGAGATCTAATTAGGCAGGATGTAAAATAACAAACCTTGCTTTCTTCCAAAGGCTCTGACAGTGAGGACAGGAGGGCAGTAGTAAACATGATTACTCAGAAGTTTGGTTTTCTTGGCTTTTTGTGCGGCAGATTTTCCTTCTCACATTAACTGATATTCACTGAGTTCTTAAACAAACAAAAAAAACTATCCAAAGCCCAGCAATTAAATAGGATTGACAATATGCTTCATAGGATTTGCTGATTCAGTGATGATGCTCACCTTCTTGTACCTACTGTGACCACCACAGGCAGAGTTGTCTGTGCTGGTAGCATGTCTGGAAAACACAGGAACCAGGCAACAGTGTGGATAAGAATAGAAGCACCAAGCTACAGTGTCCAAAATGCATCACTGTGATGTTTTCAAATGGGAACAGCTTTGTTGTTGTTTAAGTAATTCTTATTCTTCTAATTCAGCGAACTCTTTGAAAGTCCATTTGCAGCTCCACACCAGCCCCTGCAGTACCTTGCATACAGCAGGTGGGTGGGATGGCGGTGAGACCCGATGTATGCCTGGTGTGGGCTAAGGAACGGCATTCACGGCTGTGTCACATTGCACTGTGCCTGGAGGTCATGGAGAAGAGCTCTTCCCACTCTCTATGTGGGCGGGAGGGCTGGGGGCAAGATAGAGGAAAGCCCAGGGGTTGGGACAGAGGAGAGCCTGGGCACAGGATGCAGTAGAGACCGGGAATTAGGGCGGAAGAGAGCCCGGACCAGCTCGGCCACACTGGGGTAAAATGGCCACCTTGAGGGCACAGGGAGCGGAGGCAGCGCTGGACCTGCAGCTCAGCCTGGCATGCAGCCGGCAGGCACAGCCACTTCAGAAACTGTAAAGTTCAGTTTCAAATCTGTCTGCTTTGGGTGTTTTTCCTCCCTTGCACTGTGCTTTTCCCTTGCTGTACCCAGATGATGGTTCCTGGGGGCTCTTCCATCAGACAAACATTGTGGTCGACACTCCATTTCCTTTGCAGCTGAGCAACATGGCTTTGGACAAACCAAACATTCAGAACATACTTGACTTTGTGTTTACATAAATTAATAAAACTGGAGGAACAAAAAACATTAGAAATTGAAGCAAAGTCACATCCCAAGTGGATGTCTTTGAAAACACTGTCCTGAGGGCTGTGTGCTCCTACAGAACATGCTATATAGTACATTTTTGAAGGTTGAATGTAGGATCACATCAAAAATATGCACAAAAAGAGCAGAAAAGGATTTCCTGGGGAAGAAGCAAGAAAATAGTCTAGCTTGTCACAAAGCCCTCACAGGTGTGGTAAAGCAGTAAGTGCGGCTTTAGAGCAACAGAGCATTTTAGTGTGCTCCAGGCCACAAAGCAGATGTGGGAGAGATACTGCTCAAAGTTATTGAAAGAATTGATATTGTGCCATCTGTCTCTCATTGGTCCCTGGATGTCGTTTGTACCAGCGCAAGTGAGTCTGGGTGATGCTGCAGAGGTTCAGTCACTGAAATCACTGTGATGGGGTAAAAGCAGTGTCAGAGTATGTAAAAGGCTCCTCAGTTTATTAAGGGATTGTGAAAAATGCCTCCTGCCTCTTCCAAGCAGCCCATCATGCCACCCTCATTTTTCATGTGTTAATGAAAAATGCTTAATTCCTCTAGAAAAAAAGCAATCTTATGGCTTTCAATCAGGGAAATATTTTCACTGTAACACCGTGACGTGTGACTGTTACAACTGCTGCTTATTTTTCTCTTATTGAGGTTTTAAAGTGCAGCACTGTGCTCTGTATTGGCAATTTTTAATGCGACTAATGTCAGTATTGGGTTGCAAGTGGATTAACTAAAGGTGGCTGTTTATCACAGAGAAACGGTTTGGGAGAGCCCATCTTCAGAAGTGGTGGCTAACAAGGATAAACTTCCAGCTGTCTGGGGATTTTCTACATCTTTAACAGGGTTTTATGATTTCACAATTCTTTTCATAGCAGAACATGACATGATGAATGGTGACTGCAGACACTGCGATTCCAGCACTCATCTAGGTGATTTCAGTGGGTGCTTTTGGGTAAATAATGAGGTTTTTAACATTATTTAACAAGCTATTCACAACTTAACGAATTGTTCAGTTATTTACCAACTCAGTAGAAACACTTGTTAAAGTCACTATCCCTGGAGGTCTTCAAGAAAAGACTGGACATGGCACTTAGTGCTCTGGTCTTGTTGACTTGGTGGAGAGCAATCACAGCTTGGACTTGATGATCCTGGAGATCTTTTCCAACCTAAATGATTCTGTGATCTGTGTGATTCTGAGAAAATACTGAGGATTTAATACCTGGAGGATTAATATCCTTCTGCCAGCTTTCAGAACCAATCTTTCCCCTAAATTATCCCTTTATTTTTAATTATAAATAAAAATTTGAGTGTTACAGGATGTCGTTCCTTTTCAACTTTCTTGGTATCTAGCCCAATGGAAAACCTGTCCCAAGACTGCTGGTTATTAACTGAAATCTTAAAATAGCATTATTATAATGCTCCCAAATATTTCTGTCCTACTTATCATCATCATATTTTCAAACCACCTAATAACTCAACACTATTTTCTTACTGAAAGACAGCCCTAGTGTAGTAAAGACAGTACTGACAGCTAGAACACAACAGTCATTTGCTCTTCATAAGTAGAGTCGATTCCCCTCTGCAGGTTATGCCAAAGAGGATTGTTCTTTGATATACCCCATTTTAATTTCTTTTAAGCATGGGAGAGTAGAAAAACAAAGATAATTTTGAATATGTTGTCACCATCTGCAAAGAATTCTATTAAAGCACAAAAATTAAGGTTTTTTGGTTTTTGTATTTTCAAGAGTAATATTAGAAATATGATGTTGGTTCAGAAGTCAGGTAAGGAATTGCTGGCGACTACAATTCTTTATTGGACATATGTTACTGAACATTGAACACTTGTTTATGTAGGCATGGATTTAAGAATAACATCGCAAAATCAAAAGGCTAAAGTGTAGACCTGCACTGAGAAGCAGGCCTGGTGAGTCTGTCTACTCCTACAACTCAGCTGAGAAAAGGGGAAAAAACCTGCCATTATAAGAGAAGAAGCATGTTATAAATTCTGGTTACAGAACTAGACAATCTTTCCTTCAAGGTCCAGAGCCCTGGAAAACACAGGTTCCCTGTGCACATGCACGTTGTGTGTGTTGCAGGAAATATTTTAAGTTAGACTCTGCCTTATACAAGTGGTTTATCTACAAGAAAACTTAATAAAGCTGTACTGATTCAAAGAGTTCTCTTAACAAAATTTTTTTATGTATTTCAGAATGATATTTCAGAATAAAAAATGATACACTTAAACCCAGATAACAACCTACCCAAAACAGAGCAAGTTTCAGCAAACAGTGACCAAGAAAGAGTGAACAGGGGAAGCCAGTGTGAGTCATGACTTTAAGCAATGGTCTTTGCCAGATTTCATTCCTGCTTGCATCAGAATTTTCTCCCTAAGAATATTCAGGAGATAAAAAGGTAAATTGAACATGTCCTTGTCTTTCCTCATCTCATAAGGGCAGTTTTCTACAGTTCTTAGTAACAGAAAAAAATATACATTTCCAGACCTTGCACATATCCAAAAAGAAAAAGGAGGAAAACAAGAGGGAGAATAAAAACTAATAAAAGCTAAACATTATTTTGTAGTAAACAATAGAATATAACGTGCAATAGTGCAATTTCTCCTTTGCTGCTCCAAAAATGAAGTCTTGGTAGACAGTCCCCTGCATGTCACCGTGCAGCATTCCACATCTAACTGCGTGCCTGCCGGGCACTGCTGGCTTTGCCAGGCTTTGGAGCCGAGTCGCTGTGTCCGGACTCTCCCTTCCCCTTCCCAAGGTGGCGGAGTTTCTGATCCCAGCGCTGCAGATTGAAAGGCAAAGAAATGACAAGAGAGATTACAGAACCATGTGTTCACAAACAGCAGCAAAAGCAGAAAAGCTGTTGCTATTTCCACCACGTTACCCTGCATTGGGCTTAAGGGTGGAAAGAGAGCTTATTGGGAAAAGTAACTTTAAATAAGGAAACCGTTTCCTGGCTTTCTTGTAGCTTCTGTTGAA
Source organism: Pachycephala philippinensis (assembly GCA_013397055.1). NCBI lineage: Eukaryota > Metazoa > Chordata > Aves > Passeriformes > Pachycephala > Pachycephala philippinensis. Next base: position 27,517 of record VWZT01000861.1, read on the forward strand.
TGAAGGGTCTGATACAAGGCACAATGGCTTAAGCACAAGGGGGACTCACATTCGAAAAAATAAAATTTAAATGAAGCAGTCTTTGGGGGAAGCAGGATGAAAAAACAGTCAAGTGACTGTTGTTAATTTTTAAAAATTATTATTATTATTTATTTATTTTTTATTTTTGCAAGCAATAGCAACCACAGTAAAAAAAAAAAGAAAAAGACATCATAAATATAGTTGGTACAACTGTTGATGCACTTGGAAAGGAAGATGATGATGAGAAGTGGGTGGTGATGTGGCAGGGTCCTCAATACCCCCAGGCTGGGTGCGGCAGAGGCAGCAAGTCAGAGACGACAAGGAAACAAGTGAGAAAGTAAGTGTGCTCCCCAAAAAATTCCAACAAATGATGTTACCCCCCAAGAACTGAAACTGAGCAGAAGTCAGCCCATGGCAGCAATGTGATATTTCCTCTGTGGCACTGGATTTCTTAGGGTTCTGCCAAATCAAACAACAACTTGAAATAAGATCTCTGTATCTTTTCACTACTGTAATCTCCACTGATGTCAGAAATGTGCACAGAAAATCTTGCATTTATAAACACTACAGTATTTTCCTGCCAGTGACCCTTACACTGATTAAGAAAGTGCTGAGTGGAAAAGAAGACTGGTTTGCACAGACACAACTATTATGGCAAATCAATGGCTGAGAAATTGTGTCAAAATAAGAATATTCTGTGTAAAGTGACACTCCTAACAATGTCAAAACCACTGATACTTTGTAGTGCATTGGAACATAAAAAGGCAATCTTTCCAGAACTCGGAAGGCATTAGAAAACATTTAAACAAGAAAAAAACAGAACATATTTTCATATAGAGAGCTGGGGTTGCTAAGCCTGGAGAAGGGTTCAGGGAGATCTTTGAGCACCTTCCAGTACCTAAAGGGGCTACAAGATAGATGGAGAAGAACTTTTTACAAGAGCATGTAATGAAAGGACAAGGGGGAATGGGTTTAAAGTGACAGAGAGCAGGCTTAGATTAGATATACCCAAGAAATTCTTCCCTGTGAGGGTGGTGAGGCCCTAGCACAGGTTGCCCAGAGAAGCTGTGGCTGCCCCATCCCTGGAAGTGTTCAAGGCCCAGCTGGATGGGGCTTGGAGCAACCTGGTCTGGTGGAAGGTGTCCCTGCCCATAGCAGGGGGTAGGACAAGGTGGACTTTAAGGTCCCTTTCAACCCCAAACCATTCCATGATTCTATGTTACATGGCTTGCGTTTGAGCTCCTTGCTTCCAATTTGCTATAACATGACTTCCCTATCAGGTTCCTCCCTCAGCCAAGTCAGGAAGACGGCTTTAAAATAGTTCCTAATTCACAAAATTTGGTGAGAGCAGAACTCTATTTAAAGAATATTAAATCTTAAAAGAATAATTCTGACTTTGTCTGAAAAACACTTGTAAAGCCCCCTGGTCTGTTTGGTTTTTTTAAATTCATATCACAACACCAACTAAGCAGGCATGTGTTGTGGAATGCATAGCTTGCCTACAGAGTTAAAAGACTCCTACTACTTGCTTTTTTGAGACAGAGGTTTTGACTGCAGCTACACTTGGGATACTTTGGGGTAATTCAATGTATTCCTTTAATATACTCAGAATGCAGTTCTAAGTAATACAGCAAATAACACACCAAGTTAGTTTTTGATACATGATATTAATTAACTGGAGGCAGCATTTGCATTTTCTTCCCTTATTTTGAAAAGATAGGCAGATGTTTTATGGCACCCACAACATTTGACTTCTGGTGAGGTATTTTCTTACCTTTATTTTTTTACCAAGGCGTTCCTTCCACTTCTCGGCTATGGAGCCTTCCACCAAGAGTAACCTACACAACAGAGACAACCAGTAACTCCATCAAGAGGCTATACAACCCAACACACAAGAGTAAGATCTCTGTGCCTGTAGAGAGCCTTGCCCTCCCTGAACACCATGAAGGAGATGTACAGACATCCACACCAAGTTTTCCTTCCTTTTGGCTCTGACATTCAGCTTTATGACAGAGGAACAGTAACAACAAACATGCTGCAAGGATAGCACAGAAAGAGTTACCTGGAGCGCTCCTCATCCTCGTAGCCCATAATGATGTACTCTTCGTTGGCACTGAGTGGTGGACACAGGCAGCCAGAATTCGTGTGAAGGTTTACAGTGTCCTTTGGAATGTTCACTAGGGAAGATTTCAGGATCTCCTTTACTTCCACCACTGCAGTGACATCATGACATTTAGTCTTCACCTCCTTCACTTTAGCCCGAATGACTGGGAAAAAGTCACAAAGAGCACTGTTAGAAGCAGCAGATAATCCAGGTCACCCCCAAGCCATTCTTGGTGACCTCTGGGATTAGTCTTTTGCATGGTCCTTTATCAGAAGCTTAGCTGAACTCCTGCAATGTCTCTGCACCCATCTCTTCCCTTCATTACTTCACCCTCCACCAAGGAGGTCCAGGTAGCTCAGTGTGTCTCTTAATAATATGGTCAGGAGCAGGAGTTATGTACCAGTTGGATTTACGTCCTGTTTAAGTCGGGCTTTGACTTCCTTCCATCTTTTCTTCTTCACCCTTTCCACATTAAATATATTAAATCTATTTCTTGCATGCTCTCCTTCTCCCTTGAGGTGTGACTGTTCCCTCTTTGACTACCTGAAGTACAGATGAGCAAACTTTATTTATCACTCTGAACCTTTTCACAAAAAGCGAATGTGCATTAAAACGTCTCATACTCCTTACTACTTCTGCTGGATGACAGGCCCTTACCTTTTTTACTCTCTCCAGTGACCCAGCACTAATCTGCAGTGCTCTTTATGAACTTCAAATGCTCCTGATCTTGACCCAATGACCTCTCTGTTTCCTCTCTCGCCCTGTCTTTTTGCCTTAAGGAGGAAAGGTTGCCTTTCAAAGGCAAAGCTTTTCATTCTCTCATGGTGACCAGTGAACTGATAGCACATGCAAATGCAAAGCCAACCCAGAGGTCATGCTCTAGAGAATGCCACATCAATCACAGCCTGAAACAAGAGTCCCTTTCCACTACAAATAGGAGATACCCCAAATTCCAAATGTCTCCCGTGTGAAACAGGTAATACAGAAGCAAGAAAACCATGGACTTACACATCTCCTCGCTTCACATGCATTGCCCTTAACAACCATTAACCAGCATGTATTGCAGGCACATTAAATACAGTTGCCAACAAACACTAACTTGTGTGTCTAGTATCCACAATTTACCCTAAGTGATCCCCTTTCTCAAAACCTTTTAAGATCTCAAAATAAAATATTGCTTTAGTTTGGAGATATTTCAGATGCATTTTGAAACCTCTTTAATTTCAAAAGCTTGAGACAATGGGCAGGAGCATGCTCAATGACTCTGCCATATGCAGTTTCTGCCTAGAGAACAGTCACTCTAATTTTTCTATAAACAAATCCACCAAAACAACATAAAACTGACTAGTGACCTAAAAAGTGTTTGAATACAGTTGTAATTTTTTAGCTTTTAACAGCAACTGTTTTTAAAAAAAGATTGTCTGACTCTGGGTTTATAAATGCATAATCGTAATAAATATTATACAATCGCTACCATTTAAATAAATCATTTAAGTTCACTGAACCTAAGGCTCTTCACCTGATTAATGGGAAAAAGGAAGTGCCCAGTTGTTCAGGTCCCATGATATGTATTCAGTGGCTTTATTGGCCTAATTTGCTTGAAACAAACAGCACGAAGAAAAATATTAGCCCGGACCTGTGATATGCCTGAAGACCAGCACATGTGCACTTTTACATGTGTTACTGACAGCATAACACAGCTGGCAAGATGCTCATTGCTGGCTTTGACACACCAGAAGGAAAAGAACCTGCTAGATCTCATGGTGAGCTAGTAGGTATGAAAGCTACTAAAAACATCCCCTTCTGCAAAAGCTGAGTATATTGGAAATCACAGAGGCAGTTCAGGCACAGCAGCCCACAATGTCCTTTTTGTTGCATCACTGTTCACACTGGAGAAGTTCATGAACCCCAAATGCCTGCACTAAAACTGAAATAATTCAACAAAGACACTCTTGTACTAATATATTAAGCTAATCCCCTCCATCCTTCTGATTTGGAAATGTTTCCAACTACACCTTCCTCCTGTAATAAGTAACATTGGGCTACCATCAGTAACAGTAAACTTCTTTAGGCTTTTTTCATGAAAACTTTCCCCTTCCTGCAGCCTTAAAAAAGTTGGGAGCTGGCCATGCAGCTGTTCTTACCGTAGTTATAGTTGTTGCGTAGATAGGTCTTCTGGGTAGCTTTTACAGGCTTGCACTTGCAGCGGTCTACAGAAACAGAAAGCTTTGTTTAGAAAGAAAAGAATATGTATTCACTGACAATCTTCCCAAAACCTTGAGATCACACCTAACAAAAATTTCACTGAATTGACTCGCTTATTACAGTGAAATACTAAAAACCACAGGGCATTCCTGGCCTATTCTGCTGGGAGATGTGGAACTGTCCATGAGACCTTAAATGTTTCTAGGGGAAAACCTGACATACTGAAATTTAAAAAAAAAACAAACCCAAACCACAACACAACAACAAAGACACATAGACTTTGAGTCTCAAGCGACAAAATCATCATTTTAAGTTAATTCAAGGTTCAATCTTGGTCACTCCTGTGTTCACAAGTGCTGTAATTCCATCCTTGCAATGCTGTTCTTTCTTCTGTACTAGACTTAAGGAATGCCCTCCTTTCTGTTCCTTTTATCGTGCAGACAATAATAGAGCCACAGAAAATACCACGGCAGTGCTCAATTTAACATTTTTTGAATACTATGTATCTCAGGTTAGTTCAGCAAACTGGAATATTCTGGCTAGCAGGCGTTCATAGAATAGTTGGCATTGGAAGGGAGCTTTAAAGGCCATTCTAGTCTGACCGCCTTGCAAATAAGCAGGGACACCTTCACCTAGATCAGGCTGCTGAGAGGCCCATCCAATTCACCATTAGGAATGGTGTAGATTTTACATAATTTTATTATGACCCATAAGCCCAAGTTTAATGAAAATAGAGACATTCTTAGCCCTTGTGGCCATAAGGATAGCCTTCAAAAAACAACACAAATGAGCACTGCCAGAGTAGCATTTCCAAAGGTGCAGATGCCAGACAGCTGCGAACTCTAACAGAGGTAAAAACATTTTCATTAGTGCCCAGGGAGTGCTAATGCTGAAGCTCCGGACCCACACGTTCATTAACACCACTGGTATTTCAGGGCTGGTTGTTCTAATGCAAGTATTTACTTATTTTACACTAGTGTCTAAGCGTGGTTTGGTGGAGTAATTTCAAACAGCAGAACTCAGTATTACATATGCATGGCCATATATTTTGACATTTGATTTGGCATAAATGGAAATAGATTTAATGTAACTTATTTCTATACACCATCATTCTAAATATCAATGCATATAAGCTAGTGATTTAGTTAAATCCAACATGAAGTGTCTGAAAAAGAACTTTGACTTGCTGTGTAAGATTCCTGCATATTAAAAAAATAAAAAAGAGATGGAATCATACAGTTACCGACTTCTCAAATCACTATTTATTTTCCATTGGAAGAATTTTTGTAGCTGAAAATACAAAATAAACACCAGAAAGAGGAAAACATTTCAAAAGAAAAGCGTATTACTTCCTTGAACTTCAAACACATGCTCAGGAATCTATATATAGAGTCCTACAGACTTTAACTTTTCTATGAGTTTGTGTTAAAATAAAAAAAGCAGAGAAGGGAAGTGATTTTTGGCTTCCCTTCTGCCTCTGTGAGCTCATGGATACTGTAGGCCAAATTATAGCTTCTTTTATAAGCTGTCTTGAAGCAGAGCATAAAAGATGTGCTCTTATGACCCACACTCACACAGGCACCTCAGCACTCCAGTCCAACAAGTTGTACACTATAACATTCTCCTGCTCTACAGTACTTTGCACTGTCCCAGGTAAAATAAAATAGACTTAATTGCAAGACAAGAACACAGTCTCACATTTCCTTCAGCTTTAGGACAGTATTGGCTTACTTTATTAATTTCAGAATATATTCTATTAGTCTAGTTCTATTTCTAAATTATAGACCTGCCCATGTTCTTATTGAAGAACTTCCTAGTCACCCTCATGCTTTTTAAATTTGCACTTAAAAGAGCTTTACAAAATGCTGCATGATTCCTAATTACTATTTAGAGATACATAAACTAACACAAAAGTCATTTGTCAAGGTCAGTTGTAAAGTTAGAGCCAGAACAAATTCCTCTCTCCCAATTCCTGGTACAGTGATTTTCAAAGGAAGGCAAACGCTGACCTTTCCCCAGGGAGCAGGAACACCAATAAAAGGTGGCTATAAAAATGTACTGCATTGCCTGATGCTGAGGGAAAACTCCATCCTACCTGACAGCCTCCTCAGAAGCTGCCAGAATTACCAGAAGACTTGTGGGAGCACAACAATGGTATGTCCCAAGCACAGAGACAGGCAGCAGAGGCTCCCACTGGCTTTGACTGAGATCACAACTAGCCATTAAATGTTCTTTTCAAGTCAATAGAGGACTAACAACTGCTCAAAATCTCTATCTTTGAAAACTTCACTCTGTAAATGCCAAAAGACATGGACTATATGGGAAAATGGTTTTCCCTATGGATTGCTACCAAGGAACCTCTGTGTCATCTTAAATATATGTGCATGCACGATCGAAAACTTTGCTGTAACACTGACCCATACAAGCACTCAAACCTGGCAAATACTTCCCTGATAAACAAAGGATAAAAAAAACACTCTAGAAAATTTTCTAACAGACTTGAGGAGCACGTGATGAAGCAGAAAACAATGTAGTTCACTGCCAATAGAGGTAAAAATGGTCTCCCGAAAAACCCCCGTGCAGACTCAGAGGGAAGGTTTTGCCAGCAGACACTGCCAGTGAAAAAAGGTGTCTCAAACAGGAATAACCCATGAGTACTGTTCCCTGCGACCATCACAGCAGCACAAGCAATAAGCTGCAGAAACCACAGAGCTGAGAATGGGATTTTTTAAAAAATACATCAGTTTGCTACTTGCAAAACAAACAAAAAGTCTATATTTACAATGGCAAAACTACAAATTTACTTTATTGAACATATAAATAAAGTCATTTTGAAACATGGCCTTTTGAAACATGGTCCAACTGCGTTTGTCAGTTCAAACAGATGTAGCACATTGAACTGGAAATCATGTATGTACAGTAAAAGGCAGTGATACCAGCAGATATTGCATCAGCAATTTTTCTGTGCATCCTTACCCTATTTTCCAGATGGGATTTTTTTAGGTCTGGTTTTGCTTTCAGTCATCGAAAAGCATCACAGCAGTAACAGTATGACTGAAACTTTCCTTTTCCACTGCAGGGTCACTCACTGGAATTACATGCCTTCTACATGCCTATGGACAGGCAGCAGTAAAGACATGCTTCTTATAGTTTTGCTATAAGGTGACATTGAGAGGATGCAGCTTTGCTTTCATACTCAAAGTGAAGCTTGTATGCTCCTTGTACAGTGTCCGTCTCAAGCATGAAATTCCTACTTTCTCAATGCCACACAACTGAAAATGCCTTAAAACTATAAAGATACTAACATTAGTAACAAATATCTTTAGCAAGTCTTCCAGACATGGTCCCGTGCTCAAGACAATTTAAAGCAAAGCTTGTTAAGAGGCTTACTTTTATGAGTTTTTCTAACTGTAGCTGGGTTTCTAGAAGGTATGCACTGTGATTTAAAGAACATTTTGCGCCTATATAGCTGCTTTCACATTGGGACCTGCTGATTAAATTTTAAAACTGTATTATAAACTGGGCATTACTAATACCTTTTTGCAATTTGGTCACAGAGCTTAATGCTGAAATTATATATATAGGTATCTAATGTTAAGTTCAACAACCATGCTTAGGTGTTTATATTATCAAGTGAACATCAGTGCACACTGTAGCTCTTCAACACCTCTGCAGAAAGAAAGACATGGTGGTCAATGCTAGGCTTCCAAGTGTCAATTTCTTGACCAAGACCTAAAATTTTGCATGGAATCGTAATAAAATTCAAGGAAATCTACAGTCATTGGCTTGCTTCAGCAAAAAATTCACATTCCTTTAATTATTAGTTACCAACCTGGGCTTTGCTTCTTTGCATTGGCAAGTAGTGGAAATGCTCAAAGGGTTTTATTCAGTTTTTTTCAGTTCCAGCAAAACCAAAACAGAAATAAAAAGCAACAGGGGACCTGCTGGAATAAAACTAGCCTCGGAAGGTCCCACCTTCAACCTCCTCAGGCTAACGGGAGTATTGCCATTATCTACAAAGAGTACTGGATTTAATTTGCAAACTTTAAGGTCAGAATGAACCATTATCTTCACTGGTTTTGCCAAGGGAAAAATCAATTTAATGATTACTCTTTCTGTTCAAGACAAAATTTTTAATAAAATCAGCACAGCCCTCTTGATTTGATGGACATTTTGAGGCTGACCAGCCCCAAATCCCACCTGCCCATGGAATGCAAAAGCACAATCTACAGTATTCTCAGTCAAGACAAAGTATTTAAGTATTTATCACTTAGTTAAAATCTTACTTAATCAAATATTTAAAGGATTTGAAAGTCTACAGCTTATTATACAGTTTTTTAAGAATATACTTACCAATGCCAGCACCTCTACAGTTGCCGTTATTAGAATCCATAGGGAAATCTGGCATGGATTTGTAAAATATGTGAAGAAATGTTAGTATTTTTAATACTGGATTATTTCACTACACATACATTACAATGTTTTCTCGTTCTCTAATATTTAGTACATGGAAACTTAATAACTTCATTAATAAACAGTTTGTAATGTTCTAGAGGTCAATCCAGTAAAGCTGACACAATTTCTTACCCAAATTTCACCTGAATACAGCATACCATGCTAAATGCTGAAGCATACTAAATATCCCATTTCCATTGCTAGAGACTGGCAGGTTTCAGACAAGGATTGACATTTATGTAATGAATTTTGATCACCTACAAAAAATACATGTAATATTTGCATTTAATTAGATGATGAAGGAGAAATTACTTCTGGGTGATTTTTTTTTTGGTTACTGAGGAAATCAAATCAACCAACCATAATTATACTGTTGAAGTAAATGCCAAAATAAATGTTCCCCTCAGTTTAAAAACACACTGATTACTTTGAAGGACAGATAAGGAACAGAAGTTAAAAAGGGCACTATGCCCAAAGAACTGCTTTCAGATACATTCATAAGTGGAGTGTGTTCCATATTAGGAAAATGCATAATTTCAAATCTATTTATTAAATCACACAATTTAATGGGTTTATACATATACTTAATAATGAAAAACAAGTATGTTAATGCATATAACCTTGAATGAGCTAAGGACAAAATAAATGCAAGATGAACAAGAATTGGGAGAGAGGCAGGATACTTTATTAGAATGGCACATAAAATGGAAAAACAAATGAGCTTTCAAAGAAAAAGCCCTTCTCTAATGTTGCACGCTTAGTCATTTGTGCTGCTCATCCAATTCTGGAATCTAGTATCCTACAACCATCTTTTGTAGATCCTTACATAATCATGGAGGCAACACCACTGCCTTTACAATGTAGGACAAATGTAGCAAAAACTCCTCTCTTGCAGCCTGAGCTGTAAGCATTTGGCTGTAAGATAGCCCAGGATACTCATGATACTCAGTATTCATGACAACTTCAGATGTGTGGATTAAATTTTAAGGGATGGGATCATTATTTAATCACAAATTCTGTAAATACATTCTCTAAAATACCTGTTTACAAGAAAAATGATATTACTTAGATAACCTTCTAATTTTGCCATCCTTGTTTAAAAAAAAAAATTAAAAACTCCACCTTAATGAATACTTACGCTATTCACAGCAACATGAAACTTCATTTACATAAATGAGGATGCAGCTAAATCACAGTCAGGGCAAGAGTAAAACTGAAAAACAACTAATTCCCTCACATAATAATTAACTTTAAAAATTTGAGACTTCAGGACTAATTATTCTAACCAACATAAAGAGCAAAGGGTAGAGAAAATAGCATAGAAAGATTGAATAGATGCTCTTTTATATTCAGTACTCTGTTGCTAATAAAGTATCACATCCATTTTCTTGCAAAGAAAGTTCCAAACTACCACAGGATCTTAGTTTATAGAAGAAACCCAACATTTTTATGGAGCCAATCTGGTCTTTGCTTATCAGGTACTTCCATAGAACCTCTGAATCTTCACCATGCTGCCTTGTAACAAGTCAAACTATACAAGATGATTCTTACTTACAGGTTTGATTTACATCACCTGAGTTATTCTGAATGCATTAAGAACGCATTTTATATTGTATCAAATGCATTCCAGTATTGCAGGACGTGATAAAAGAGCAATTAAAGTGGCTTCCCTCTTGCAAATGGTAAGCAAAAGGATAACCACACTTCTCATTCTTCCTCTCCTGGACCAATTATCTATTGTCTTGTTCATTTAGCCAAGCTGTAGCTTTAAATCTACAATTCCTTCTGGTGTCTGATGTGGTAAAAGCATAGGGAGCACTCAGGTCTGTGGTGTGATAATCCTCTCATCCACTCCAACTACAGACAAGAAGTCTGCAAAACCCTCCAGCCACCAACCACAGAGAGGTGGCTATATAGGCCTCTCTGTGTACCTAGGATCGGCCTCAGATGTTTCACCACTCTGGGCATGCAAAACCCCTGCAGAGAAAGCTCTCCAGCGTCACTGCCCCTCTCACTCAGTTGCCTTGGCCACGTTCTCAGGTTTTCTTGAAGGCTATCTGCATATGACCAAGCCAACTCCTCTGGTTTTTCATGTGGCCCAGCAAGCTAATATTCCTACCAAAACAGGTATTTCAGGGACAGTTTGTTCATATCTTCAAAGCACATCCCCCATTCCAACAAAATTGTTACTAGGAGCAGAAAAAATCTTCATCACAGAGAAGACAAGAGAAGTATCAGATTAAATGCTTACCGCCTTCCATCCATGGAAGGAAAAAGAAGCCCTGAAGTGCACTGTCTCTACCTAAACTAAGGATGGATCCAAGCAGGCATGACTTCATGGTGCTCGAGCAAACCAAGTCCAATTCACACTCAAATTACAACTCAAAATAAACCAGAGCCCCGTAAAGGGTTCACAGCCTTCCCTGGCCAATGTGGAGTATGACTCTCACGGGTATTGGCTGAGGAACTGTCCTTTGAGCTCACACCAACACAAGAAGGACCAGTGAGCACTTGATTTGGCCAGTATAAACCTGGTCCTGCAAACAAGCATGGAACTAACCTGCTTTACGCCAGATGTTCCCACACACTCTTAGGTACACAACTTATTTTTAACCAAATTATAACACACCACAGCCTCAACCCACCTCCTAATTCTGCACTGCCAGGTCACCTGTCCTATCCCAAACCAGTAGTACCCAACGAAGTAGCTGGGTATGCAGCCGGAGTAATTTGGACACTGTGTGCAAAGCACCCATTAATGGAAGTGGCTCCTGTTTCCATGCCTGCACAAAGGCAGCAGTGCAGCCCTGTGGTCAGAGCATGGTGCCCATTGGTAAGCAAAGGAAGGGTGAACAGGTACCAATACATCACTTCATGGTTCATTTCCTGACTTGCGAGGGGTTGGGCCAGGCAAGTATTGATGCTTATTTTTTCCAGTGCACTCATGCCTATTTAGGGATGACTGGTTTCTACAAATGGACAGCAGCATGGGCTCATGGAGGGGACTGGAGACCTCTGCCACTGTATGACATCTCTCAGGAAAGCCTTCTCATTTCTCTGACCCTTTCCCCAGTTAAGCTCATACAGTCTGGTCCCTTCTCACCTACAAGAGAGGATATTGGAAGAGGGCCCAGGCCAGGCCTGCCACCAGCTACTTGTTGGATCTTAGGTGGGTGTGAGAACCCATGAAATCCCAGCCCTTGTCCCTAGCAGCCTGATGAACAGAGGCCTCTCTCCACCATGCGCACTGCTGAGACCTTCAGCTGTAACACAGACAGAGAGAGGAAAAAAACTGTTTAAAAATCCCCAAACAACTGACTTCCTATTGTTCCACTCCTTTTCACAGGCAAACCCTCTGCCAAGTTCTGTCTATGCAACGCAATGTTTCTGAAAGAAATACCTGTCAGTGATGATTAGCAGGATTGCCAAAGAGGGGAATATTATCCAGAAGTCCAATCCAAAAGTTTCCTATTAAATTTTGTTTAGGAGCAGGGGACAAAATCCAAACTGTTTTTTCCAATAAGCCATCTTAATTAATTGCTTTTCAGAGATATTCTATATAAAAAACCACAAAACACTAACAAGGAGAGCTAAATAAAAGCCATTTACACAGTAAGTGTACAAAATAACAATGATGGCACCACAGATTTGGATGAGAGGTTTGGTAAAGAGAAACAACTTGGTAATACCTAGTTTTGAGCAAACATCTTTCCTATGTCACTGTTCAAATAAATAAAAATTTTAAAAGGCAGACGAAGGACAAAAGTAACACGATCCTGATTGTTATTATGATTAAAGAATATGGCCCAGCTATTACCGAAGCAACTCCAGGCACCCTGCTCCAAAGAACTAAACCACAGCCAAAGGCTGCTGCTTGGGTACCTTCTTCAGACTGAGACATCTGTGAGCCCCATTAATTAAGAAATCCTTCCACAATGCATGAATTCACTATCATTTACTTCAGCTCTTAGTACAGGGAGGATCTTTGCTAAGTTGGTAGCAAAAACATGCACAGAAAAGCCAAGTGATAGGAAAATTGATTCTAGTTAATATTTAATACAAAGAACTCAAACTCCAAGTTGTAGAGCAGCCGGCAACATGGCTGCTCCACATAACAAATTATTCCTCATAACAAATCCCACCAGGTTTTGATGACATTTAATGGCCCAGGTATTGACTAAATGCTTAGACTGTAAAAACCATGGGACTCAGCCTACAAAGGCAGCCAAACTGTAGCGAGTGCCTTATGCCATTGGTGGTATCTTCATTACTAAGATTTAAATTCTCTTATTTACTTTTCCTGTCCTCTTTCTGGCTTGAAGCTTGCAATAATTTTGTTATCTAACTGAGAAATGAGGCTGCTCCCAAGTTTCAAGCAAAGACCTAAACAAATCCCAACTTTGTAAGCGATAACCTGGGCATGACTGCTTATCTGTACAGACAATACATCTGCACAGTCTGTAACACTCCCACAGCACTGTCATGCACATCAGCTGCTCTAAGTAGAGCTAGGCAAAAACTGAGTCAGAACAAATTTGATCTGGAGCTTGGAAACCACTGTTTTGGAAATAAAGTTAATAATATATAAGAAGCAAGCATGGGAAATGGCTTGTTCACTTGTGTTTTAAGCCTGTAATGCCAAATTAACATACTAGGTTACTACGAACTCATGCAGACAGACATGAAGGACTTGGGCAACATGGAGAAATCATGGGTTCACATATGATTTAAAAAAATCGGTGTCCGTCATGTGAATAATCTATAATTTTCTTTAATGTTTAAGAGACGGTGGTTTATCAAAAAAAATTTAAAGTTCTCCTCAGACATCTTATCATAGTTTGGGTGTTAACTACACATGGTTGATACCTTGTGATGTTGCTTCCCTTTTTTTGCAACATCTTATTAATAGGCCACCATGCCTTCAAGCTATTTTCTTATCTAAATAAGATATGGGAAGACAACCTGCCTGACAGATCTGTCTTCCAATATGCACAGTACCCAGCACACTGCTCTGGTTTTGTTGCTAGATCCTTCTTCAAAACAGGAACAAATGCTTCACTTGAGACATAAACACTCTGCTAGGCAGTAGTAGCCAAGGACACACGCTGAAGATGCATTTTTAGTCAGCATCCCAATGCCAACACTGGTCACTTACTACCTGTAAAACTGAAGACAGGTCCTGCCTCTGAAATTCTAGATTCGAGACAGTTTTGTCTCTCAGCAGTTCCTGTGGCTTCACAGACCTAAGAAGGTTTGACAGGACCCTGCATGAGGGAAGCAGATAATCTGATAGACTGGAGGAAGAATAAGCATATGCACGTGAAGACTTAAATATATGGAGCAAGTGAACAGGACCTCCCGGAGATGTAAGACAGCTTGTACTAATGTCTGCAAGCAGAACCACTTTCATCTCCAAAAGCACAGGACAGGGATGTGGGATAAATGCCATAGGACACTTCAGACATTAGTATGCACTAATCTGACATCTGGGGTATTTATGTATTGTCAAGATGCTCTTTCATCCTCCATGCAGGATTATGATTTGTTGGATCCTCCACAAAAAACCAAAATATTCAGCATCACACTCGCCTCCAGAACACCCACACCATGCCTGCAGCATCCCTCTGCTTTCTGGCTGTAAAAAAACCCGGATGTTTCCCAAAGAGAACGAAAAATCGAGAAACATACACTTCCCACACGACACTTGTTTTAAGGCAGTCTCTGTAATTTGAGGAACTTAAGACCTCCAAATCAGCACTCCCACTCAGGTTTTGGAGACCAGCACAAGCCTGGGGTGTGTGCACAGCTATTCCTCTAACTGAGCCCAAAACACAGCACTGTTTTCAGCTTTCTCCATCACGACATAGCAGGTGCTTCACCCCTTCACTATGTCAGCAGCCCCTTGGTCCTGTGACAGGCAGTGTCTAGATCTTTCTCACCACCTGGACTCAAATGGAAAGAGGTCCTCGAAGATGTCTGTGGTGGACTGTGCCTCAACAGCTGAAAGTGAACTTCTTACTGGGATTTATCACAGCTTTTACCAACCACAGTTCCTCCATATTTTGCAGCAGTCACAGGCTACTGGGATGCAGGGAATACAACTGATGGAAATTGGGCTTGTGAACCGAGTCCCTGCTCTGACAAGGACAAACACTGACTACGTGATCCTTAAGGCTGCTCTCTTACGGAAGGGACTAGACAAATGTACTAATGTTCACCAGCAATAATGCAGAAACCTCAAAAGGAGAGGAAACAGTGGAACTCTGTTACAGGTAGCAAAAGAATGAAAGCAAAAACAAGATTTCACTACCGAAGAAGAGAAAAAGCCCCTTCTACAACAGAAAGCCATGAAACAATGGATTTATATTTCTGCCTGCTCAATTAGATGTAGTTTACAGACAGCAGAAGGGGATAGAATGCTTAGGAGATAAATTAAAGCAAATAAGAGCAGGTATTCTGCACACTTCTCATCAGACAGTTGGTTATTCGTGTCTTCTGCTTCACTGCAATCCTTTATTTGGAGAATTGGATTTGAAAGTGTTCACCTTACCTCTTCTTAGAACAGGAATCCTTCCCTCTGCTTTCTAAAAGAACAGTTTTATTCCCTCAAGAAGGATTCTTTCAGTCTGGTGCATAATGCATCAGTTCAAAATATTCAGCCCAGAAATGAGAATGTCATCAGGTTCTCATTCACTGAAAGAGAGTTTTCATGGGTCTGGCCCTGGAATCCCTCAAAGAGGTTATTGTACTGCTGAGGTCCTCAGAAATAGGTAACTCAGGGGCTATTTCAGCCAAGCTTCCTCCCTCCAGATTTGAATGAGATTGCTTTCAAATCGCTGCAGACCTGCCAAACCTTGCTAATGTTGGAGCCATTTTTAAGGTGGTTTTGAAAGCACCTCAATGCTGCAGAGAAAGGTGCTTGGTGTTCAAAACCACATCTCCCCAAAACTACCCCAGCAGGACTGCAGCCCTCAGAGAGCAGCAGCTGATGGCAAAAATAGATGGTTGTGTTCATGGGCTGGGGAAAAAAGTACAAAAAGGCAACAGGGAAGCAGTCAGAGGTTAGAAATGACAGTAATGACGGGAGATATCAGGGTATGGAGGTTTCAAGAGGTGCAGAGGGTAAGAGAATGGAGTCAGAGAAGGAGTAGGGTTTGTCTGGCCTGTAAATAAATGGAGATGGAGAGAGCATCTTACCTGGGAAGGCTGAGCTGGGGAGCACGGCCACGAAACCGAAGCATGATATTTTGTTAGGAGAAGAAAACAGGAATTACAGTGTTTGGCATTACTGGCAGTGGGATACATAAAGCATTTGGTAGTGGGACAGAAGCACAGTCAAATACTGTGCTGAGCACAGCATGAAAAATCCCCCTTTCATTCCCAGGCCACTGCTGGGGGAGGACGGAGAGGTGAGATCTGCTGCACGTCAGTGAGCTCCCACAACACGGCACTGCAGCTGTGGGCACTGAAGGAGCCAGGTAGCAGCACAACAAGCTCGTAGGGTGCCTGGGTTCTGCTCTGCTCTGATGCCTCTGGTCTGTCCTCCCACCCCAGACTGCTCTCCCACTCCTCTGGTGGAGAGGTCTGGCAGAGCCACCAGCAGTGCAACTTTCCATGAAAGAAAACGGCCACCTGGTTCCACCAGCAGCAGATGCTTTCCTGAAAACATACAGGAACTGTAGTCACTTTGTAAAAGGTCAGAGCTCACTCGTGATAACCACCCACTAGCTTGCTTTAATTTCCCGTTCAATAGCTCCTTGTATTCAGTATTTCTGTGGTGCATAGCTCACCACATTGGAGTGGTATCCTGCCAACTTCTCCAGCTCAGAGGCAGCTGTGACAAGAGCAGGATCCCTGAGCCACAGCAGGGCTGTAGCATGGTGGTGGCCTGAGCAGTCTGCAGTCCTCACCTGACTTTGCAGAGATGCTCCTGCCTCTGACAGTACTGCTGGATGGCAGCTGGACACCCAGCACCAGCCATCCTGTGGGATCACAGTGAGCTCAGCTGGTGAAACAGGATGCAGTAAGAAAGCTGAGGGGCTCCAACAGCCCCTCTGAGGCCACAGTGGTCAGACACCATCAGGGCTACACTGGAGTTGACTCAGGTGCAGGAGGCAGCATTTGCCTCGCTTCAGAGATGTTGGGAACAAAACACAATGGAAGGCTGCACTTTGTTCTGCTCCTCACCTGGCCATAAATCTAGAGCCCAGGGACCTGCTGGGGAACCTGTGTTGTAACCTGTACCTTCAGTGCTAACCAATGAGATGAGCATGTTTTCTGACCCTTCAGGTGTGCATGTGTCACCACTGGCATAGGAGGTGGCTGGGGAGACCCCAGTCCCCCAGCTCCTGCCGGGGGCTCCTCTGGGCACAGCTCTTTCCCCAAAGTCTGTGCAGTGGTAGCCTTGTGTGGGAGGGGAGCAACCCGCTTTGGGAGAGAGGGGCTGGAGATGAGCAGAGAGGAGCACGAGGGAGCCGGCAGCCTGGGGGCTGCCCCTCACTTGGGTGGCTCTTCCTTCTCTGCCAGCAACTGCTGCCGATGGATCACCGAAGAGTGGTATGGAAACGTTTCCCGTTCATGTGGAACGAGGGCTGTCGCTCCCACACTCGTACGCGTTCCCCAGAGCGGTTGCGGGGCTGTCACTTGTCACACACACTCTGTACCCAACAGCAAAACTTTTCCAGCAGCGATGCGGCTGCTAAAGGCAGAGATAAAAGAGCAGAAGAGCGGAGGGCAAAGCAAAGAGAATCCGAGAACAGTCGGAGGGGAGGCAGGGCTCCCGGGCTGGCTGGGCTGCCCTCCCCGCCCGCCGCCCATTGTCCCCGTGGCAGTGCCGGTCCCCGCGCACTCACCCGCGCCCTCGGCGGTGACGATGGCCTCGGGGGAGATGCAGACCCCGCGGTCGTAGACCGGCAGCTCGTCGCAGGCCAGGCTGTCGGGCCAGGCGTGGCTGTACCGGACCAGGACGGGCTCGCAGCCGGCGCGGGCGCGCTCGCAGACGGACTTGCACGGCTTGATGGGCTCGTGTTGGAAGTCGATGGTGCAGATGGGCGCGTACATGGCGCAGAGGAAGAAGAGAAGGTCCGGGCTGCAGTTGGTGCCCAGTAGCCCCTCGAACTGCTCCATGGCCAGCACGGCGTTGGCCTGCGTGCTGTGGTGCAGGTGGTTCGGCATCTTGGTCATGTTCCAGGGCAGCGGCTTGCACAGCGGGATGCGCACCGGTTCGCAGGCCGCCCCCCACCCCGCCGGCGCCCGCCCCAGCACCAGCAGCCCGGCCAGGGCCAGCACCGGCAACCCCCGCCACATGCCGCCCGCCCCGACGGTAAGCGAGGGGCCGAGCGGGCACAGCGCGGCACGGGGGCGGCTCCGCCCGCCCTGGCTCGGCCCCTCCGCGCTGCCCCCGCCGGGCGCTCACGGGGTCCCGCCTCTCCGCCCCGCAGCCCGGCCCCGAACAAAGGAGAGCCCCAGGCGGCGGGGGAGGGAAGGGGGGGGTCTGCTTTCTGGGAAGAACGGGAGAGACGTGTGCCTCGTCCTCGCCGGAAAGCAAGCGAGGGCTTAAGTTCTCTCCGAAGTAAAAATCTTACTGTGAACATGAACACGATTTCAGAGCAATCTTTCGAAGATATATTCATATATTTTTTAGGAAAGACCTGGTTTTTTTGCACACACTGTACTGGGTGCAAATGTTTAAGCATGAGGTGCACACGAAAAGCGCGTCACCTAGACAGTGATGGGCGACCAGTTTTAGAGGAGAGTAATAATGTTGAGAGGCTTAAAAATGAAGGAGATTCTGCTTAGCAGCTGGGAATGTTTTCCTTTCAGAAGGTTAAAAAAAAAAAAATGAAGAGGCCGCATAGTATTTAAGATACCTTGCAAAGCAGTGGCACAATAAAGGGAGTTCTGACTTGATCTGAAAAAAAGTGCCTTGATATAATCACAGAATCACAGAACAGGTTGAGCTGGAAGGGACCGTAAAGATCATCTAGTTCCAACCTCCTGCCATGGACAGGGACACCTTCCAGTAGACCAGGCTGCACAGAGAAAACAAGCTGACATTTATTAGCTGAATAAATTCTTTCCAGTTATAAATGTACTGAGCAATTGCTCAATCGTGCATTTATTATTCCAGTTTCTGCCCCTAAATCAAACCTGTGAGTAGAAACACACCTACCACACCTACCAATGTTCAGAAACCAGACCAAAAACGTGAATGGGCTGTGAAAGCAGCCATGGCTACAGATTCACAAACACCGGGTCCTAAGCCTGGAAAGGCTTTTTAGCAGTTTTCAATTTTATGACTGCAGATGAAACCTTGATCCGTTTAACTCAGCTGCTAATGTCCTGGCTCCAGCAAAGGCACATGCCAAGCAAACAAGGAGTTGTAATATGGCCAGAGGAGTAGAGGTACCTTTTATTTGCCCACCTCCACAGGCATGTGCTAATTTCAAGGACCAAAGCCTTGTTCCCTGCACTCCTGGAAGAAATTTGGGCCTCAAAGGGAGGCAGAAATGTTCATACACATGTGCATATGACAGCCTTGGGAGCCATCAGTCAGGCTTGCCCATGACCCTGAGCCTGCATCCAGGCTTGCAAAATAGCCAGGAAGGCAGGCAAAGGGAAGCAGGCAACATTAGAGAAAGAACTGTTTTTACTCATCTTCTCAGCTCTTCCAATTTAATCATAGCAAAGCCTCAGGCTTGAGTTTTCCCTTGCAGTATTCAAAATTACATGTTAAAAAATATGTGGTATAATAAAAACCTTACCCAGCTGGTTGGGAACTGAATACATTGGGACCTCACCTGACAGAGTGAGTGTGAGAGCGGTTCCCTGTGAATCTGAGTCCAGCGAGATGGGCCAGAGCAATGCAAAGTATGCATTAACATGAATGAACGTACTTTTCTACTTCAATATGAAATTCTCCCATCTCTGTATTTTATTTCTGTGAATTTTTTTTTTTCAGATTGATAATTGATAATTACACAGAACAGCTTTAGAAACATTTCCTGTGCTTTGCAGGAAAAAGCATTGATAATACTGAATATTCCTCTGCCTGCAATAAAGCTATCAAGTCCATAAGTTTAATTTTTTAGCCTCAAGTCT
Organism: Pachycephala philippinensis; assembly: GCA_013397055.1. Taxonomy (NCBI): domain Eukaryota; kingdom Metazoa; phylum Chordata; class Aves; order Passeriformes; genus Pachycephala; species Pachycephala philippinensis. The sequence continues at coordinate 47,402 of VWZT01000861.1, forward strand.
ACATGATGGACATGAGAGGACCTTGCACTTCTTTATTTAAATAGTAAAATTACTGAAAATTCTTTCAGAACAGCAAATGCTGGCAACCCCACGAGCTCACAAACATTAAAACACATTCCTATGCAATCTGGCTTCACATCTTCCAATGTTGGTGTGAAGATACCCCCATGCATTCAGCTGGCAGAGCATCACCCACTGCCCTGCTCTGCTGGCAAGCTCCTGGTGCAGCTGGTGCCTGGGAGAGGATCAGCTGCCAGCAGGATTGGGGGCTGCTGGCCCACAGGGCTGCCTGCATTCATTAACTTCTAATGCTTCCAGTATAAATCAGCTTATATGAGGTGGTAAAAATTCACCTCTGCCTGGAACTAGGCAATCTGATTACTGACCTGAAACATTGTTATTTTAACCAAACATTTACAACCCCATGTCTGCCAAGTTATTTTCTGTAATACAGAAGCACTATGGCCAGTCTTGACACATTTTTAAACAGATGAGGAGTCTGGCAAAGCAGAAAAAGAGACAGTGAAGAGGAGGGCTGTGGTTTCATGCTATCAAAATGTGGCCATAGTGCTTTGCCCTGCAGGTGGAGTTACACAAGCAGGAAAATAAAATGGCTGGTTGTCAAACTACCAACCTACTCTCTGTCTTCACATAAAGTTGCACCACAACACCAAAACTGCTAATTTGAACTATAATAGGTTTACATACTGAAAATGGTGACTAGGGAGTTTGTATGTTAGCTGAGAAAGCATGTGCTTTCCACCAGTCTTGAAATACAAAGTAGCTTTTACTCTGGGTGCTACCACAGTGCTGTCAGGAATTTCACCCCCTTCTCTCCCACCACTTTCTTAAGATTTATGAATGAAACAAAACCTCTTTCTGTGGCTTTGATCAACAAGGGCAGTGCTAAAACTCTGGGGGTGGGTTGTGACAACAATCAAATTCCTTATCTTGGACAACTCCAAAAGGGCTTAGTCAAACTATGGTACCATCATTCTATCAGCTTGATGTCATGCATGACCAGCAAAAATTTCTTAATAAAAGTATGCCCAGGCAGCAGACTGAGATCAGCATTGCATGCCTGTGAGTTTTGTGGTAGAGTTTGGGGGGTTGGTACAGACCTATAAATTTAAACACTAATAATACAGCCCATAGTATCACACGAAGTCATTTCCTAGAATAAACAAGAACTCAGTGGGGTTGAGGCCTAAGGCAGGGATTTGCCTCTAGAGTAGCTCATACAAAAATTACAGAAAAAGGTGTTGGTTGTTTATTATTATTAGTAGCAGTAGTATTCCCCACAAGAACAACTGTAACCCACAACAGTGCATAGTGCTTGGTGTCCAACTTACTCATCTATAACACCATTTAAAAAAACCAACTTTCTTGCCTTGGAGTGCTGTGAGGATGGATTTCAGCAGGAGGTGGCAGGATAAAACTCACAGCTCTGGGGATGGCCAACCAACTTTATTTGGGGATACAGAAACAGAGCAGAATGAGGAGGTCTGCCGAGAAGATGAAAAGGGATTGTGGGCTTTGTTGTTGCACCATTTCCCAAAAGGAAACTAAGTAAGGAACGGCTTCCAGATGCCTAGCATTAATTTATTTCTTCGTTGTTTTTTCCTTTACATAGTGTCTATTCTCTCCCCGCCCCCCCCCNCAACAGGCTTAAGAAGCAAGAGCTGGTTTTCTGAGATGCTTTGATGTCCAGCTCCACTGTTAGAACTGTCCATTAGGAAAACTTCATGGCTTAAAATACAGAAATACATGTATTTCAAATTTAGGCTGGAACAGCTATGTTACTGAATAGAAATATAGAAATATGACCTCATTAAAAAATAAAACTGAAATCGGAAGCTTTCTTTGGAACAGTAAGAAACACATACAGGTTTGGCCAAGATGAACATGTTGCAGTCAAGGCAGACCCAAGTGTATTTGTTAGCGTAAGTTCTATCCTGAAGCATTATAGTCTCCCTTTAGAGATAAGAAACATCCCCATATACACACCCCAGTATCTTACTTCTATAAGCAGGGGGTGCTTATAGGCCAGGGGAGGCATAGGAAGGATGAAAGACCAGCTCAAAACAGGTCCCACCTACTCTGGCTTGGAGAAGAGTTTAGCAGATCAACAAACCTGTATTTACATTTCTTAGAGAAGAGGTACTAAGTACATACCATGGGTGCATTTAATTCCATAATCTGCAAGTGGCTGAGAAATGAGTATGTGTCTAAAACTAGTAGTGACAGGACAAGAGGCAATGGCTTCAAACTGAAAGAGAGCAGGTTTATACTGATATTGGAAGAAATTCTTGACTGTGAGGGGATGAGGTCCTGGCACAGGCTGCCCAGAGAAGCTGTGGCTGCCCCATCCCTGAAAGTGTCCAAAGCCAGGTTGGATGGGGCTTGGAGCAACCTGGTCTAGTGGAAGGTGTCCCTGTCCATGGCAGGGTGGGTGGAATGAGATGATTTTTAAGGTCCTTTCCAACCCAAGCCATTCTATGATTCTATGAATTTCAGAAATGGAATATCAGAGATGAGGAAAAAATGCAGAACAAGGGTGTTATTTTTCCTGGTCTAACAACTGCCCTGAAGATGCAGGGGCCTGTGTGCAGGCCCATTTGTATTTTAGATACCATAAATGTCATTAGCACTGGAGGGAACAGCCTGCTGTAAGCTCTAGGTGACATTACAATAAGTCATCTCTCCACTTTCAGTTTGCATGTTTCTGCCAGACCCTTCACATCAGTGACCTGTGGCAGTGTTCAGAGAGGATGCAAGCTCACTCTGTGCTTGGGGGGCTTCCCATCATCCCACTGGTTTAGGCTGCCCAAGGAGCCAGTGGGCTGCTGTTTATAAACCAGGACTGTTCTTTATGGTCTCGTCCTGCCCATTTCAACTGAAAAAAGGTGACTGTATCTATTCAGAATGTTCCCAAGAATAAAACTAGCTGAGAAAAACACTTCTTTAGAACAGGTTTTCGTTCTCCTATCCTCTATCTTTCTTTGGCAATCTCAGGATTACATTTGATTTTATTTGCTTATATACACTGCCTTAGAAAAACAAACACAAAAGCACAAACCAAAAGCAACCAAGCAACTCACTGAAAACTAAACCCTAAAATACTTCTTACATGCCTGTTACTAAAACTATAAAATCACTGACTTACAGTCATAAAAATGGGATTTATTGTATATTTCCTGTTTCAGCCAGGGTCTTGTTACAGCTCCCTCAGGTAGATAAGACACAGGGGACTATTAACTTATTTTAATAATCTTTTAGGCTTCTCCATGGATGGTGTGGAATAAGCAAAGAAGAAAACGTTCTTTTAATGCAGTCTTTCAGACTGCAATATTTGGAGCCGTTTTTATTAGACAGCTCATTATTAACTATCCCGTGCTCTTGGCATCTGCATGCCTTCTAGATTTTTTTCATAGTAATATTTACTCAAATTGCCAGTGTTCCTGAATTTGCAGCAAAACCCCCTCTATTTGCCCGGTGTTTTGCATCCATGTTATGGGTAAAATTAGTAGTATGACTAGGAAGATATGCTGTTTTATCTTTAAACACCAAGAAGCCTAACTGACATGCATTTCAAAGACAACATTATGCCAATTCTGTATTACAGGCTTTCAATCTATCCAGAGAGACACATACTCGCATAACTCTCCCACAGCGGTCTCATTTTGCAGGGTGATTTTGTTTGTTGCTTAGGATTTTTCCCAGATTTTTGTGGCCATGTCAGAGTTTACAGCTCCTGAATACTGAAATTTGCTACCCGCAATGCTGATTTTCCACCTGGCCATTGGAACTTGGATTAGTGTTTCTGTGGGAAATCACTGCCAGATTTATTGCGAGTTGTATGTGCTTCTCAAAGTACTCAGCCATGCTGAAGAGACCTACAGCAGAAGACAGAAAGCTGAACCTCCTGATGTGTCTTAGCAACCTTCCCCCAAATCCTCCCAGCTCATTTTCATTGTAAAATATTGTGCAGATGTGAGCCAAGAGATTCTAGTGGAACAGAAACGCTCCTGTTCCTTGTGTAGTTGAATTACAAGGTCAACAGCTTTCCTGACCTCTTAGTTTAGCACGAATCTAGAGTGCAGTCACTTAAAGCAAGGGATGCAGCCACCATTTTTTTCTTTGGGAGAGCACATCTTAAATTCAGAGGCAATAAAAGCACAGTTAGTTGGTCAGTACCTAAGCTCCTCTACTTCAAATTGGGAAAGCATTTGCATGTGTTTCAGAGCAAAGGAGCTCCATTTTCACTTAATTCCATTGTTCCTCATCGGTCTGTGTTAATATACCAATTCCCCAGGGCAAAGATGAACAACAATCTACAGTCACTTAACAGTACTGACTGACATGTAATCAGTGTCCTGAAGGCAGTTGTTGCTCCACTGGTTGTCCTGCTTCTGCATGGGAGGGGACACAAACGAGGATGCTTGGCTGCTTTGCTTCCCAGCATACAGATTTTTTTCATTTCTTTGGTTAAACTCCTGCTCAAGTGTTTACGACTGTGAGATAGCCTCCGTGATAGCATTATGTACAGACATTTGATTTCAATATGCATTCAATTTATTACTCTAATGTGACAAATTGCTATACCCTATTACAATGACCACGCAGATAATGAAAAATACATCCTTCTCTCCTACTGTGGACCACGACAGAGACACAACCGCATCCACTGAACTCTCTCCAAGTTATAATTGCTTCCAGATGGAGTGTTTAAGACAAAAACTATAATACTCTACACATTATACAGCATTTCTAGTCTGGCCCCTGCAGAAATAACTTGAGAGGCCTAGCTTAAAGGCCATAACCACTCAGAATTTAATTCCATTAAACTATAAATTTACTATTTCAGATTTACAGCCTCTCTGTTTGCATGGCCTGAGTCTGCCTCTGCTGCTGCTTACCCAGATTTATTAGCAGTGCCCAGCAGTATTAAGTACCAAATCACACCCGTGCCTGAAAACAAGCTGTGCACAGTTGAGTTTTGCAGTACCAGCCTAATATCGCCAGGTGCTGAAACTCAGACTCACTGCTCATTTCAGTGGGAGCTGATTGCGTTTGATGTACCAAGAATCAAGTAATACCTATAAATAGAGGCCAGCCCAGTTTCTGTGTATTTTTACTCATGTTTTTAGCCATTACCAGTGGGATCACCAAGGGCTCTGTATGGCAACCTCAGCAAATCTGGGAGAAGAAACATCACCTTTCCTGAGAGCTTTTAACATACTTGCAGAGCCATACAAATAGCAGATGCTCCAGCATGCTGAAAACTAAGAAATATAGCCCTTTAAAAACAGTTTCATTTTAAAAAGCTAACTCACACACAGAGTTGTTTTTCCTTCTCCCAGATCAAGGTTCCCAATTGCCTTACCTGTATGCCTCAATTGCCCCATGCTCTGTCAGACCCTTGCACAGCTGATGGTGCTTTTCATACAAGTAGCTCTTGGGTGCTTATTTTTAACTTCACAACTCAGTTTCTCATCCCATCTCTGATTTACTGAAAAGCTTTAAAATTGGGGAGAGCTGCTGAGGCTGCAGCTGCTGCTGTGACTGTGTCAGGGTGTTCCATGCTTTGCCACTTTATTTTTACTTCTGTGAGAGATAGCAATGAAGGTAGAAAATAGAAAGATACCCCAAAATTAAGGAAGAGCTGGTATGTGAGCATAAATCCACACAATATTTCAGTGTGAAGTCGTTATACATTAACATAATCCACAGCCTAGTCTAAAATAAGTACCCAGTCTCTTAGAAAACCTTATTTTTCTCCAGAAGCCTTTCCTTGCCCACCAGGATTTTTAGCCCTTTGCAGCAGTCCACAGCATTCAGCATGTCTAATGATTTATGGTCCCTTCGAAGTATGCACCAGGCTATGCTGAAGCCCTACCCCACCCAAAACAGTGATGTGGGGGATATTTTGGGAACTCTGGGACTTTGAGTTCTTTATCCCACACATACTTTAGTTGTGGAAGAATAAAAAACAAAGCCAGTAAATTATTACTACGCTTATTTTTCTCCAGTTATATCCTGCTGATATTAAGAATTTTTTTTAACTAAGATTTTTTTTTTAAAAGTAAATAACAAGGTGACAGTGTTGAGAACTAAATGTTTTAAAGTTGCTTTAGTTCTCTACTCAACAAACTTCCATAGCTCAACTAATACCAAGGGAAAAAGCTAGTGGCATTTTTCTAGGAATAATTTATAGGTTTTAAACGTGGCCATTCTGCTGTCCCTCCCCTAGTATTGCTTTCACAAGATCCATAAAACTAACCTTCCAACAAGCTTTCCTCAGGGTAGGGTGTGTTGTTTGGATTTTTTTGTCCCCACCTTTATAGACTGTTCTTACAACAATGCTGCTTTTTCCCTCTCCCTGAAGGACTCCACAGGCTTACTAAAATTGGAAACACAAATCCTTTCTTACCAATGTAGCTCACGTGCATACACATAAATATTTACCAGTTTAACTGGGCAGGAATAAACTTGATCAACATTTTGTGACTTAGAAAAGCTTGTGTATTTTACCTGCACACTAAGGACTAATGGAATACCCAACGAGCCCATCCTCTGTTTGCAGGGCTGTCAGTCACCAAGCTGGAATCATTAGAATACAAGTTTAGAAAAAGCCATTTTCCAGTACCATGGGACTTTTTTACTGGGAGCTTTCCTTAGGAATAAGGCAGCAGGGCTTTTATCTGCTTTGCATCTCAGTTCCAATGCTTTTGCAAACTACCCTCACAGCCCCATCCCACTTGGTTCAAGCAGGATAGTTTTAAAACGGCCCTCAGAGGTAATCACTGGCTTTAATTTCCCTCTCCTTTGCACACTAGGGTCACTAAGACCTTAGCAGCATGTACACCTAGAAGTCGGGGTCCAGCGTTATGCCAGAGGCTGCGTCCTTAACTCGCAGTTCTCTGTCTCCATCTCCTACCTGTAAAATTACAATACTGATATGCAATTACTCTTTTGCTGCTTGCATCTTCTGCTGGGATTTTGAGAAGCTCTGATGTGATGTTGGTTTTAAATGCTCCAGGACCCTCCTTGAGAGGCATGTGATACCCATGGCAACTGTGCTAAGTGTCATCTCTGCCAACAAAATCCACAAGACAGTGTTCACTTCTACCATCTGGTGAGAGATTTGAAACAAATGAACTCTGATCCCAACATCCCTTAGCAAAGGACTGTGACCACCTTCAACCAGTGCCTAGGGCATGATGGATTAGCCAGAAAACAATTAGTATTATATGATAAAATTCAAATGCATTGTCACTTCCCTGTTGCTAGTTTTTGAGTTTTTACTAGATAAAAGTTCACACATTTTCTTAGCACTCTAACAAAAACTGTTATGGAAACAGTGGTGCAATTGTTCTCCTAATAAAGTTACCTCTAAAGCAAGTGCCACAGGCTCAGCCCATTTTCTCAGCCCTTTGAAGCGATTTGTTATCCAAAATAAGAAAATGCTGAGATGAACACTTTCACTTACCTGATCCCACTGGAACACTCAACATCATTCCTGACATCTTCCAGTTTAGACATACATGGAACTAAAATCCAAACAGCACATACCACCTTTAGTGTTTCATGACAAACAGGCATGAGAGAGATGGTCCAGTTCTGCTGACTCGGTCTTAGCAAACTAGCTCATGGTAAGATGCCTTGAAGTTTTACACTTGCAAGGACCCTTTATTTACAAACAGTCCTAAGGCTGGATAAGTTTGCTTCATGTGCAGTATGGAATAAAGAGGATACATCAGCTGAAATTTCTAAACGCAATTCTGAAATCTGAGATACAGTATAGATTTGATCCACAAAATGTCAAATGACTTCAGAGTCACAAAATGGAATCAGTCACTGAGCAATGTCTTTCCCAACTTCTCTGATAGCTCTGTGATAAGCACTTTCCCCTCTTACCTCCCTTTTCTTTTCAGTCCTCTTCTGTATTACCATAATTAACATAATCTTAGTTTACAATGCATTTGTTGTGATACTTCTCTCTCCTTTGTGTGACTATGCAAGGAATGGTTTCATTGTTGCTGAGATTGTGTCCTTGCTATTGTTAAAAAATAGTTGTATTTGTATTAAGAAGTAATACTGCCTTTGCCAAACACAAGACTTCTGTTCTCCGCACTGGCTGCCCATCAAATTCCCTCAAACTCAGCCAGATTCAAAGGCAAATGACAAGGGCAGAGAGGGCAACAAGAACTTGCAGGTAATCTGCGATATGGTCTTTCCCATATCCTGGTTGCCGCATGATATGAATACTGACAAGATAGGAAAGTATGTGATTAGTGAAAAATGAACTGGATTCATGAGCACTGGGGTTTAAAACAGCTGTAATAGCTTTGCAGCTCACATCTCTCTTCACACAGGTGTCAGTGTAATTTTTATTGCTTACCTTCATTTTTTGTGAGAAGGCACTTCATAAGATTACTATGATCATGAGCAGGGCAACAACCTTAAAGTCTACATGAGAAATTATTCAAAATACCTTTGCTTCATGCAAAGCTCAATAGAGGCTTTTCATTCTGAATTTAATACTCACAATTGAATTGAATACTCTTCCTGAATTGGGTAAGACACACTAGCACTATATCCAGTGAACAGGTCGTTTTGACACAGGAGTGCTAGAAAAAGCATGACTAATAGCAAATGAATATGGTTTTGGACACAGGTCAGGGGGACATTTTGATTTTGTTATGAGTTACTACAAATATTTACAGACTTTGTAACATGACAAATAGCAAAAGCATACAAGGAGTGGTCAATTAAAGTAAAAAAGTTTTGTCATTTCAGGGGAAGATTTAGCTTTACCATTAAAATGATTAAAAATTGTACTTACAGAAGAATACAGGTAGAAATCCAGTATTTTTGAAAACTGATTATTTGACAACACTGAAAACCATTCTTGTCCATGAAACCAAATCATGTATGTGTGTAGCTGCCAATTCAATTACCTTGCTTTGGACAGCCAGCTGTGTCCATGTATCAGGGCTAACCACAAGGACTGAAATGGAAGCAGTTCCCTGTATTCTTCCAGTCCTTAATTTATCAGCCCCCATTTAGTAGTGAATACAACTGCAATAAATTACTTCCATTGTATCCAAAATGCGCTATGGTGTTAAAGGATGCTTGAATTTGGATGAGACCAATTTGAAGCCTATGTCTGAAAAATCTTTCACTAATTGAACAGGATGACTTGCTATACTTAAACCCCTAGCTTTGAGTTTCATTCAGCTCAAAAGAGCAATTCACAAAAAAAGAAAAAAAAAAAAAAAAAAAAAAAAAAAAAAAAAAAAATTACAGCATTAGTTCAGACATACCTGAACTTTAAGAATTTATAAGTTACTAGTAAGTAATTGAGGGCTCACTTTTTAGTATGAATCACAATGCTGAATCCCAGGACCAGGGAAGCTTTTGGAAAAAATACAGTTTAGAGGCCAAGCGTATTTACTTATGGTCCAAAATTCTTGAATCTGGAATGAATAAGCTCTGAAGTCATACAAAGCCCATGACGACCTGCTGAAGAAGGCTTGTATCTTTCCTCAAATCACTGGCCTCGTTCCAACATTTTCTGGGGAGAATGCCTTTCTCCAGTGCAACAAAAGTGGTATAGTCCAAGTGTTATCAATTCCTTTTCCTATATAGAAAACAAATTGCTACAGCAAAAAAAGGGTTAGGAGTAGCCCTTGCTTTCAATGGTAATCTTGTCCTGGCAGACAGATCTTTTTTAACTATAGAAATAGTTCTCTGGGCAGCAAGAGGACATTCTTCTTCTGCACTGTTTCTCACATGAGGCAAAACCCTCCCCCGTGAATTAGACATTTGATCCAAACTGGCTCCGTATGGGGCCAGCTCAGCCCAGCCATCTGTGCTTCATGCTCCAGGAATTACAAACACATCTGGAAATGCACAAAAGGCCACCTGAGATGACTCGATATACAGTAGCGAAAGTTAAACTTACTAAGTTGTAGACACAGTGTTGCAGGCTCCAGCGGAAAAATTCCTTCTCTATCTTCCTTCCCAACAAACTTGGTTCACCAGGCTTTTGACAGTTTGTGTAGTGCACCGACGCAGGTTGCCTTGAGGACTAGGCCTGATGTGCTCTGCCTTTCATGAGCAGGCTGAACCCTGAATAGTACTGTGGTAACTCAGCTGAAACCAGGAACAACAGAAATGCAGCAAGAACAAAGCAAGGAAACCCTTCCAGCCCTGCCCAAACCCAATCAACACATGGATGAGTCCACATGATTCTTCCCCAACTTTCCCCTTCTGTGGTTTGTTCTGAGCTTGCCCAAGTTCTTGCAGGAAATAGTTAAAAAGCAGTAGTGTAGTTAAAAAGGCATCACCTCAGGGATTTGTGTGCCAGACACCACCAAACATAAGGGCTCCCACAGAAACTACCAAGTCTAAAAGGTTCATGCCTAAATCTAATCCAACTGTGTCAGAAGCAGCTTCTTACAGAGATACTGCACTCATTACCTATTTGTCAGTGATTACCTATTTTCTAGGTTCGGTTCACTAACACCACAGACAGTGGAAATCTGGGATCTGAGACAAACGGACACATACAGTTGTTTTGTATTTAAAAAGATTAAAGACACAAAATAGGTTATTTCTTAAACTTGAGATTTTCAAGAATCCATCTTGAAAATAGGCATTGTTTTCCCATGAAAGGCTACATCATAATCAAAATCTTAACTGAAATCAGGACATTTGAATGCATTAGGTTATAAATATTACAGAGTAGAACTCATAAGTCGTGCATTCAACCTAATTACTTTATGAACAAACTTCTTCATTATGGTACTAACTTATCAATTTAAAAACGCTTCTACAGTTATAACATAAAATGCATAATTAGGAAAAATATAGATGTACTGTCTTACTTCCTCAGGACAATTTTATTCCAATACTTTTTTCCTCTGGACAGAGGAAGCTATTGTAACTGAGCACACAACAGCTCTTTCATAATAGAAAAAATTACCAGCATGCACAGAAGTTGCACCAAGAACAGGGGCTCTATACAATGTCCAGAGCCTGTTGAGGAAGACACAGCTTTTATACATCGGGGATTACAGAGCACAACCATCTGGTCAGCTTTCAGGCTAAATGAGCCCATGCTATCCGGCAAGGCCAATTTGCATGACTGATAAAAAAGGGACTATTATACATCTTTCTCAGTCATGCCTGATGTTACGGCTTTAGCAACATTTGCTTGTTCTAGGATTATTTCAAGTTTCATACTTTAACAATACACTTATTTCTATGGGTACAACTGGCATGGCTACATACTATATAAATGCTTTTCTTGCTTTATTATGTAAAAATAAGATTCAAAGGATAATGGCACTAAACTAGCGCTTTTAACATTGTTTTGAATTCCTTCTTCCAACTTTTTACAAGATTCACTATCGCAAAAGCCAAAAGGTGAAGGATTAAAAGAAGTCTTCACATAAAAGCTCTAAGGATTGATTTTAATGAACTGTGAGATGTAAATCAATGCACAACAGCACAGTTAAAGCTTAAAATACTAGGATAACATTTATATTAAAAATAATTCACCTACAGATAATACAGTCTAGTGTTTATTGTATGTTATGGAAGGTACACTTGAATTTCAGAAATTTAAAACATATAAAAAGTGGTTAAGGGCTAACATTTTATCAACATGTGATAAATGTGTAAGAATGTTTATTATACAGCAGGGTACAATGGTAGTGTTAATGCCAACAGGGCACCACAGAAGTTAGTTTAAAAAAATTTCCACTATGCTTTATACAAACACCACCACTTGCAGTTGTTTAAGAGTATTGAGAGAGGATCACTGTCTGTAGGATAAGCAGTCCTATAACATTTTTAATGTTAGATAGTGTCATAGTATGTAGATCAGTGAACGTTTCAAAATAAAACTAGAAATGCTGTAATTACTTCACAGAAATGCACATCCAATATTTGTTTTCAATAAGAACAATAGGTACAAGTTTATAACTCTCCCTATATGAAATAATTTACACACAGATGAAAGCTACTCTATCTAAAATAATCACTACATACATTTTTCTTCTGGGAAATAAACGAGCAATTTTTGTTTTGCATGATCAATATCAAAAAACATATAGCAGAAGTAGTATTTTAAAAACATAAATGATGCTCTAAAGTTAAAAAAAAAAAGGAATGAGAAAAAAATTTTTCAATGGATGATGAATGTGCAACCTAAAATCAACCAAGCTTATATTGTAGTACAACCATATTAAGAAACCACTGTTTAGGAATACAACTTTATGGAAAAAGTTTATAGTTCACAAAACTGTTCGTCAGGCCATAAAGTAAAATAGCTCCACAGTTTACAGATAAAACTGAGGCCACACAGATGCGTGCTATGTCTTATCTCCAGTAAGCAGATACTTAGGCAGAGGATGTAACACTTTGTTTGTAGACAGCATGGTATGCATTTCTCAGCAAGACGTAAGGGAAACAAGACTCCAAGAGATCCATTGTCAGGAACGGAGACTCCTGCACAATCTGAAAAATACCAGAAACACAAGGTTTTGCAGAGCATCTTCTACTGCCTGCTACTGATAATCTATTTCATGTAGATCCTTCCAGCCTGCATCACACCACCACTCACATATTTCACAGCAAAAATAAACTGCACCAAGCTTATAGTAGTGCTTCTCTCCTACATTTCATCTCACTGCTTCTCAAAGCAAGTATTTAGCTTTCCTATATAAATAGTCATCTTCCAAAATACTGAATACTGAGGAAATCCTCTGAGCAGAGAGGATTTTCTCCTACACACTTTGAACACTGATTCTTAAATGCGACATTTCATTTCAATATCGTATGTACTAAGTGAACAATGAAAATTATCTGAACAACGTCATACAATGTTCTAAGCAATAAAGGATGATGGCAAAAATGTGTGCATGTTGGGGAAATGAAAAAAAAAACAAAACTGACATTAGAATGCCAGGAAGAACAACATAAAAAATTATTTCCACTGGTTTGTGAGCTACAACACTTAAGGTGAGACCCAAAAACCCTTGGCTGAATGATGCAGTGTGGAGCCTATTCCTTAAGTTAGTTGCACAAACAAAACTCACAAATGCTCACCATGTCTAGTAGTAGGTAAACAGATTCTCGGTTTCTTGTAGTAGTTTTGTCTGTCTCCTGGCCAATCTTCAGTAGACTAGACGATGCAAGCTACATAAAATTAATATTTAAAGCAATAAATAAAGCATTGATGAGCTTCTGCTATTTTGTTACACAAAGCCAATGGACTCTGTATTGTACTAATAATGACAAAGGAAAGCAAGTAATCCTGAGCACATGAACCATCACTAGGCTTTAGTCTCAATGTGCCATATTGGCTTATTCCTAGTAGTGTTTAATAATTAATGTATGCTATTTTAATATTAAAAGTGAATTAATTTATTGCAGAGAACTTTTTGTTGTAATCATTGGTTGACAATTATAAAGTCTTCTGAAATCAATGATAGAACTCCCAGGGGATCAAGATCTCACTTCTCTGTCCTTCCCAATATACATTTCAATTTACTGCATTTTTGTAAGGTTTAAAGTGATTGAAATTTTTATTGTTTGAAATTTTACCCATTTTGTAACAGAAGTAGTTTTACTTCCTAAGCTATGTTTTTAATTGAAGAAATGTCACCCTAACTGCAAATTAATATTTTATCAATATACCTTCAGGATACACTCATTTCATGGTTACCAAACTGGGCTTGGATCAAAAATATTCATAGTAGCTGTAGTTATAGCTGGCATTTGTAGGAAAGCGGGTTGTGTAAACAGGTGGTGTGACCGAATATGGAGTAGAGACTAGACAAGGTAGAGTCTTGTTAGTCTCTAAAAAGGGAGGACATTATGCCTATTGATTTTTGTCCGTTTTTCTTTTATGTATTCTCTGTATTCTTTACACATATATTTGCAGCTCTGTAGCCTATTGTATTAGTGGCTAGTTTTCCCAGTACTTTTCCATGCCTTTTTCCCTAGGCAGAAAGCCAAAACATATTCCAGAGCTCTAAGCCCTGGGGGTTACAAGGCCCCTATGCTATCATGGTTCTTCCTGGCTACCAAGGTTGAGAACAACTCTTTGAGATACATTTTTATAAACAAGTACAGCTAGTACCAAGGCAGGGGCTCTGGAGAAGGGGCTTGACCCGGGGCGGGGGGGAATTGCATGACCACTTGTCCTCCTAATTGGTGCTTTTTGTCAATTATGCCAATTTGCTAAACTTATAAAAACTGTATTCACCCCATGTGGGTGGGCTGTTGTGGACATTCTTCCATAACTGCCCCTGGGGCTCCAATAAAGATCCACTTTTATATTACCTCCCATACTAGTATTATCTCGAGAGTGTGTGTTGTTTCATTTCTAGGTTGAAAAAGGCATCACCATAAGCAACCCTATCATCCTAGTTTTAGAAGACATCCTAGAAAATTCTAAGATGTACTTAGGTATTTACGAGCTCAGGATCACAGAATACAGTAAAATACTTAATTTGTAGATGCCTTGATACACCATGTTTTCATGCCTTTCAGAAATTTGAAAAAAAACCCTTCCAACTTTCAGATGTACAATCATCATTTAGGCCCTCGCATCAAGTAACATGCCTTAACCACATGTTTACCAGAAAAGGATTTTAAATTAAAATACTAACTTTAAAAATCTAACTCAACACTCCTCTTGAAAAAGCTGTCATGAATCAATTTTTAATATGAAGTCAATATGTATACTTCAAAAGATACATAGTACATACTCATCAGCATTAAAGAACCTCCTAAATTCTTTTCATATTTAATTAATTTGGACAGGAAAGCAGATCATCTTCCGCAGTAATTTTCTTCTCAAGAGAAATGTTTTGCTTTCAGACTAACAGTAAGTGTTAAAATACAAAGATTAACAAAATATCTGAACCATCAAGTCATAGTCTGTGCAGTAAAAGCAGTGGTCTGAAAGCAGTCTGTAAACACTGAAAGAATGCAAACTTCATACCAAAAGTGTTTTTATCACATGAAACTATACTGGTTTCCTTTACTTGTCAAATGTATGCAACTTGACACAACAATTTCTCTTTCACGTTTTACAGCCAGCAGTTGCATTAGACAAGGTCACTGGCCATAGGGGTTTTTTCTGTTTTACAAAATGCAATGAATTTCCACAAGCGCAGGATTCTTTTAAGGAAAAAAAAAAAAAGAAAAACTGTTTATGTGAACTTCTAGTTACAGAAAGTTACCTAAAATAAAGAGGGAGGGGCTTTTTCTCCACACATTTTAATGCCAAACAGAAAAATCAAAACACACTCAAAATCAATAGTAATTTTTAAAAATTAAAGCGATGCTGCTGTTTTAGCCTTTAGTTTCCTTCAAGTACTGGCTAATTAAGAGCCATTTAAAAAATTTTATTTCTACTCAAGCCCCACACCAAAATGTACTTAAAACACATCACCATGACCTAAAGACTTCTGATTTCTTTTCTAAGCATCACTAAAGATTTCAAGTAGCTTTCATCATCAATCTCTGAGGCATAAAAAATTTCATCTTCCCAACTAGCCCTGTAACATGCTGCTACCTGGCTGTTCACATTTAAGAAGGGCAGGCACATCAAAAGGTGCAACACAAAAGCCACTCTGAAGTTTATTTTACTTTTTCAAAGAAGGTAACTAATTAAAGTATCCACCACATCACGGGAAAAAGTCAGCTAGACAGAATTTTGATTTTATACGCATTGCACTTTTTTTTTTCCAGTCATGGGCCACACAATGTGAGAAATGGTATGTGCTAAAACACTAGAGATTGTACTGAAAAAAATTATGACACTTGCACTGATTTGCTCCTCTAACTTTCCAACCTCACACACAAGTGTCTATAAAGAACTACTGCAAAATTTAATCTATGTACAGACTTGTATATAGAAGCACATAGAAAATATGTTTCTCTCTTGTGCATCAAAAGCAGATTTCTATGAAATCAATTGCATTGCATCCCAAATCAACAATACATTTTAACAAGTAAGAATAAAGTTATACATACAGCCAAAAATTCTTTAAGACGGTCTTCAATGCTTCCCTTGTGGATGGTAAATAAAGCCGCAGCAATCTGATTGATAGCTTTTGCCAAGCAATGGATGTTGTTGCAATGCCCTAAACAAAAACATACTCAAATCACCTCAGCACCATGTTGGAAAAGACAGTATTCTTTGGAAAATATCACCAAAGACTAAAGACACTTGTGACAATGAAAGAAGAACTTTTAGCATCTTACAAAATGGGAGCAAGGTACTCTTCCACACTGAACTTGCTATCAGGAAAGCCACCAGAATGTCCCTTCCAAATCCTAATGATCACAACAACCTGAGAAAGATACCTGGGACTTTTAGAAATAAGGGATATATTGGAAGTTTATTTCTTTTCTATAAAACTTAAGTGTTAACACTTGACTAGGCCAAAAAGACAGGCTTTTCACAAGCTAATTGACCATTTCTTTCCCCCTGTCTAAATAAACATCTCATGCCCAGACAGTATTCCTCAAACAGGAATACAGGTACTCAAGGACAAAGGTGTTCCATTTCTGATTTTCAGATGTAACATCTTGCCTAAAATTCACCCAGGCTTCAGAGCCCTAGAAGGTGGTTAAACAACACCAGTTTTCAAAGACAGCAGAAGAACTGCTCCTCAGTAACCCTGATATTTCTTCCTGGCAAACTAAGTCAAATATACTCCCTTACAACAAAATTAATATACATTTGGGCAAGTATCTTGGGCAAATGTGAGCATATGAAAAGGTCTTTGAAGGAGTTAACAAGTACTCAAGTATGCAAACGTGTTGATTCTTAGCTTATTTTTTGACTATTGTTGAGCACTGAGCTCATCTTTTCATTCAGTCATTTATCCTAACTCCAAGTTCATGCTTGAATAGTGCAGTCAGCTGGACCCCATCACATGAGAAAAATCTGTTTTTTCTCCATGCATATCCCTATTGTTACTTAAAATTAATTTTAGCTGTCATTTTATTGCCAGTTTACTCAGTATCATACCTCTCTGCAGCTCTTCACTCCTCTAATACCCTCAACAACTTCACATGATGTATAAATTTTCTCAACTCACTCTTCAGCCCCCCCATCCAGCTGGTCTGTGCATATGCTGACTAGTAGGTCCCAGTGAAGATCTCTGTGGATCTCCATCAGCAGGGCCCCCAGATTTGATACTCCAACTTTGTCTCCTATTTTTACATGAACATCAGTGACGAAAATCTGTTCTGCTTAATTCTGATTCAAATTTGTATTTGCCTCTGAAGAGGCTCGTTTTATTCAAGTGATCTCATTTTTATGTCTCAGGCTGTAGAAAAAGCATCAACAAGGGCATTCAGCAAAGGAACTGCTGTCTTCCAACAGGTTTCAAGTATTTAGAAAAGAACTATGGCTCTTGCAGACTAGTGTTCTATTCTACCCTCTAGTTGACAAATTAGACCTCTAGCCTGGTATTTGACTAGCAGTTCAGATTCTGTACTGGAAATAAAAGTAAAGGTCTGTTAGACTTTAAGCCATTATCTGGAACTAGTGGAAGAAACAGACTTGATCTTGAAGTAGGCAGAGGGAATGCAGACATTGCTACAGCTGTCCAAGCACTGTCTGTATTTGGGAGATACGTCTTGCCAGATTAGAAAGCTGAAACTCCTTCAAATCTGTGACTTGTTGATGGATTAATTCAGGATTTGTCCAGGGAATTTATTTCATAAAGCAGAATTTATTAAGTTCACATTCTGGAAATACCATTTATATTAAGTGTTTCAAGCCAGATGTTCTACAATAAGGGTAGAACACAAGAAGAAGTAGTATTATGCAAGAAAGGCAGGAACGACAAGGTCTATTCTGATTGTTCAGTTATTTTTGTAGAGCAAACATATTTTATGTATACCTTTTGCTAGATTTTCCTCTCAATAAAAGAGCCCACTCAGTAAAGAATTATGTAATACATAGGCCATGTCTCACAGAACCAGTAGCAACTAACTTCTCTCCAGTCACAGTTTCATGTCATCTATTAACTGTACTTTAAGAACTCACTTTGAAACAAGGCTTTCCCTGACTTCATCTTAGGAGATATTTAATGTAAATGAAACCACATAAACTGGAACATTTAAGCTACATGATATAAAACAGGCAGAAGATAAGAATTATCTGCTGTTTCAGCCTGCTAAAAACATGATGACTAAGAGGGTCTTGGGAAGAGAGGAAGTTTGAGGAAGGCAAACCCACCTGAGCTCTAATCTGCTGGAGAACCTCTAGCTAGCCTGACATATTCTTAGCAATTAATTTGCAGAGGGGAAAATGTGAAAATATAATCACCAGTAAAACTTTTAGTACTGCCCCCTGGCAAGCCATACAGATTTTGAGACTCTACAGTTGGTAAGATCCTTTGAAGGAGAAAATGGTAGCAGGAAGTGCTTCCAGAGGATTTCTTTTACAAAACTATAACTAGGTGATTTTTAAGAGATGTGATCTTACATACACATAAACAAGTTCATTTGGACTGAGAAAAGACAGTCAACCTGATTGTCTTCAAACAAGGAAGTTTCTACCCGTGCCCCTCACCAACCACATTAGATATTCCCTGCTCTTGCCTATATTCCGAGATTTTTATTCAAGCATCATGACTTGGAAAAAGCTTCCGAAGAGCAATAGAAATACTACAAGAGCACAAATAACAGCAAACAACTCTGCAAGTTACAGATTGTTCTCCCCATTCATCAGAAAAAGCTTTTACCTTGAAAGTTCTTAACTTTTCAAATCAATATTCAAGTTCTACTCATACATCAGATTTATCTAATATTTTCCACAACTAGAGAAGTCTACACTATCTGTTTTAAAATGAAACTAGAGTCAACAGATCCCTAACCATTCAAAACTGAAGAAAAGACTGATTAATCCTATGTAAAACAACAATCCTGCATATCTAAAAAACATTATTTGCGTACTACATTAAGTGATACAGAAAGCTTTCAAAACTTTTGGTATTTTCCTGGTACTTTAAATTTTCAGAAGCCAGTCTACACTTACTTTGTACGTTGCAATTTTGAGCAAATTAAAAATGAAACTTTAAAAACTAATTAGAGAAAACATGCATTCCACTCAATGGAATCAGTATAAATATGGTCTTTTATGTGAGTCATGTTACACATTACAAAGGAAATAGCTTGAATAGCCAAAGGATGACTTTTGTATGTGTTGGAACAGTACTGTCTCTCTTTTTTCAACTTAAAAGAGAAAGGAAAGTTCTGTGGATCACATGCAAAGAATTTGGTTGAGGCAAAGATTATTTTTTTTAAATAAGGAAGTTGAACTATTGTGTAGGAAAGAATTCTGTTCACCACTTACACCTTTCAGATTCGGTTTTCAAAACTTTATGCTTGGCAATATGAACAGCATATTAAATACAGAGAAGACACCTTGTATGACTGGCCCAAGGCCAATGTAAAGATTACTAAAACATTAATACTTACTAGAATATATTATGTTAGATAATAAGTGTCACGCTAATTAATGCAGAATGTGCGCTCCAACAATTCCACGTTAGGACAAGACTGCCCCCTGCAGTGTCTGAACTGTTCTGAAAATTGCAAGTACCAAACTAATTTTTCATAGAAAGTTAATGCTTTTTAAAGTACTTGCAGAAGAACTTGCCTGAATTAAGGCTGATTTTTAAATTTGTTCACTATAAAATGCAATTAAATATTAAAGGCGAATGTATTCAAGACACTACCAGAACTATTGTGAAGACATCATTCCCAGCAAATATTGAGCTGACTCTACATTACCTTCGATGGCGGGGCTATACTGAGACATCACATTACTAGCCAAAGTCGGCAAGGAGACAGCCACAAAGACCATTAGAAGGCAAGCAATTTTATATTCTTCTTCTGGACTAATGTTTTCTAAAAACAAAAATAGTAAAGTTCTTTAATTAAAGAAGTAATCTTGAAATATTTCCTTTCAGCTGCAGGTAGATTAGAATGTAAAATGTTTGACCAAATTGAAATTTAAAGCAAAACCCAAAAAAGGCAATGTTTGTATTGTGAAAAGAGGAATATTAACGTCAGTCTCGTCAAAAGACACAGAGCAGGGCAGCAAAATGTCCAGTCTGTTATTTAGGAGAACAAAAAGAAGCCGCTGCCATGCTATTAACTTCTAACAATTTAGTTACCAAGTCTTTAATATGAGCAGCAGAATAGTAAACTTTTCATGCTGGTATAAATCCACTTATTGCTCTAAGGTAAGAAGAGCTTCTCTTGCACTGTCCCTTTGGCAAATGAGCAGAAGGTGATGCACTCATGTCAACTCACACTAAAACCTTGTGCTTACAAAAATAGCAGCATTGTCACACATTAGGCTAAGATCAGTTTAAAAAAAAGTCAACAATTGGTGACATACTGAGTTTATCGCTACAAAAACTGAATAGAAGCAAAATATTTCCAACTCCACAGGTAACAATTAAAATACAAGATCATAAACCATTATGAGAATATACAGAAATTCTCTGTCTTGTTGACCTAGCTTAAACATTTCATAGCTGTACTACAATGAAAATAATCTATTTAAAATGCCATTTAAGATATCAGATACCTTACAAATATATACTTCTGTATATTTTACATATAATGTAGATAAAACAAATACACTTTGGGTTGCTTTTTTTTTAAGTGCACAAAGAAATCGTGCTTGGGACTTAAATTCAAATATTGAAATGCCCCTCTGTATTTTCCCCTCTCGAAATAACTACTATTGAAGCAAGACAAAACAACTTAGGTAGCATTTAAAATATTCATGGTCTCATTCTAACATTAACTATCCACAACACACAGGGGGGAAAAAAGTAATGAAATGCTCAGGAACGAAGATAGGAAAAAAAGCTGAAGACCATCAAAATCTTAATTCATGTCTTTGAACATGCCAGAGTAAACAAAACTGAAAAGCTTAGACAGCAGTGCCTTACAGCAACGAAGAGGAAGCATAATACATGCTAATTCTCTAATGTGTATTTTACTATGTTTTCCCTTGTAAACTTCATGTTAACACTTGTAGGACATACTGATAACAAAATATTGTGAAATTCATGAGCTGCATTCAGGTCCTAATGCTTACTTAGGTGATGGATTTGATACACATCTGTGCAACAGAACTGATCAAGTTGTTCACAAGACACTCTTATTGTCATTGCTCTTAAATTACAGCAGTGTTCACCATTAAATTCCGTCAATATCTACCTGTTATCCTTTTCTAGGTCAGCATGTCCATTCATGCGTATTTGAAAAGATTCTCAAGCTAACACCAATAAACAGCAGGCACAAGTAATTCATCCTCTTATGCCCTTTATGAAGTTTATTGAAGGAATATAAAGGAGTCAAGATATACAAGTTTTGTCCCAGCACTTTAAACACTTCTTTTCTTTTTTTAACATTTATATTTTTAAAATCAAACGTCTTACCTGATTTTTGGGAAGACAGTGCTACGACCAAGGCAGGATCAATCTCACAAGGCAATCCAGCAGCTGATGACAGTTCATATACATTCATTGCCACCTGAGGACCAGAAGAAAGACAACATTGAATACATTCATGTAAGGATGATGAAGCGCAGTTTTTGCTGTCATGTTTAAAATGAGTTTGAGGCACTACGGAATTTCAGAGATTTGGCAAATATTAGACAGAGACTGTAGATTTTGTTTGTTTCTAACCTCCACTGAGCAGCTGCGTCTGTACTTTGTGCACCAGATAGTACTTTTGTTGTGTCAAGCCAAACAAAACTCATATACCTTCCTACACTACCTCCAAAGCAACACCCTGACTTCCAATTAGCTGTTTCTACATCTTTCTTTAATGTTCAAAAGAAACTAATGTATTTTCTCTACCAGATCTAAAGTATCAGCTAACATCTATAAATACAGCATTTTTAAACAAAAGCCAAAAGTCACAATCTGGCAAAAGAGAGTAATGCAGAAATCTTACAAGATGCAAATGTTATACAGAGTCAGTGTTCATTGACTCCAGGCACCAAAAATTACAGTCTCAGTGGCCACAGCACTTGGAGGAACTAAGAACATTTTGAAATGTATTCAGTTTCCCAGCCCATCCCAGGATGTCTCTTTTGCTACCATTAACAAGCATTCAACACTGTTGTTTTCTCTTTCCATTCACTATTTCAACAAAGTTTCTGAAACCATAGTTCAGATGACTCTCTGCAAAAGCAGGTCTACACCAAATACAAATGAATACAGGAAACACTAGCAATGTCTTACTGACATTAGTATTCGAGAAGTTTTACACTTTTCCCATAAATTCTCATGTATAGTTGAGCAGTTCCATGCAGTGAATACTGTGCAGACTATCCTTGTGTGCTCCAGCCTTTGGTATGAAAAGCATACAATGCTGTTTGCACAGTCCTGAATGAACAGAATTACAGAGCATATGGACAGGGCATGGTTCATAGCCAACAGGCTCAAAAGAATCATAGAATCCCAGAATGGTTTGTTTTAGAAAGGGACCTTAAAGCCCATCCCATTCCACTCCCTGCCATGGGCAGGGACACCTTCCACAAGACCAAGTTGCTGCAAGCCCCGTCCAACCTGGTCTTGAACACTTCAGGAATGAGGCAGCCACAGCTTCTCTGGGCAACCTGTGCCAGGGCCTTACCACCCTCACAGTCAAGAATTTTTTCCTAGTATCTAATTTAAACTACTCTCTGTCATCTTAAAGTCATTCCCCCTTGTCCTGTCAGTACATGCACGGTGGAACAAATGTAAGCCTGTTTCTAAAAGCCTGTATAGACAGCTCAAGAATTTAATATTAAAAATATCCAAATAAAAGGAGAAGAAATCCCCATTTTGACAGTCACCCCAAATCATAAGTTTTGGGAATAGTAAAATAAAAATAACTTTTCATAACAAGTATTCATTTCATCAACAGCTTTAAAACTATTTATACTTTGCTTGGTAAATTCAGTAAATAGGAAATTACTGTTATTATATCCTAAAATATGCCCAATTGGGCAACTGTTCCAAACCATTGTACAAAACCTTGTAAAGATCTGTCTCTTGACATGCCTTTCAGAAAAAAAAAAAGTTTGCCTTATTTGTCCCAAAAGAAGATTTTGTTACCTACAGTTGCTCAGCTGGGCCAGGAGAAAGCTCAGACAACGAGCTGCTAATTGTCCACAGGGCTTAATTGTTAGCAGGCTGGAAGAACAGTCCTGGCTCTTTCCAACAAGACGTTTTCAAGACAAAGCACTGGCAGAGTTGTGGGGGAATACATGTCAAGAGTTTCCAGTATTCCGAACATGCACTATGGACAAGATTACCCACATCTGGCTCCTCTATGCACAGTCCTCCAATATTATCCAGACAAGCTGTGAACTCTCCAACAAGTCTACATGGCAACATGTCACACCATAAGACATGACATCTACAGTTGGTATCATGTGTACACCAGCATGGTGGAGTACACCCACAGCAGTTAGAATTTACTTCAGACACTTATAACTAAAAAAACCACACACCAATACACAAAATAGGTATATTTAAGAATCACAAGAGAACTACAGCAGAGACAGAGAAGGCCAACAGCCAAATATGAAGCAGAAGGCAACTAGATAATGCCATGTGGCAAGAGCCAGACAGCAGCCCTCACCAGCGTTTTACTTTGCAGTAGATAGATTTTTCTTCTTCCATGCAATCATTCCAGTGACTGTAAATTGCTCCGCTGACTTCCAGAAAAGAAGCAGCAATTACTACACTTTCTCGAATCTGCTGCTACTAAGGAATTCAGTGATGTCTTTGGAGATCCACTAAACTGTTTCAAACGATCTGTTATCATCAGCTTAAAAACGTTAATGGTAAAATACTGTCTTCAATGATTACCGTTGCAGCCTTTATCCCACCCTACTTTTCAGCACTTCTTTGATACCAGAGGGTGTAAGATGCTTTCTGAAAAGATCAAGCGAAGTAAGCAGTGAACTTCCCATCTCATCTCTTCTGGATGCTGATTCCTCAAGTTCAATAATGTATTGAACATGATGCTCTGGTGATCAACGATTTTCTCCGCAACTACAGATGGGAATTTTAGAAAGGCTTTTCTTGAGAAGTGCAAAGGCAACTTGCACCATTTTGATATAATTTTTATCATGAGCTTGTACATTTGAAGTTAATCTTCCACAGCATTTCCACAGAATGCCTCTGTTGTGGTATGAATTTCAATGTTTTCTGGGACATCTGATGTGCTGAGGCCTGAGTAGCAGGCCTCAGCCAGAGCTGACTTACAAGATGAATCCTGGGCACTGTGTGAACACCATCAGCATTATTTAGCTAAAAATAGATAACAAAGATGCTTATGCTAGCTCTGTATAACCTTGTCTAGTTACGGGTGGAGATACCACATAGTATTTTCCCAATTGCTGGGAAGGGTTCTCTGGGTCCTTGCTGCAAAATGGGGCTCCCCAGTGACTGTGGACTCTGGATGATGGTAAAGTATTTAGGCAACTGGTGATGTATCTTTCTCAATCACTATCCTTTCTCTCATATCGTAATGATTAGGTGCGTTACCTTGCTTGTTTTTGCTTGTTGCTAAAGCCCAGTGCATAGTTTTATTGAATGTATCATTTTACTTTTGTGTTGCCTTTATATTCATAGTAAAATAAGACCATTCTTCCCATTGGTGTCTGCGCTCTTTAGATCGCCCCCGTCAATTGGCAGAACAACATCAGACACTCATGGCTGGTTTATCAGCATTGCAAGTTTCAAAGAGCATGTGATTATATTTCGGAATGAAATAGCATACATGTAAAATTTTAGTAATTTTAACTGAAAATGAGCCAGAATATAACTGCTGAACTGTGTCTTTTGAAATAATGAAGCCCACAATGACGGACTCCGAACTTTTAAAAGGAGGAGGATGTTTCTTATCTAATGAATTTTCATACACAGAGAACTTAGTTACTTTCCTCAAGAGTTAACAGCAAAATGTCAACTTCAAGTTCAGGGATAACAACAGCATATTCCGGCCCTTAAAAACCATACTCTGCTCAAGAGTAGATTTCTAAAAGTTGTTTCTGGAAAAGTTAAAGAGATGTACATTGTATATCCCAGTGCATATTCTCTGCAAATCAAACTGCTGCAATAACATTAAGCAGCTGAAATCCTTCACAGACTCCAAGCTGCAATAGGAAATGAAAAACCCTGCTAGACTTCAGCTGCTGTGTGTACATGTTCAGAAGCCATGCGATGTGCCAGCAGGGGTTTTTGGATGGAAACATACTCTCATTCAGAACCTTATTTAAGCTGCTAACTCTTTTTTCTCAAGCACTTCATACAGTGAGTTCACAAAAATTTTCAGTTCAAGGTTAAAATCAGACTTGTCGCTATTACATGCACAGAGCTCCAACCACATACACAGAGTCCTTGAAATATTTAGTTTTACCAGCTGTACTGCTCACAGTATGATGCAGCTCAGCATTCTTCCCCTTGTCATGTTTTAACACTTGATAAATCTTGTTCTTAAGTCTATGGAAGTTCTCAAATGTGATCACAGGCGTATAGAGACTTGTGCTTATCCTATCAGTTGGTTAAGATTTTTTCCCCAGAACATTAGGAAGCTGCAGATCCACAATTACTAAGCTCTTACGGGGAAAAAAACCAAAACAAAAGAAAAAAAAAAAAAGGCAACCAAAAAAACCTCCAAAAAAAAAACAAACAAACAAAAAAACACCCCCCCAAAAAACAAACCCAAAACCCAAAACCAACCAAAAAAACCCTCAAACAAACAAACGAAAAAAACAACCAACAATAAACAAAAGAAAAAGAGTGTTCTTTGTGTCTGGATGTTCAACACTAAGCATGAAAGTCTTGCTGCTTAAATATTTTTGGTAAACTCCAAAACGACTCTATCACTCTTTCAGCCAAACATTACCTTCATGTCAGTCTCTCTTGGAATGTGATCTTTGAAGTCCTCAATGGAACTTACAAGGAAAGGAATGTGGTAGGATAAGACCTAAGATACACAAATACATACAAAATAAGAAAAATAACTTCCCATGTTGATCATCAGTTAGACACTACCATTATTTTACTGGGCTTATTTTGTTTTTAAATGGGTTTTTATTTTACGCATTTTTATTTCTTTGTAGATTTAAGACATTAAAGCCTAGTAAATGTTTGCAATAAAAAAGTGAAATAAAAGCCTTTAAAATGAGTAAACAGAGAAATCATGATCTAAACTACATTTGATGTTTTAATGTAACAGTTCTCTGAAGAGTACTCAAAAAACAGATTCCCTCACCCCAAGTTGCAATTCGAAGTTCAGTTACAGCTGAGTATTGCCATTTTACCCACATGTCAACCTTTTAAGAGGTAGCATTCCCGAACAGTGAAGCTTCAAACATCCTATCATTCCATTAAGTTAAATACAATGAAAATGATTCAGAACATATTCAGTTCTTTCTTACATCTCTAAGTGCTTCCTGTGCCAATGACCGGAAAGACAAGATAACACCAATAATTGTCATTCTCTTCAAAACACTGTCAACAGCTGAAAAGAAAACAATGAACAAAGTGTTGATGTTTACAAGCTCAATTCTTCAAATTAGAGAAACAAAATATTTAACAAAATATTGAAAACAGCAAGGTACTGAAACAATGACACTCCATAAAAGAGCCAAAATAACCAGTGCTAAAGGTTTTTATAGCTGAATCTACAATGGGATTTTCAGTAGAAGACTATCACATTTACCACTTCCTGGAATGAAACCTAGTATAGGCAGCTGACAGTATTGGATGCTAGCATTGGTTCTGTGCTTTCCTGAGGCCAAAAATGTCTCTTTATTGTAATTATTTTTTATTTCACATTCTACAGCTATGTACCAGGCTTCCAGATTACTGCTGCTACAGCTACGTATTATCATCCCTGAAATGATGCTCAAAACTCACCATTAATATAGTGCCTGTGCACTAAATAACACTGAAATCTCACTTTGTACATGAGAAGAATGGAAAAGTTTAAAATGATCCATCAGTTTATATGAGCTCACGTACATTTTGCTGCTTATGGATACTCAATACAGAGAAATTAATTTTTCTAATTTTCTTTACAAAGACAGATATAAAAAATAACTCTGTATCTTTAATAAGATCTTGTTAGTTACCCACATGATAATCTTTTAAAGAGTGCTGCCATCTGGTCTGGCTTGTCAAAGCTGGTCCTCATTTGTGTTAGAACTTCAACGTTTTCCACCACAAGTTTCTATAAAGAAGCAAGGATTCATGTCAGCTATAGATTTCAGCATGTTAACCGGATAAATGCCTGATTTAGGACATTTCAACTTGGCAGAAAAGCAACCAACCCCATGGAATACAGATGTACCCACTGTGTTCTTAATGGGACTACAATATCAATATTATCATCAGTCACTACTATACACAAAAGCTCTCAATCAAAAAGCAGAGGATTACATACCTCTTAGAACATTATTTTTGTACCAAGAAATGTGTACCACATCTTAAAGCAAAGAAATGTAACTCAGTAAAATCAGACAATAGGTCCCTGTGCCACTCAGCTTTTTAGAAGAAAAGTATACATATTACAATAAAAATGTAAATACACAAAGTAATCAATTCTTTTGGATTGCTGCTTTCACTAATTATGCTGAAATTTAATGCTGGTAAAATTGAAAAATAGAATCAAGAGTGGAAGTCAGATTGTTAAGCCTTGATGCTAATTACTTGAAATTTTCTTCCACTATAATATAAAATAAAAGCAAAGACATACCTCCAAGTCCCAACACCTTAGCCTAAAACAGTTAAACTCAAGTGTAGTAGTTTTCATGTCAGTTTGGCCAAAGGAAAGAAAATGTGTTTCGAATTTTTAACAGCTCTCATACATGCAACTTGTAACATTAGAGTAAATGTAGTAACTTTCCTGAAATCATTCTCCAAATACGTATCAGTTTAAAATTTAAATTACAGAGATTGCATAATCACATCTCTAAAATGTCAGATCCAAATTTCCTGCTAACCAAGGAACTTCGGCTGTGCCAAGCTGTATTTTTAAACTCCCCTCAAGCAAAAAATAGGTAGTTTATTCTTATAAAAATATTTTTGCAGTCTGAATGCTAAGTACCCTATTTCAGAAAGGGAAAAGTGATTTTCTTTCTTTAGATAGAGGACAATAAACAGCTAAGAAAATGTTGATCTCTTGTGTTCTTCTGAATATTGAAGTAAGCGTTTCCTTCTATTTAAAGAAGACTTCCATTAATGTTTTATATACTAAATGATATCAAGGTAAAAAAGAACTAAAGGATGGAGGGAGAAACCAAGATATTTTGGATTGGGGGTGGTCTTCCAAACTGACTATTAATAGTTTTATTTTTCAACTAGGTACATTCCAATCCATCTTAATTATCAGAGGTGGCAGCAGGAAAAATTAATATTCATCAAATATGTAGGCCACTAAAATCTAAGAGACATATCTGCAGAAACCTACTGCTAAGGATCCATGAAGATCTAACCTTTGATAGTTTTGCTAGCTGCTTTAATAATTTTATCTTACTTCACTTCAACCCACACTGAGAACAGAGCAAAACACAGCATCTGGCAAGCAGGCAGATTAAACTTCAGAGTAAATATTCCTGTGACCACAGGAGGAGAAAAAAACAATGCAATCTATAATGCTGCTATGAAATCAATGGTGGTCTGTATTTACTCCCACTTCATAATAAGTAGCCTGTGCAAAGCAGATCTGTCCAACAACTGCACTGTATCATGATCATGCTATTCCCATAAGATCAAGTCTATCCATAATCCACCCACTCTCCCTACTTCCTTATTTTCAGTGAAAAGCAAGGAAAGAAAGAAGCTATACAAAATGCACCAAACTAACCAAGAATCTTTAGGTCACTTCCCTTCTGATGCCTAAATTTCTAATATATTCTTCATACATTTGTAGCTTTGTAGATTGTTAATGCGTGGTTGTAGATCCAGTACTTTTCCTACCCTTTCCCCCTGGATTTTAGAACAATAAGCTAACCTTAAGTAATACATTCCTGAAAATACTGTTTAGTCTTATTGTCAGGAAGAGGGCCTACAAGAACAACATTTTGTTTTCCAACCAGAATCTGAGAAGTCATAACAAGAAGTGGGGCAAAGAAAGCCCTTGGATCAACTCCAAGGGGCTGACCCAGAGGTGGGTTACTGGGGCAACCGAATCTCCTATTGGATGTACCTGTTAGATATCCTAATTAATTAACCTTATAAAATTGAAGAAATCCAGTGGCGAGTGTGCCCATCACCACTGGGACACCTGGAAGCTTCCAAAAAAGGTCTGCTTTTTACTTTACTATTCTAACACTGTTGCAAGGATTTTTTTCCCTTTTGATTATAAGCAACACTGCCAACCCAAACTGTTCAACGACTATGAGCAGAGTGCACATGTGCATGCACATGATTTACTTCTATGCTGAAAGCCAAAGCAAGACTGGCTTGCACTGAAATCAAGACGGGCAATTTTAAACCAACCGATGTATCAGAACTTGGCATCTTACTTAAAATCCCTCAAAGCTCTCCAGAATGCAAGACTGAAGGCAATAGCCCATGCACATTGTTATTCAGTCAAGTTTTCAGCTTCACAAAGGATGACCAGCATATTAATTTAAGATTTAAAAGGAATAGGCTGGAATACAGTTCAAGCAGTGACCCAAATGAGGCAATCTTCCCCTTCTTGCCCCAGTCTTAAACTTCAGATATAAAACTGACACCTGGTCCCACTTTGCAGGAAGCAAAGTAAACATGTTGAACCCTACTTGTAATAAATTCCCCATTCTCTCCTCTTGTTGCTTGCTTGCCCCGAACACAGATGCTTCTCAGTGCTCTCTTGCTAAGCCAACTATCTCAGCCAAAGAGATGAACATTTTATTACTTTGTTTTTTCCTCCAAATATGTTGTCATGTACATGTGGATCTACATTATGCTCTGTTTACCCTCACAGCAGTATCAGAAAACAACGAATTTCAGACACAATTTAAACTTGCTTTTTAAAAAATACACACACCTACAATATAAACTGTGCTGATTTTGAGGAAATATGATGACTCCTCAGTAAGCGTACAAATAGTACAGCAAAAAACACTTGCTGAAGGCCTTTGTGCTTCAGTTGAAATGTGACAGATGTCACTTTGTGCATAGTGAGGAGTTACAGAATTTAACCTTAAAACCACACCATTCTCGCCTGGAAAGCCTCATGCTTTAACTCAAAAATTGGAATGGGCATAAGGAATCAATTACCCTGGCAGGCTGAGCACTCAGGTCAGGGTTGCTGCATGTTCTTAAGCCAGCTTGGAAAGCATAAGGAGCCCCTCCTCTAAAGCTGTGACAGTGCATAAAAGGCTTCAAACCTTTTTATCATACATCTCAGCCTTTCAGCAGCACTGCAATTCAAGTGTTTACAAAGAAAACAAGATCCTTGAAAGTGTAACACAGGATATATTAAAACCACACGCTTCTAAAGGTCTGGTATGCTAACAATAAATTGTTATTGAACAAAAAAAGGAAGTTCCTTACATCTCTTAGGTATTTATGTACTTTTTCAAAAATACAGCATGCATGAATAGTTACAAAAAATTCCTTCGCTTAATCCGTGGTTAAATAAACTGAAAATTACGAGACATAATAACAACTTGGAATTAAATTTGGAAATGACACTAAAAGAACAAGTCATATGAAAAAAAATCTAGGCCAATTCGTGACATTGTAATAGTATGACTATCCGGAGAAAGTAGTATATATTATTACATTTATTAAAAGCACTTTGCAGAAAGAGTTACACAGGTACAAAGTGGCTCCCCGTCACTGTTTGCTGTTTTAAATATACATGAAACTAATTTCCTTGACCGTGTCCCCATTTCCAATTTTTTCCATTGTATCAACTTTATTATTTGTTTGTGTTGTTGTAGATGTGAGGTTTATTTATCAGAATACAGACATTTATAATAAATGGTTACTTTTGAGCCAGATGGAAAGACATATGTAAAAATGAGGAAAACTAACACAGAAAAAAGGACCTGAAGTCTTTCATCCATGTAAACTAAACAATAGATGCATACACACATCGTTAAGAAATAAGTCCTTATAGATTACTAAGATAGATTTGATTTTCCTGCAACATTTGGAAAGTCAACAGTCTTGGGTAAGAGCTTCAAGAACATCTGGAGATCTTGAAAAATATTTATCTTCCCACTGATAATAAAAAGAGACTTGACTTCTAACTTAGGCTATCTAACACAGAAATGAACAGTCTGCATGAAGTCCTGCACATTTTTAGCTGTTGAAGAATGTGGGATACACACATACTGCCAGCGCAAATTTACTAAAAAAGAAGAGTAAAATTCACAGCTTCATCGATCTGTTTGATGCAGTCATTTTAAAAAGATGGCATGCAGAAACATAGGTATTAAAAATCCTAAAGGAAGCTTAACCAGAAAACTACTGCCTTTCCACCTACCAGTTTCAAAGATTACCTTAAGCTCAGCAACCTGTGAAGAGATGTGCCACATCAGACTTTCACTTAAGAACTTCATGCCATATGGTCCCAGAAGCTCAGAAAGGGCTCTCATTTCTGAGAAATAAAAGAAACTGTTATACTTCAAACATTCCACCTTCATTTATTTGCAGCCCATCATGTATCTAGCATGGTGTTTTAAATGCAAAAATATTTTACTCCGAATTTTAAAGACAAGAACTTGTATGGTAGTAGGACTGAAGCAGTGTTCACCAACACATAATATAACCATCTCTTTAGCTTAAATGCAACACTACTTTGACCAAAACCAGGAAAAGTGAGATGAGAGGCAGCACGAATAAAAAGTACTTAAAATACTACTGAAGGCTAACAAATGTTAACTCTAAGAGCTCGCTTTTACTTCAGTAACAGTTGCTCTGAGAGTTACTGTTATTCCAGTTACTCAAGCAATACAGTAACTGTCCTTCACAAATACTGAGTAGAAATATCAAAGTTTACCTGATATATCAGAGTATTCTTCAGCATTAAATGTCAATTCATTTTCTGTAGGCAAATTCACAAATGCCTTCATAGCCGGGAAATAGGCTATGTGACCATTGCTGACTTGCCGTAGCAAAGTTTCCAAATACCTTATCAGAAAGGGGAAAAGTTTTAGATGAAAAGGCACATGTTCATGGATACTCTGTACAGATGAAGTATAGTTGTGTGACAAGGGACAGCAAAGCCCATAGACTGAAGCTTTATTTTCATAGTTCAACTGATGCCTGCATTTTACTCTATATCTCATCCCTATAAAAAGTGCCAAAAGTTTGCCAACACATAAACTTTAAGCTGCTTTTAACAGGCATAGAGAGAAGTAAACATGTGATGTTGGAAACTAAGAAAATTTAAAATAACTCCACTTCTCCAATTCCAGATTTTTTATTAAACAACAGCAACAAAAAATCTCTAAAAAATTTGCAACAAGCGTTCATATAATTACTTACCAATTTGTGTACAGACTGGTAATGGTTGGCTCACCATGACTATCTAAATGCTGGGTTTGCTGAAGCAGAACATTGTTAAATACTCGTGTAATGTCGATCTGTACGTAATTTTCTATTGACTGGAGGACTGTCATATAGGCTCTTACGCTGGTCAACAGCTCCGAAGGCTTTGCAATCTCTTGTGTTGCTTGATTATACATAGTCATTCCAACAATTGACCTTTTAGAAACAAAAGGATTGGTGTAGTTCATTTCTTAGCAAAATTCAACAAAGATGCAGCTATAAAGATGATTTTATAGCCACAGATTTTCACAGAATCATAGAATGGGCTGTCTTGGAAGGGACCTTTAAGACCAGCTAGTTCCACTGCCCTGCCATGGGCAGGGACACCTTCCACTAGACCGGTTTGCTCAAGAGCTCCATTCAACCTGGCCTGAAACACTTTCAAACATGGAAAATATTCATTTTACTTGAATATTTCTCCAATCTGCAAGTATAAAACTCTAATCAATGCACATACTACACCAGCACTTTGAAAAACTGTTTGGATTCCAAAGACAACTGTATCTGTGGTTCCAGCAAAAATTTCATGAGACTAAGAATACTCACCAAGCACTTTTCAAAGAAAGCTTTTTCCCCCCATATATATAAATATAAGCAATCCACACTATGTAAGGCTTATGTAACAACTACTCTGGCAAATAAATTAACGTTGAAGTCTTTTAAAATGCAGAACTTCTGGGAAATGCAAGAGCAATCATGTATCGAAGTGTTCAAACTCAACACAAAAATTCATTTGACCAAAGCTTCTGTTATAGTTTTAGTTTGAAATATCTTTTAAAAAACCACATAGCTATAGTGTAGTATGAATTAAAAAATATATCCAAAATATACGTTAAGTAATAAATAGAAATCCTATTAATGAAAAATATATCTCCCTTTAGCTAAGACAGTGGCTTCTATCTTTAATCACGGGGTCAAGAAATTGCACAACATACTTTAATTCATTCAAATTCTCACTATAAATAAAACCAGGCTTCTAATAAAAGATGTTCATAGGCTAGCTTTCAAGCTAGAGCAGAACTGCACAAAGGACTGTATATTCCATTTTAACATACATAGACATGGACCTTACCCAGCATGTCACTGGAACCAGGTCCTCAAACAAACTGTATCAGGGGATACTTAAAAGCAGAGTCTTCTTAGTGAACTAATACTTGTTATAGTGTTTATTTTAAGCTTATAATGGTCTCAGACTTTAAGAGCTAAGCTTTTAAGTAGTATGTACTTTACAAAGGCAGAACAGCAATAAAAAAAAATAAATTGGTATTTTGTCACAGATGAATGAGATGAGTTATTTTGGGGGAGAACATCACATTATTCAAAGTAACTTTTTGTTGTTGCTTGGACATATGTAAACAAGTATTTTCAACAGTTTGCTTCTGAGGCAATGTCTTATTTTAAAATTAATTCAAAACTGATACAATAACAAGATTAAGTGGCATAATAATAAGCTCCAGTCCAATCACATGTGAGACAGAGCAGTTTAAAAGAGTAAACAAATCCTAACAGTGAGACACTAACACTGTCTTTAAAGGAACACCGCAAGCCTCTGAAAGAAATGCCACTTGAAGGTCTGAAGAATAATTATAAATTGAGTATCTATTCTGCTCAGCTAACAAGTTTCATTTCTTTCATGAAGCAAGAAAAAGGAAAGCAGTCTCTGAAAGTAACGTGTCTGATGCTTCAACCCCAATTCACAAGCCGAGCTCCCCCAAATTAAAATAATAAGCACAAGTGACCAATACTGGTCTAAGGTCATAAACCTAAAGAGCTGACTTCTTAAAATGTCATGAAGTTATCTTCACTTTTATGCCACCTTATTTTACGGATGGAATCCTCCAGTGACCTCACATTATGTCTTGATGATTAAACTGATTAAGCCTTATACCCTGCTTGAAATACATAACCAGTAATTTTTGGTACAAAATAGTAGGATAGCTGGATAGTTTAATATGAAGTCCTCTCCAGAAGTTGCCATTTGCCTATTTCTGTAAAAAATGATGGGAAGATCAAGGGAAGAACAGACAGGACTATCAAACATCAACACTTCTTATTTAAAAAAAAAAAAGTAACTGCACATATTCTCAGTTGGCTTTGTCAGGTCTGGACTTCTGAGTTTTAGACTTCCTTTCAGGAAGGCAGTGCACCCAAACACTTGAAAACAATCCAGCACTGTGCAAAAGAATGGTGAGAATACATTTCTTCATAAATGCCTAAAAACAGCCATCCACCAGCTCCTACAAAATACACAGGATTGGGAATGCAGGATCTGGCTGTTAAATAGATTACATGGATTTCAACATATTTTGTCGTAAAACAGGAACTGACTATTGTGTATGTCTGCACACGTAACTCAATTTAGTTGGAATTCTACTCACGGTTTTCACAATCCACCTTTAAAACCTAGTTTACTGTAGTAAGTACACAATATTTCCAGCATAAACTAACAAAGGCTTATCTTGTGTATCAATGCTCCTCTACAATATTTCTTACTTGGTAAAGCGGATTTCCAGGTGAGATGTCAAATATTCTCTTGGGGTAAACGTGTGCTCCCAAACCACCATGTTTGGTACGTAATTGATTGAGAAGCAGAGCTCAGAAAGTGCAGTATGCAGTTTGTCCAGGCTTTAAGAATAGACAAGAAATTAAGAAAAATATTTAATATAACATAAGTGTATATTATCACGGAAGGCACACGTTGAATGGATAATGCCTCAAGAGCAGGTAC
Organism: Pachycephala philippinensis; assembly: GCA_013397055.1. Taxonomy (NCBI): domain Eukaryota; kingdom Metazoa; phylum Chordata; class Aves; order Passeriformes; genus Pachycephala; species Pachycephala philippinensis. The sequence goes on from VWZT01000861.1 coordinate 82,757, forward strand.
AGGTCTAACTTCATTATCATGTTCTGCTTTGAGACATTTTTCTAGCATATTTAAAAACCAATATTTTGACCAAGAACACATCCTACAATTGCATACTGATCTGCATTGCATACAGTGATGTGAGATTTATTTTTTTAATATATATACACATATATGTCTTTTTTCCCCCACAAAAAAGACTAGGCTGTTAAAGTGATTTTTCCCTAACCGAACTAAACAATACAAATAATGTTTCCTAGTAGGCAGTAATAAAAACCTAAAAATATTTGGGGAACGAATCTTAAACTAAGTTCTTTTCTGTTGCTGAGGGGGTCCAGGGTTCAAGTCCCTGTTCGGGCGCCATTTGTTGCTGAGGGGGCTTGTGCTGATTAGTATCAGCAGCCAAGAAACCTCCTGGAGAGAGCGTCCCTGCTGGAACAGCCTTTCCAAGGGCACGGGCGAGCCTCCCTGAGCAACAGGTGATTCCAGCAAGGTAGCAGATTCTCTGCTACTAGTGATTTAGCTCTTGTGATTCAGTTCTTGTGAAATTAGCTCTGGTGAAATCACCCAAGGCAAACTCGGGGAAAGAGAGACAGGAGCCTCGTATGGCGGTTCCATGGAAGCAGATTCTTTATTGCCAGGCCACCCTGACGGGTCAGGGGTCTGCAGCAGAGCTCCCGCGAAGGGGAGGCCAGGGACGAGACTTCCCAAGGGGCTTACAGCGGCGATATTTATGGGGAAAGCAGGGGTGGGGTGGAAACCAACTAGCCAACAGGGTGCAGGTAATTAACGTGAAGAAACAAGGCATGCTGGTTTCTCGCTGTAACCCAAAGGTGAGTTGCTTATCTCTGACTCCTCCAGGGGAGTGCAAAGAGTTCCTGCGTTGGGAGCTCACAGCTCTCCTCGCTTTTCCATCAACTTCTCTAATCCTTACAGTTCTCTGTTGTTTGGTTGTTGCAACTGTAGCAAAACCACTTCCCCCCCTTCAGCAGTGTGTGAATTTAGGCGGCCGCAATCACAACACTTCCCTTTTTTTAGCTTTGTTCCTCTTCATACTTTTATCATGCTACCATCCTGATCTCTGATCTCTCCTTACACCTATCTTATAGCCATTCCTGTCATCTCTTACATCCCAAACTGTATTCATTAACCTTTCTTCTCACCTCTTCCAGGTTGGGTTTTTGGTTTTACTATTAATTTGCTGGTGCTCTCAGTTTTTCTACAGCCACTAACAAGGAAACCTTCCCCACTTGATTCAGGCGCTGGAGTCACAACTTCATATCAGCCATCAGCCTTACAGCAGCAAGAACTTCCTGCCCAGCCTGTACTTAAGAGTGCTAAAGCAAGGTAGAATCAAAGATGCCACCCACTCCTTGGACTCACACGCCCACAATTAATATGACTATTCAGGAAGCCTAGCTACAGCACAGGGATTCTTTCTGCTCAGGAAAGGAAACAGCAAATGGGATAAATTCAAGTGACAAACATTCCTACTACCTATGTAACAAAATTCAGTCTCTATACAAGCCACAGAAGCATCATAAGCTGACAAACTACAAAGCTGTTAAACTTACAGCCAATTAAATTTATTCAAACAAATTAAGCAAGAAGCATTCAATATGTAAAAACACATTTTGACTTGGGATTCAAGGTGAAGGGAACAGAATAAGCAGCTTACTTTGTCACAACCAATCTGTTTTTCCTCATGCTTTCTACTCCTGGTTTCTCCCTTTCAGGTTCTCCTTTCTTTCCAGTCTGTTTTTTTGACTTCTTGTTCACTGCTTGACTGATGGTTTTGGCACAATGTTTTGGCAACAACTAGTAAACCAAAAGAAATAGCCCCTCCAAATTAAAATCCAATTTTTTTAGCACACTTCATCACACAAATAACACATTATTTCTTTGACACAATTCTAGTATTAAAAATTCTTGCTCAAATCACCTTCAATTTTACAAACAGAAAGCTTACCCAAAACAAAGAGGAAAAAAGTGAATAGGATATAGAACCATAAAAATCCAGAAAGCTGAATGGAGAAAATCTCAAAGGAGAATTAAAATAGACACAACCATACTCACCTGATCACTCAGTGTACATTGTTCTGTGCAAATGTCTGTGATAAGATTTCGAGCCTGCTTAGCCATTTCATCCAAGAACATGTTACACAAGGAAAGACTACGATCTCCAATATGATGTCGCTGTCAAAAGGGAGAAAATGAAGCAGGATTTTCAGTTTCCCATCAATCCTACAGTACTGCAGGGAACAGTTCACTAACCACATAACTAGGATATGGGAAATAATAAATTAATTAGTCCTCAATAATCTTGACTCCAGGCTATTTTTTTTCCTTTTTGGAAGCAATTTGAACAACGAAATTTTCAAAGTCATCATTAAAAATATTTTCTATAGAAAGAAAAAAAAAATTTGAAGAAGTAGGTTTTCACATTTAATTTTGGAGCAAATCTACTATAATGTGTGCAATATTCCAAGGTCTCTGTGAACGTCCTTTTCATTAATTTGTGCCAACACTAAGTCTAGCGGAAAAAGAGCATGCAACTCAAGCTACACAGAAAGCAGTGTCCTTCAGATCACTGAAAAAGGCAATAATAAAGCCCTGCTGCATTAATTTCTGGATTCTGTTCCTTTGTCACTGGAGCTGCACAAGCACAGTCTCTGTCTTGCTGAAATCCTCCTTTTACCACTGATGTGTACCTTCTATCAGCCACACTGACACATTGTACACAGCACAGCAAAGATTATTTTTTCAAAATGGTAATAGTTACCAGGGCATAAAATTCAAAAACTGAATTTCAAGTTCTGCTGGCTGTGACAAAATGTGCTTGCTGCATTTGAATGCACAGTAACTAGTGTCCAGTGGGCTTTGGCTACTGATTCCTTACTGTTACTATAATTGTTCTCAAAGATGTCTCTTGTCCTGAAGGGTTAAGCTTTCCTGGAAACTTTCTAGTGCTTGTCTAGTATAAATAGCATTAGCAGCTATTTAAAGCAAAGCATACAAGGAAAATAATTATATAAATGTATATTGTAATTAAGTTTAGCAGAAAAGAATTTTATGTTTGAATAAGAAAACCCCGTATTGTGCATATTACAATAAATCTTATTCAACTAATTGTTTCAGATGAGCACTGTTAAGAATGAAAATACATTTGCATGAGCACGACAAATACGGCCAAGTTAACTCCCACACTAATTCCAAAGTCAATGCACATACAGGAAATGTACTAAAGGATTTATGCCATTACAACAAAAATAGAAAGAATTTCCTCAGATTCAAACTGCTTCCTTTAACAAAGGGTCCATTTCTTCAAGCAACACCATATTTTTTAATTTCTACCTCTAACCAACAGGGTTTCCATTACGCAGTTCTGACCAAAGCAAATGCTTATATTATACTATGTATCACTTTTTTCTTACTGGAGAAAACTGTAACAAGCCATACAGAACCCCCAACTTCCTATTTCCTTCTCCTAATTGCAAGTTTATAAATCATTTGGCAGGAAAACTGTTGCTTCTAAGTTTTAACAGGCATATGGGATTTATTATCATCTAAGCCTGGAAAGTCATCTAATTTTTGTACCTTAGCTAATCTCTCTTTAAAGCAATGATCAAAATGCTTTCTCACTTCAGAAAAGGATTTAGAGATTTATGCATAAGAGTCATGTAACAAACTAGCTACTTGTTTTACTTCCATTTTTACATTTTTAGCACTCTCCTCCCTCAAATCTTATATTGCCATAACACCTTTTTGCAGTGTTCAGCTCTAGTTCACTCTACATTGAATAAGAGATAGAAATAACTAAAATTTAAAAATTACCTCTTCAGGGCACAGTTCATGGGTACAGCTCATAAAGTGAGTACAAAGCAGTGGGAATGCAATTGAGTATCTTGATTGAGAGGGAAGCTCCAAACACTGCTGAAACATCTTCTCAAAAGCACGACTATAAAAACTGAACAGAATTAATCTGTTATTAATCAGACATTTAAATGCAATATATATGTTTTTGCTGCAAATAAGGTTTACTTCACACAAATCAAATGCGATTAGCATCAGATTTGAAGTTATACCAAAAACTGCCCCATTCTTTCATCATTTTTGTTTGTTTTCTGCATTCACTTCGTATGCATTTTATTTGCACATCGATTTTACACTATTACTATCATCATCGTATTTTTATTCTGATATTTGCCACAAAAGGACTGTAAAAACTTCCACTTTTTTGCAAAAAAGTATTAAGGAAGAATCTGCAAATGATTCCTGATCAACTACATGACTGCTTGGAGAATATCTCTGACAGATATCCATAAATACTTTTTGCAAACTAATTCTGCTAGAAGCCAGAAATTCCAACTGATTCTTCTACCGGCCTATCTTCCCGTGCATCTTGGGGCTGGTATAATCCCATACCATTTCTGGGGATTTTGATCTGTTTTGTTTTGTTTGTGCCTGGGGTGGCTGCTGTCTGTGCCCCACCCCTCATCCTCCCTGGGCTGTGTGGTGTTCAAGGGCGGAGGCGGGGCAGCTGCCAGACAGGAAAACCGAGGCTGTTCCCAGGTCCTGGCGGGGCACGCACTGTCTCTGGGGTTCCCGACAGCAGAGGAGCGAAAGAAGTCAAGCCCGGCAAGCTCAGTCACAGTGTCAAAGAAAAAAAAAAAACAAACCAAAAAAAAAAAAAAACCAAAAAAAAACCAAAAAGAAACCA
>VWZT01000861.1:87497-128634 GCA_013397055.1 Pachycephala philippinensis
GGCAAAACCCAAACCCATAGAAACAGCAGGACCCCTGGTCCAAGATACCGGCCGCTTGTGTCCAGTCGAACCGCCTGCGCCGCAAGAGAGGGGCTGGCACGCGCCCCACCACCAACTCCCTCCAGGAACCCCGGCCTGGCTCCCAAACACCAGCACAGCCCCGGAGCTAAGGAGGATGGGGGTGGGGCGGGCATGGCTGCCACCCCTGGGCACAAATCAAAACAAAACAGANCAGCAGGACCCCTGGTCCAAGATACCGGCCGCTTGTGTCCAGTCGAACTGCCTGCGCTGCAAGAGAGGGGCTGCCACGCGCCCCACCACCCACTCCCTCCAGGAACCCCGGCCTGGCTCCCAAACACCAGCACAGCCCCGGAGCTAAGGAGGATGGGGGTGGGGCGGGCATGGCTGCCACCCCTGGGCACAAATCAAAACAAAACAGATCAAAACCCCCAAAATGATATGGGATACTAAACCACCCTCAAGACATTCCACCCCTTATCCCATACTAGGGAGGACAGCGGGTGGGGCACAGACAGCAGCCACCCTGGGCACAAACAAAACAAAAAAGATCAAAATCCCCCAAAACGGTGTAGGATAATATAGTAGCCCTAAGACAGCATGAAATGTGCTATTTAAAAATTACACTTGCAAGGACAAATCAAACAATAAATAATAAAAAATTTGTAGTCAGGTTAGTAGCATACCAAAAGATAGAAAGATCTGAGGTTTCAACCAACATCTCCACCAAAGAATCTACCATTTTTGTGTGGAAAATGATTGTGTTCATCATTTTTCCTAGTTCTCTATGGTCCGCAAGACCAAGCGAAGCTTTAGAAACACTGGTGTAGGCCTGGAAAGACACAATATAATTTATATGTTATATCTGCAGCTGGGTTTTTGCAAATTCCATTGCTATTGCTCAATACCAATGTTAAATACTGTTTGCGCTACGCACAGGAGACCTGTGTATTTAAAGACCATTCAGGGATTCTTCTGTTTCCAGTAGAGCTTAGAAAAAGGAAACTGCCTTTCAGTAAAGTCTCTAAACATCCGTTGAACACGACACTAATTCACAGATAAACTGCAGAATAAATGTATTGACAAAACACAAACTTGTAAGCTCTCCCTTACCAGCGTAGGCAGGCTGAATCACACTCTGCACACCCACCAAACGGCTCGGGCTCAACACATTCTATTTCTGAACTGTTGTAAACACCCCAAGGGATGATTTGCAAAAAGTACCCAAAGCACACGAAGTTATATCACAACATAGCAAATTACCTGTTGAAGTACTCGCTTGATTTTAAGAGTAGGTTATTTTGCAGTGTGAGAGTAATCTAAAACAGCAGTAATCTATGAAATATTTTTTAAGTCAGTGAAATGTCACGCATATTTACGAATTCTTACCTGCAATCTAAACCAATCTAATCTCATTCCTCTGAAGTCAAATACCTCTCCATCTTCAACTGCATCAGGGAAAAATATAGAACAGAAAACCCTCAGAAAACAATAACAAATTCAGATATACTATATCAGACCTTCTAAAAACCCCAAAGCAGTAAAGAATTACTTGGGTAATGAATCTCATGTTTTTACCCAAGAATTTTGATCCAGCGCAGTTGCAGCAAAAGAAATTAAAATATCTAGATGAAAATATGTGTAATGTTTTCTATACTAAAAGGTAGGATTACTACCCAACAGCATTCTTTGCAAAAGGGACACACCACAAGAAGCAAGATACAAAAATGAAAGAGAAACAAAGGAACAAATGCAGTTTATCTGCTTCTACTGATTACAGGAAACAAAAGTGATGACGCTTTTCAGAGGAATCTGCCAGGCTGTTATCAATTTTCCAAGATCATTTAAACTTACCTTGTTTCACACTTAGTGAAGTCATTGTGTTTACAAAAGAGGACATGATGATTGATTCATCCTCTGGGCACACTGAGAGATTCTAAAATAAATGTTGTTGTTATTATTACTTTAAACTTGGTTTATGAAACAATGTCAATACCCATGCCCCATTTATCAGCTGTACTCTGAAATGTCCAAAAACCTACATGAGGTAACTTAATCAATGGAATATTTCCAATAGTGCTGTTTAATAGCTTTCACGTTTTAATTCATTGGTTGATGACAGTACCTAGAAAAGACTGCTTCCAAACCAAGATCAGCTCAAAATGGGAAAATCTGTCAGTAAATGTAGCCATGCTACATCTTCTGTCCTGTCTGCAGAGAAAACCTGTCTACGGTAGGATATAACGGAGCCCACGCTGGCATCCCTTTGCCTCCAAAAAACCCCTCTCAAATTTTTTTTTTATGAAAAATTCAAATTTTTTTCACTAAACATTCAAATTTTACAAAATGCAACATAATTTTTTTTAGTTTTAGCCACTAATAGGATCACCTTTCTGTTAAATAATGCAACACAGAAGTTTCTCATAATTCCAGCAATAACTGACATTAAAACCTAAAGTCTGAAAAAATCCAAATTACCACTCAATCACTTTCATAATCTGGTTCATGATAGCTGTTATAAATTAATGACAACTAAGATTCAAGCTGATTTTTTCCCCTCGTTTCAGTTTGGGCTCCATCTGGTGGGGTCACTAGGGAATAAAACCAAAGCACTTGAGAAAGTTTATCATTTCTTGGTTGGGCTAAATAAGAAAAGGTTTCTACACTCCTTCAGTGACAGTACCTGTTTCACTGTCTCTAAATGTAACAGTGCTTCATAAAATTCATATATGAATACTGAAGTATATAAATTCATACCACTCATAATCGTATGAAGCTGTGTCAGGGGAGGTTTAGGTTGAATATTACAAAAAGGTTCCTCCCCCAGAGGGTGGTCGGGCACTGAGAAGGATCCCTGAGGCTTGGGTCACAGCCCGAAGGCTGCCAGAGCTCAAGGATCATTTGGACAACGCCTTCAGGCACAGGGTGGGATTGTTGGGGTGTCCTGTGCAGGGCCAGGAATTGGACTTGGATGAATCTTGTGGGTCCCTTCCAACTTGCGATATGCTGTGATTCTATATAGAAACCAGAAGTACAATTCTAAATCCCAGAATTAAACAATAAGTTAATTTGTCTTATTCCATAAAGTTCATCAAAATCCACAAACTGGGATGCCTTTTATGCAGTCATTTTGGACAAAAAGCCCTTGTTAAAATTTGCATTTGAGAACCCAGAACCGTGATGTTGCCATACCTGCACAAGCTCATTTAAGACCACTGCATCAAAGCCAGAGAGATACTGTACATAGTATCTCTGCATCACTGGTCCGTATTTTCGCACGTGTGCCCTGAGCTCCTCCATGTAGAATATTAGCTCAGCTATGTGCCTAGGCAAAAAGACAAGGAAAAGCTTACAAATATCACTCAAAATATTAAAACCAATTTCTATCAGGGGGTTGCTTCTCAAGCGGATTTCCTCCTATACCTTGCTTTTAAAACAATTACCAATAGGTAATTTCTGTATGAAAATAATTGTTAATGTTGTAAAAGGAGCTTACATAGGTAATTTTCTCTGCAAGATAAAATCCACTCAACAGGACATAAGTTAGCAGGATACCATCATAGTAAGCCTCAAAGGTTTGTATAACTATTCAGTTCTTTTTTTGAATACGAAGCCCTTCTGTACAACTCAATTTGAAAAACTGTTTTTCTCAAAAAGTGGTTAAACCTGAAAAATACAAGTTTAATAACTGCTCTTCTGGGGTTTTTTTTCAAGCCATGAGGATGGTTAAGAAGGTTTCAGAGAGGCTCTGGAACCTCCATCTTTCCTTACCACCTAAATCCAGTGGAGAAAACCCAAGATTTTTCCACTCCAGCTCTATAAATGGCTTTGTGATTGTTACTTGTTTAAATTCCTGCAGTCTTTCAGTTCAACCTTGTGTTCAATAATCTTGAGAAGTCTCCTGCCTATCCACACTTGTAAGATCTTGTAGTCATATTTCTCATTTTTACCATCTGTTTATGGTGACACTAACGCCATATTACATAAATAAAGCTTAGTTGATTTAAAAGACAGTTTTGCTATGAGACATTCTACAAATCAACAAATAAAGTTTTTGAAAGTTTTCTTGCCTCCTTCATTGATTTGATCAACGCAAAATCAGTGAAGACACAAGAAAAAGCTTTATTTTTGCCTATTCAAAGTTAACAAAACAAAACTTATACAGAATACTTTTATTTTATAAACTAATTTTCACTGATGTGCTCCAACTTCTAGGACAGTATTTCTAGTTTTCTGTTTTGATGGGACACCTAATATTCCCAAGTAAAAGTTTTCTGAACGTTCCCAGCTGCTCCATATAGCCAACCTTTCCTGAGATTCTATTGCCTTCAAATTTATTTTGTCTGTGAAATTCTAGTACTGAAGGTATCACATTAAAAATGAACATACTTATCTATGAAATCATCTGCGCTCTTCTTTGGCATATTATCTGCATGACGAAGAAGCCAAATAATTTCATCACGAGCAAAGGATAATGCCATAAATACAAAAAGTGCCTGAAAAACAAAAGTTGTTCACAAGCTTATCAATATACACAACAGCTGGATAGTTTATGCACTCAAGAGGCAACTAGTCTCTAAAACCCAAGTATTTAAAAAACTAAGTAGGTTTTCTCAGAGTGAGGTGAGGAGTCTTTTCCCCCCAAAGAAAATAAATATTGGATTTACCATTGAGAAACACACTGGAAGATTGCACAAATGCAAAGCATAAGAGCCATCATTACCTTGGGACCCAACAGGCCTGGCTGATCAGACAAGACAGTGGCTAGTTCTTTGAGTGCAGAACGTAAAAACTTGCGTCTCTCTCTATGCATTGAACCGCTGCATCAAAAGAGCATACATTATCCACTATGCTACCTCCAGAACATTTGATTTTCACAAGCATTTAAGACAAAGCATAGGCAGATTATATTACACTAACTTCAAAAGTTCAGAGTTTTGAAGAATGTGGTTCAAAAAATTGGCATCCTCATCACCAACATCATATATTCTTGAAGCATCATTCAATTTAAACCCCAAGTTCTCTGCCCCCTCTCTGTGATATGCATTTCACTACATTAAGACATTTCTATTTAATCTGCATTCAAATTTTGTAATCAGACAAAACATAACTAAAACTAAATGCTTCCATCCTGATAATTTGAAAAATAATCTAAAACTTGGGAAGTTAAATTGGTAATGACATTAAGCAAATCCAGATTTAAAAGAACAATCAGTACATGATCTCATTTGAAAATGCATTACTAACTCAGCATTTGACAAATTCTGTTTGTACAATCTTTATAATTTTGTTTCAAGAAAACCAATACTAAAATCTGCCAGAAGAACTTTTGAAGACACTTACGCATGTGAAACAGCAGCTTCTTTGCACTCTCTGATGTCGTTAATACGCTTGTTGTAGCTACAAGTAAAAACCAATCAGATATGGTATAAGCAGCAGTAGCACACTTTAGCAAGAGCTGAGTGGGACTTGAGCTACAATGTTACAGCAAGCAGGATACAGCAGAAAACTCGCACCAGCTCCTGAGCAGAGCTAAATGCCAAAACTGGATACCCAAACCAAAAATACTTTCTACTGAAGTGCTCCTGGTGTTTGCTGGTAGAGGTCTCAACTTTGTTTCTGAGTTTTCACATAACGTACCGCAGAAACAGCGGCAGCAAGATGCAATTTTTTCAAGCAAACTCTACATTTGTAGTATCATTTCCCTTCAGATTTGTGGGTGAGATCATTAATCTTAGAGACGTGCCATTTTAGAGACTGATTCACCAGGCTTTCAGAACTGAGATAAAAAAAGTGTGGTGGTTATGAAATCAGGCCCCTAAAACTTACGCATTAAAGAAACAGTCAAGATACCAAGCAAAAATGTTTGTGTACTTAAGCAGAACTTGCATGAAGCAGAAGTAACCTGTTTGAAACAGTTCTTCAAGAAATATGGTGTTTTTAGCAGAGATTCTGAAAGGAGAACAAAAACTTACCCTCTTATGTTTACAAACAAATCTTCTGCAGCTTTGTGAATATGGAACACTTCGTCTCGAAACAGAGCCAAGCAAGAGCTGCTTTGAAGTGCAAGTTTCCAAAGATTCAAAGCTGTAGCATCACTATTTAGGATCCCATGGCACAAAATAAATCCAACTTCAAAAGTTCACATTGATGTATGTCACAAACCAGATGTACAAAGACAGTAAGAGAACAGTGATATGATTATGTCAACATTTTCTAATACATAAAAAATACCTCCCCACTCCTAATGGAGGTATTTTTGCAATATTTTTGTAAAATTAATTATTTCATGCTGATACTACTTGACTATTTTCATCAGAATAACTAAAGCCCTCACTTCCAGTCAAAGTCTGGAACAAACTGATGACAAACTCTATTCCAGCAGCATCTGCTGAATTCTAGCTTCACTGCATGTATGTAAAAATGAGATTTAATCAAGTCCTCCAGAATCTTATTTGAATACGACAGGTATTGTACAGTACAGAAAGTAAGTAGTCTTTTAAATGTTAACTAATTTTTTAATACAACCATGAGCCATTTCAGAATATTTTACTCACAAATGATCCATTTTTCCATTGCATCCAGAGATAGGTATTCACACGGCATCTGTTAAAAAAACAGTAATTTGTAGCACATTAATTATACATACTTCTTAACAAAAAGGGACAAACAAAGCCTTAAATAGTGATGAATCATAGAAGGTTGCTGACTGCTAACAGTGATTCAGTGTTTCAGCACTTCAGAAACTGAGGGTTAGAATATTACGTGAGCTTCCATACCCTCCAACACCTTGAACAAATTTTGACAAATATTTATTTTCAATAAACATTGTATTTAACAATATTTAAGAACTAAAAGCTGTTGCTTTTGATGGATACTAATCACGACTTGACAGCCATTAAAAGCTTCCATTTTTTTCAGAAAGATAACCATTCATATCACAACCGAGGCAGCAAGTGCAAACAAAAATCTTAAAGGAAGGACCAGTTCTGATTTCCAGTCTCCTGGCTCGCAAAAACCTGAGAGGGTACACAGGATTCCTTCCCTCTGTGACTGCAGAAGTCAACATTGGTTCTCCTCATCTTTTGGTCAACAAATACTGAAACTGAAGGCACGAGTTAATGTAACAGAAGCTTTACTAAATAAGATAAACTTTTTCCCCGTACTAATCAGCCTATTTACTTCTCTGATTAAAAGTCATATAGAGGTAATCCAACAGGCAACTATTTTACAGAAAACCTTACTTAACTCCATCATATAACGTAAATTAAAAGACCATACTGTGTCAGACTGTGCAGGATTAAGCATTGTACTGGGGGCACTGATGAGGCTCAGTAGTTGTGCATTTCTCCACTGGTCAGCTGAGAGATTTCGTCGAGGATAGACCATCTGGAGTGAAATCAGAGCATCTGAAAGGGACTAGAAAGCAGGCTAATGGTTAGTTTGAATGGTTAGTACTATTTCATCAGTAGAGCTGTTTCCTCAGCATTATTACTAACAGTCATCAAAACATTTTAGTGAAGTAGTTCTGAAATTAAATCCCATTGCATCTAGTTTATTTAACATATAAAAGACTACTCCATACTCCAGGCTAGAGGAAGGATGCAAAGAAGCAAGAGAGTTTGATTTCTATTATTTTTAGCTAGAGTTACAAAATTCTGAGTTCAGAATTAGAGGACATGGAAAAAACCCAATAAGGCACAAAAGCCCTCTCACATACAACTGCAAGCTGTTCATTATTTATTCAAGCATTCCAATTGTTGTATTACCCCCTTCCCTGCCACTTCCTTTAGTGCATCCTTCCCTCTTCGGTAGCAAACTATAATTGTTTTGACCAGATACTGTCTGCAGGAACGTCTCTGTAGCAAATTAGGCTTATGCAGGCAAGTGTATCCTAAGTCTTTTCCCTGACTTTTGTACCAATTCTGGTGCTTGTATGAATCCTCAGGGAGACAGATTTGAACAGCATGAGAGCACAGAAGGTCACTCAGGCAAAAAAACCAAAGTGATCTGCTGAAGCTAATGTAAAGGACTAAACAACTGTCAGGTTTGCTGCAAAACGGTGGGATGACAGAACAACAACTTAAGTGTGCAGTTCCATGAGAGTGCAGCCCAAGAATATGTTTCTATGGTATGGCACCTGAAGAGATCCCTGACTCCAGTTTATACTTCTAGCACAGAATAAGCACAACAGCAAAAATTGGACTGAAAGGCATTTTTACAAATGTTTCAATGGAAAGGACTGATCCACTATTAAATACAAGAGCATAAACAAAGATAATACTGAGAAGTAAAGCATCTTTCCTAAAATGTGCACCAGAAAATATTACTTTTAAAAGAGATCCTTAGCTAGGTAAGTCTTAACAAGACAGGAGCTGTGGAGAGGAAAGTGTAACAACAATAAGATTACAGACAAATTAGAAGTATTGGAAACTATTTCACTTTAGAGCACTTAGTAAAGTAGCTGGAAAACTCTGAACTTCTACTGACAATCCTAAAACGTTTAAGGAAATAGAGAAAAATCTCAAGAAAACTAGAGAAGGAAAACACAACCAGTACCTAAACTTCAAAATAGGTAAAGAAAAACCCAAACCTTAAAAACTTTAGGTAATAACTTAGAATTTAACTTAAGGTCCTGCCAAAGATTCCAAAGTAAGTTGTAATTGTTAGGCAATTAATTTGCAAGCACCTAGAAAGTAATATCTTCATAATAGTTGGTCAGTCCTGATCAGAGAAATCTAGCTTCCTTTGACAGGATAGCAAATCTAGTGAACAAATGGGAAGTGATGTAACAGGATATACACTGACTTTGGTGAGGCTTCTGTTAACTTTTCCAAGGTATTCTTACATGATAATACAGCCTAGATAAAACATCACGGAACTGCAACACAAGCATGTAAGAACAGAAACTTAGAAACATCTGTACAAAAAGGACTAAAGGAACTGAGCTCCTTTTAACTCAGTGAAGGCAATTCAGCAGGGTGTCAGCTTTTGAGTACAGGAGCTACTGTTAAAGAGGCAGTGGTTATCTCCAGGATTCCCAGTTTAAGGACAATACAAAGCAAAACCCCTCAGGCTACAAAACAGAAAATCACATTCATCTAGGACGGCAATCCAGCAAAACAACCAACTTCATAGAAACATTGCGAATCTCTTTAATTTCAAGCTACAACCCTACACAAAACACAGAAGTAGCTATTCTCAGATGATCCACAACTGATTTTTAATTAATTTCTAATCCTTACTGAATAAAATGGCACCTTACTAATGGGTCTTTTATTCCTGTATTTCTGCAGGTTCTTCTTTTTAATAGGGTATCAATCCTCAGCCCTGGACATTCAATGTAAGCAGAAATCTCATGTAAAATTTATACCAAATGGCCTTCGACAAAACAAACTCTGTTTACTTTTTATCTCTGTTTCTCCCAATTAAGGTTACTGCATGCCTGTGAAAAGTAGTTACGTACCTTACTGTGAGGTACAAATTCCTCCATCATTTTCTTTAAAGGATTTTCATAATCCACAATCATCTGGCCAAGGCGTGGATATTCTCTGTCACTAAAAGCAACAACAAACAATTCACTTAGGTGTAGCTGTTGCTATCAATTAACATTACACCCATCTTTTAAACAATTAATTTTTTACCTTGCTCCATGTGTCATTTCATGGGCATAGTTATACAATCCAATGATAGCCTTCCTTTCTTCAATTCGGGACAGCAGTATCATTAGAGTTGTGTAGGTTATAATCAAATCTAGGTAGTTCTTTGTTAAATCAAAGTTTACAGTCTAGAAATGAAAACCAGTAAATTATCATTCTAAAACTTTTAGAAACAAGCATATAACATTTTTCCTTAAATTTTTACCAATTTTCAGAATTTTTTAAATACAACGGGCTGTCTTTTGAACAAAGCTCTTCTTCTGGTTGCACATAACTTTGTACAACCTTAATTTATTCATTCAGATTCCCAGAACTGTTTGTACTCATGAAAGCAAACTATCCAAATAAATCCTTCCAGGCTTAAGTGTCACAGATTACCTGACAGACAGGAAAACATTTCATGTTACTAAGCAGTCAGTGGTGCTGTGCCTGTGAACTGTATTTTAATAAGACCCTGATGTAAAAGACTAGCACATATCCCACTGGCCTTGTAACATCATTTCACAGAACACATACCTGTTCCTTTTTTATATTATGAATCTAGTTGGCCAAATTTAGAATAATAAAAAAACTAACAAGGTGACATTAAGAACATTAAGAAAGTTGAAACTAACAGGAAAAGGTGTTGGAGGTTTTCTTTTGGGGTTTTGGGGGTTTTTTCCTATGTTTTTTTTTTTTTTTTGGGCGGGGGGGGCAGGGTGGGTTTAAATATAAGACTTTAAGATGCTTTTGAAGCTGCTTTAGTCAACCCCAAAAGTGACCTTCTCACATAGCTTAGGTGGACACCAGTAACATTCTTGTCTTGTGAGTCTCACAAGGCATAAGCATACAGATGACTGGGAATTAACTTGCAGATGCAATAAATCAAAAATTACTGAACGATTTTTACGTCTGGTAACAATACTGTTACTACTGTCCATAAGAAACCTACTGAGAAAAGTCTGTCTCTCTATTACAAAGGTTAGAAATCTGAACCCTACATTGTTTTTATTTCTCTTGCATTTATTACTAGAGATGTGATGTTTCTTGGACTAAGAAAAGCAAGTCCTTCCCACACGACTCTGAATAGAAACATTTTTGAAAGTTTAAACCTAGAAACTTACAATATCAAAGAAGACTTGGCAAACATCAATAGTGTTCAGCAGCTCACAGACATGGTCCTTGAAGAACAAAGGAATAACTTTAGTTTAAAAAGATAATTAAATCACAATACTACGATTAGTGATGGAGCTTCATTTTTTTTTTTATTTGAAGAACAGAGCTGCAAGTTCAGCTATTTCATTATATAGCATTATTTCATTAATAAAATTACAGAAACCTAATGTGACAGAGCAACTTACATATTTGTAATATCTTACCTTAAATTCCATAACATCAACGAACGTGAAGTAGTATAATGCCAGGTTCTTCAAAATCTCTGATTTTTCTTTCTGGAGCTGAGCAAGCTGTTGCTAAAAGAGAAACACAAATATGCACACTGTTCTTAAAAGATCTTGAGAAGACTGCTGGAAAGTAATACCTGTGAAGTGCAGAGTAACCACCAGGCTATGCAAAGAAGCTGTAACACGGTTTTCTAAGATTGAGGTTCTGTGTGTCTCAAATACACACAGAGTTCTCAGCATTGATCATTTTAACAGCTACCAACCACATTTTGAAAATAAAAGTTACATTAGTACACATTAGTACCAGTCATATTGTTTAGCTCAGCTAGAGATGAAAATGGTAGTTAGGAAAAGTGTTACCATATGTATAATTTGCAAAAGCAGAACAGTACATGAGCACAAATCAGTATGCCAAAACCAAAATAATTATGTTACTTGAGGTGGAAGAACATAAGGTGGCAGGTTACAAACTTTACTACAGAAAAACATTATGCTTTTAAATTCTGAACTTACCAAAAAGAATATCCAGGCAAAGCCACGTTAAGCATGCAAAATAAAATGTAGATACAAACATAAAATACAGTAACGGTTCTTTGACCAGTTCCATATAAACACAATAATACATTCAAACAAAAGCAACAAAATAAAGAAACATAAAAGAAGCAAAACACTAGCATTAGACACTGGTGGATAAAATGGAAGAGGCAAATGTGAATACAAAGGTAAAATAGTTCACATGGATTTATTCTTTTTTAATATTTTAAACAGACAATGAAATATCATTTATTTTTAAAGATTTTCTGAAGGAACTAGATTGATCTCTTAGACAATTAAGAACACAAAAAACCAGCTGTTCGTGAACAGCCATTCTGTTTATCTATGTATGAGAGTCTCACAGCACTGCAAGATAATTAACTTGCAATATCCAGCTACAAATTATGTCTCCTTCCTTATACAGGAATTGAAATGTGTTTAAGCAGTCACAATAGGAAAAAGTGCCCTCCAAAGATCTGCAAGATTTTAAATTAAAGATAATCAAGGTAAATAATATCTTTTTCTCAACAAGAGCAATCAATTATAAGAAAGATTTAAAAATTGCTTCAAATCGATTAGCCTATTTTCATGAGAGGTTAGAACTGAGTATGCTTCTTCAGCTCACTCTCTTTTATAAAGCTGTGCTCTGTATTCTCAGTTTTATGTAAAGCATCAAAATTCCTCTAAATTCATAAAACAAACTGCCTGGACCACAACTAGGTATCATACGTAAAGTAAGTTTTGCTTCTCTCCTCTGAATTTTTAGAGGTGATGATGATTTTTTAGAAGCCTTGAGCCGTAAGACTTTCATTATTGCCAAGGAAGACAGGAATAGACAGTTAGGAGCAAATCAGAATGGCTACATTATAAAAGACTCCTGTCTACTCTTAAACCGTTGCCAAGGATTGGACTTTGAATGCTTGCCTATATATTACTTAAGTCTCTTTCACATAGCCATCAGCTGAGGCTTAATTCAAAGAGGTGCAAGTACATGTGTTTATTTTGTAACTTGTCCTGATAAATCTCATGCACCAGGAAATAGGTTATTTCCATTTAATCTGCTGCTGTACAAAAATCTGTTTTCAAATCCCATGACTTGTATTTCGATCCTCAGCATGAGGATTAAAGCTATACCTTTCCCAGGGTATAGCCTGAACTTCAACCACCTTGAGCTCAGAAAATGAGGCACCCAGCAACATCATGCACAGACTCTGGAGCTCCAGTAGGTCTGTGCAGCTCCAGTACACCTTCAGGCTAGCTTGTGTCTATACTTGGAGCCACTCCAGAGGAAAGTCTGCTTTCTACTTTCAGGACTGTTTCACCAGTCAACAGTTTTTACACAATGAAAATTCAGTTAAGATGTATGGTTTTAATTTTGCACCCTGGCCCTAGCACTTCAAGCATTTCTTGCCAGTTTGTAGAAGACTAAGCAGAAACAGGGTTTTTTTCTGTGCAACTAATCCAAGTGTGAACCAGATGAATCTGAAGAGTCCTTTCAAGAATTTTCAGGAAGAGACGACAGGGCATGATCCAGAAATACGATTAATTCCAGTGCAGAGAGAAGACAAAACCAAAACTCACTACCACTGCACATACGCCTTAACATTTTTCCCACTGCAATCCTAACTTAGCAAGGTGCAATGCTAAAGAAGACTCTCAAGATTGTAGGTTGCTGTACACTACACCTATTTTTGGTGTAACAAATAGCAACTAAATGTTCACTCCTGCAGGACACCACAATTTCGAGCCACAATACATGAAGTGGGAAGATATGGAAAAAAGGGAAATGGTGCTGGGAATTATGATTGCAAAAGAAATAATAAATTTTCAGAAATTCTGTGAAGCTGTACAGAGTATAGGGAAGTATTTGCCACACTCAGCTAAGGATTGTGGAATCATTGCTGTGCATTCTTACCTTATTACCTACATTCCCAGAAATATTTATACTTCAATGATGCTAAAACTTTCCTACAGAGCTAAGATGATCATTCTTTGAATGCTGAATGTTGAAGGGGTCAGTAAACTTTTACTTAAAATAGTAGTATCGAAGTAAAACAATATATAAACTGACTGTTATATCAGTATGGGGCCAATAGTTCAATTTAGAGAGCACAGCCTGATCAGAGATGTTTAGAAGAACAGCTTAACAAGCATGCAGTGTCTTGGACTTTTATTTGCTTTTTTATCACTCAGGAATGTGGGTGTAGCTCTTTGTACAACCACAGCATTAAAACTTTCCATTACTAATTTCCTAACAGCTGGTTAGAAGTTGCTGGTGCTATATTGATTTGTATTTGGTTTGAGGCTTTTTTCCCTAACCTGCAATTCATTATTCAAAGTTTACAATAACCAACAAAAGTAGGTATATCCTAAAATAGGATATACCTTTTTAAACATCATTCTTTTTATTATAGCTGACTATGCCTTGTAGACTGGTTAGCTGTAAATGGTTTATTTATTCTTAGAGAATTTGAAGGGCAAATTATACCAACAGTATTTTTGTTGATTGAGGTGCATTAGATTTAAGACCTATGAAAACTTGTAGAAATTTCAGCATAATATGGCAAGACCAAAAAACTCTAATTAATCTGAGATTATTTCTCTTGCCTATTAACAAAACACCACATCTCTCATCATGCTTTAATGTTATTTATAAATAACAAAGAGTGCAGCTAACACGTGAATATATTACCTACAGGAGAAGGAACTGATCTTTAACTTGTGCCTTTCCTTCTTTATATTAAATCCTTGAGACCCTTACACAGTCGATTATGTAAACAGAGAAGTACATCAAAAGAAGCAAAAAACAAATCAGAAAGTGCAAGACAGCCTCACTTAAAGTTTATATGAACACAATGGCTCAGACAAGGGAGAAATGATGCAGCCCTGGCATACTAATCATGTGGATAAATACCAGTTTAATACCATGGCTCACGAAAAATATGAGACAACTAGAAGAGGTTGTTCAGAGAGTTTTACGTGTGTAAAAACAAAGGGTACCCCTAGTCCTGGAACTTTTTATCATGTTTATTTGACCAGTAGCAGTAGTATGTGAATAAATGTCTTATTTCATGATCCAGAAGTAGACAGTAGGAAGGGAAATTTTCCGCTTCTTATATCAGTGTGATATTTTTCCTGCAAGTCTGATCATTAAACACTTGTATTTGTTTTCTACAATCCAACACCACAGATATCACCATGTCCTCAGCAAAAATACCATCAACTTAATCTTACCAGCTGGAATATAAGCCCCAAAAAAAGCAGTATTATAAATTCTGACTGTTAAATTTCTAGAGAGAGAAGTAAATCATCACTGCCAGTATTCTTACTGTCATGTTATACTCGCTGTGCTTGTCACCTACAGAGTCATTAGATGAACATTTGAAAAACTCAATAATTTGAACAAAGTTTTGTGCCTACAAAATCCATAGCAGAACAGGAGGGAAAGACAGAAGCATCTAATAAAATGAAGAAAATTAGTTTTAAATTCTGTAAATTAACTCTAGAATGATGGATGTGTCCTCGGTTTTCTTATTTCCAATTAAAAGCAATTTCTGAAGTACTGTGTTGCATATAAAAAGATAAAACAGAATATTTAACGTGTTTACTAACTAATGTATGTCTATCACAAGATCTATTTTAGTCTGTTTTTAAGTTTCTAGCACTAAGTTAACTGTTTTGAAAAGAAAATAGCCACCTGTGATGCTCCATAACTGTTACCATTCCCAGAGAATTAATAATGGCAGATAACTGGAGCAGGGAGGCTTCTCTTTAAAAACTGATCTATCTCTCAGCCATAAGAAACAGTTTCCCCATTTTCTGAACTTCATTTACAATTTTTGCCCATTTTTTACAGCTCATACAATTTTTTGAATGCCATCTCAGTGGGGGGTTTTTTGTTTGTTTTCTTGTTGATTAAGGGCCAAGCTCTTAAATTGTCAATCATTAAAGCAAAGACTTTTAGTGGGTGAAGCAGAGAGTAAAGTGTTACACACAGTCGCTCCTCTGCAGGTATTGCAGACACTATGAAGCAATGAGCGAGCAAGATTGATTTACCTTGGCAAGTGACTTGTAAGGACTTACACAACTTACAGCAGCATACTACAATGATTTATTACAAATAATGAATAAAAAATACAATATTTGGATGCTATTCTATCTCAAATTCAGGCCCAGTCAAAGGTTAAACCATGAATATAAACTTTGTAGCTGACAGCACTTACTATTTTGAAAAAATATGTTACAGTATGAGAATTCTGTTTGATGAAACATTTTGAAGAGATTTCAGGATTTCACATGACCTCTTCGAATTGCTATGAAAAAAATGCTCACTCACAAATGACTGTTAGACTGAAAAACTTCATATATTATATTCTGTTATATAGGATATGTCATTTTAAGTCAGTCTTATACCTGTAACAACTGAAGACATCAGACACACTACTGCATACAAAACCAGAACAGTAAGTATGGTTGTATCAGAGCATGGCATTAGCTGAGCAGTTTCAATTCTGAATGACTTTTTAGTAAAAACGCAGATAAAATTTTATTATTTGTAGATATTTTGCAGTTTCTTGTGAAATAAACTATCATTAGTATATTCTGTTCTCAAGCATAAGACATCTTAACTGTTAATACAAAGCTGAACAGAGAATAGTTGCTCATCATCTGACTTCACGCATGCAGGGGGAACATACATAACCTAAACTGCTGCCTCAGTGATTTCTGGAAAATTTATCTCTTTTGTGGTCCTTTACCACTACAAGCTCCCTAAACAGGAACAGAGCTGAACAAGCAGCTGTGCATGGCACCCCCTTACCTGGAAAAGGTTTTAATCCTCATGGTCAGAAGGCCAGTTAAGTTTTACGGTGGAATATGGGGAGTTGGGGGGTTTTTGATTAAGAAAGCCAGAAGTTATCTGAAAAGTCAAGTCTCCCGTGCAAGAGATTTAACACCCCAGAAAGGTGGAGAAAAATATTAAAATTTACTGAATATGGGGATAATTTAAGCTAGACTTAAGAAAACAGCTGTGATAGATTTAATGACCATACAGTTTCCTCAAAAATAAATTACTAGTGAAAAGGGATTACCAATACATGAGGCAGCAGAGCTGAGATCCCAAAGTTATTTTTCCAGAGATGACAGTTTCTAAATTACCTTCACTAGTGCTATGAAAATTACAGTACTAAATGCTTCATTAGAAACAAGCAAACAAATGACATTTTCCTTGACGTACTGTACCACTCACAGGGGTCAAAAGAAAAAACTTTGAAAAGCAGGTTATTATTTGTATTAAGTGTTTTGAAAAAGACTAATTACTGGAAGCACCTATCACAAATTAAAAATCAAGACTGGTTATAATTTTATATATATATAAGTGTGGGTTTTAATTTTTTTAATAGAAGAAAGCATTTAATAAAAGCATGCATTAATGACTTCTAATAAGCTTTAGCCAAGGAGGTTCAGCCACTCTGTGCTCACACCACCTCTCCCACATCCAGCTAATTTGCTATGCAACCAGCTCTTTACGAAGTGAAACTGTGAAAGACACAGTAGGCAAACCAAGCACACACACACAGGGATCTAAAATGGAAAAGGCAAAAATTTTAAAAAGTAAAGTGAACTAATTTAAAACTACAGATCCTAACCCTGTAAAGCTGGAAATGCTCACACTGCTTGTCCTCTGCTCCCAAGTGATCTTATTTCCAGTCCCCACAGACAGAATACAGCAGAAAATTAGTCAATACAAAACACAAATCGAATTGATATGAACAATACTGAGAACATACATACTAGATGATGAAGACTAGCATTATCTGGAAAACAGACCTTTCCCTCACTAACCATACACTTAGAAACTTCAAAGTGATGCTTCACTGGTCTGCTTTTGTGCTAAGCAATGAGTGAACCCCAACTTTTCCAAGAGACATGCGAAAATATAAGCTTTCTACAATGAAATTGCTGAGGAACAAACCAAGAAAAACATACGTTTAAGAAAGAAGGCAGATATTCTCACTGCTTGTCATATGTGGTGTTTGGGAAAGCAGAAAGGGAGCTACAACTCCATCACACAAAGACATGGAGCTTTACCTGCGCAGCCAGCAGATTTATCAAACCCTACTCATAATCTACAAAAAATTTATGTCCTTTCTCTCTGTCCCCCTTTTCCATCTCCAGTTCCCCATTGTGAAGGATTTTATTCTGGTTTTAAAAGGCATTAAGTATTAGCATTGACTGAGAACAGAGTCACTTTTAGGTCCTACGACACTTTTTTGAGTTCAGCTCTCTTTCAATTTCTCTGTGACAAGAACCTCGCCTGTACACCCTTATAAGAGGATGAGGTCTAAACAGCCGTCAGAAAAATCAGGCTGCTTCTGCATCCCTTACTTTGGAATTTTCCTTCTGAAGCTGGTCCAGGAAATTCAGTAAAAATAAATGCTACTCTGAGTCAATACAAGTACAATCAGATCACAGACCTGACCGAAAGTAATGGTGCTATAAAGTTTTTAGAAGCCATCTGCAGCTTAGAAGGCCTTTTCAAAACAAAGCTTTAGTCAATTTAAAATAATTATAAATAGTAAAGCTCCCCCAAACACAGAAGAAACTTTCCTTTCAAATCTTCTTTATAAATCTTCTTTATACTGTTTAAATTTGGAACCTGTTTTGCCTTAAAGTGTTTTTGCCCTGATCCTTATCTCACTCATGACAATGAAGTTTTAATTCCCCCTCCTGTGCTCAACTATAGCAGAGGAAAATAAGGGAATAGTTTTTCGTGGGCGCTTGGCGCTTAATCAGTGTCAAACCGCAACACAGGACTCTATCTATCTATCTTGTTTGTTTCTCACTTTCCGAATCCTTCAAGTTTTTGCTTATATACATTCCTTCCTTTGCAGGTTATTTCATACACTATGCAGCAATACTACCTTGGTGGCCTATTTCATCAACAGTTTATTTAGGAGCCCGGTCTCCAAACTGCACACTTTCAAGGTTATGTGATTTACAACAGTTATTGGAAAAGAAAGGGCAAGTGTAAGACATCACAGGGACTGCCTTCAGACAACAGGAGAGAGTTATGAACTGATAAGATGCAGAGTTATCTCATCTTGGGAAGATTAATTACTCCATTTCATATTCCAGCTTGGTCAGCAAAGATTCATCAGCCACTTCACTGTTTGAACTGGCCACAAACTTTCACTCCCAATACAATACCAAAAATCAGCAACTGTCAGACATTGCTCTGGTGACTCAGCACGTCAAACACTGAAGGAGGAACAAAACTAGGAACTACATTTTCCATGGATAAAGATGTAAAAGTTATCAATAGCAAATATAACAGAATTACTTGTTTCAACAGAATGAAAATTCATGCTTTTCAAGATCATCAGATTACAGCAAACATTGCTCATACTCTTTAATAAAATGTGTCACTCTTTTTCTAAGACACAAAACACTGTAGATGACAGTACCTAAGAAAAAACAGCTAAAATAGGTAAAAAAAATCAAAATAGCTGGCACTACCTATTCTCTAAAACTGAATGCAAGCTTGTTTGGCACCATCACCTACTGACACGTTAAAAGATACTACTAACAGCGTAAGTACACAGTGCTAGGCAGTGGCAACTGCTGCACTTGAACACACAAAATCCAAAACTCCTTCTTGAAAGGATGTCCTGGAATTTTCACTGCAAGGAGGAAACATAACTTACGATTTCTTAGTTATTTCCACTGCACTAATCCTTTGGGATATTTCTTTAATCAATGTGTCTCTGTTCCAGTTATCTTCTTGCCATTTTAAATCTCTGTTCACCCTTTTCTTTTTTGGGAGTTACAACACTTTATGGGAAACATCTGTAAATAACTAAGCAAACTGCCGTCAGTTCTGACCACAGGATGGAAACCCCAGCTGCCTATTGCTAGAGCTCAAAATCCTACTTTGAACTGTGCTCATACATAAGAAGGGTATGTATGAGCAGCTTTTGTCAACTCTGCTTAATAAACACAGGCCTGGATGGCTCATAGTAAATAAATACATGACAATGACAAAACATTGAGTGTGTCCTATTTTAGAAACTGTGATTGTCAAAATATAGCAAGTTTCCTTTGATCTCTTTCCATAAACTTCACAGCACCAAATCCTTAAATATCTATCATTAGTTAAGCTCCAAATTCATAATCAACAACTGAAAGACATTTAAAGCATACATGCAACTGCAATAAGTAAATTCTATGTACATTATCTTTTAATAGTAGATCTGCCACCCAAGCTTAGAGAATACAGAAGCATTTACCAAACATGGTTTAACCGATTTACCATTTTTACATAAATTTGATAAAGAATTTCCATATTTGTTACTAAAATAATCAAATTCAATACAAGGATGAGCAATATTAAGGAGTACAAAGCATGTACAAGTTTTAAAGTAAAAAAGCACATTGTTAATGAAACTGTTTCCTCCGTAAGGGAAAGGTTTTTTTCTGCTTTTTGGGGTTTTTTTCCCCATTGATATTACTGAAGACATTACATACAAATTCGAGATGGCGATGTAAAAGAAACTAATTATTCTCATTGCTATCACCACTACCATTCTGCAGAAACCTGAACGCTTAAAGCAAGCCTAAACCTCCCAAGTACACAGGCACGCAGTTGCATGCAGGGAACATACAAACGCAACACCTACCTCCATTTTCCACCTTTGGAAAGAAATATAAGCAGATAAAACAAACATCTTTCCGTTGTCTTTCAAACTGAACCAGGGAAACAAGGGTACATCACCCGCCAAAATGCCTGCCTCTAGCCTAATAATATTAATTACCTAAAAAAGGCTTCGAAGTCAAATTCAGCAATACTGAGTCACTCGAAGTAAAACATAATTTACTTCTGCAACTGAACTCACTATATGAAGAGGAAACAACTACATTTCCATATTTTTGTACTTCACAATGTTTCTCCTTATGTCCCAAAGCATTCTTTATTCCCACAGGGACTGACTCCATAGGCAATGGTACCTGTAAAGTACAAACACTTCTTCCCACCTTGCAGCCAGGTGCTTTTTACTGATCTGCTGGTTAGGACACATCACAAATAAAGTTATGCAACTTCCATCTTCTGCAATCAGTCCGGTCACCAGGAATTTCTCCTATTAAAGTAAGGCATGATTTTTCCAAGGATTTCTTCCCATTGACAGTTCTTTGAAACGGAATAGAAGAGAGCAGGCAAGAAGAAAACCAGAAAGTGTCCTATCCTAACAAAATCCATCCAGAATTACAGTATAATATTCTCTCCTTAGAGATAGTTCCTTCTCAAGTATCCTGTCAGACATTTGAATCGACAACTATATTCCAACTGCAACTGTCAGCATAAGATGCTTTACAGGAAAACGTAAACCTCTCAGATTGTGCTGAAAGGGTAGTGGGAAAAGTAGTTACACAGCCATTTGATTACTTACGTTGTTGTTGCGTGTTTCTACTGCTGGAAACTTCCTGACTATGAATTTGACAGCAGATTCCAGGTTTTTGTCAATAAGATAGGATGGTTTGGCTTTGGGGTCACCACATGCCTATAAAAAAATACAATACAAAATGAAACAGAAACACAATCATCCATGTAAAGCTAAGCGATAGTTGCAAATCTGAAGATAAACTAGAAAGATCCCTCTTTTTGTTTGTTTGGTTTTAGTGAGCAGGTGATAAAATGAAAGGCAAAGTGTAGGGACTGTCACAGCTGAAATATGCAATGGGAAACAGTACAGAGATGCTCTTCTACTGAAAAAGATGCATGGAAGTATCAAAGCAGTTAGTGCAGAACAGCAGTGAGGGAAAAAACTCAATCCTAAAAGAAGGAGAAAAAAAAGTTTCCTTGTAACGCTACTCCTGGTTTGAGGTAGTGTTGTATTCATCTGGAGTTAACAAACAGTTAGAAAATTCGATCATGACATCATCTGTGGAGGACAGTGCTGGGCACATTAAATGATTCAACTATCTTTTGTGAAACAAAACTAAACACCCCACCACCAATCTGCATTTAATTTTTTTTTCCAGTTGTTAACTGTAAGACAATTTTCCATCCCACAATCAAACCACCTATTTCCTTAGAGTAGGAACTGAAGTTTTACTCATGTTCTTTATTCCTACAGCAGCATAGGCTGAGCTTTAAGAGCACCAATCAAAAAGTTTCACTAAATTTTGATGGGAAGTCACAACTGTTAGGCCTCTTAAATAACTTACATAGACAGATCAGAACAGCTTCTGTGGACAAACACCTGAGGAAGCACCTACTGTTGCCAGCTACAGTGCATGCTGTCAGACACTACTTCTCTGCTACTCTGACTAGTGAGCCATGCGATACCATTTCATTTGGAGTAACATACTAAAAGCAGCATTACTTACATGACAAAATATGTGCTCAAACTGTAATTCTCTCAAATATTCATTTAGTTTTATTTTCCTCAGAGGGGTTTGCAAAGGAGTTTCACGTCTCATGCAAAACTGAATTACATGCTAGGCATTTCTACGCAACAGAGTGAACTCGAATGACAGCTCATTTAAAAACTTTTCCACATTGATTTCTATGACTGAGTTGTGGACTGTAGAGACAGAAGTCATGGAGTATGAGACCGATTCTGAAAGCGGGCAAGCGGGCAAAGGGAAGGTGAAAAGCTTTGCAAACCTTCCAAACTTGTCCTTGCTGGGAAAGCAGTGTAATAAAAAGAGAGAGAAATTACATATAAACAAATTACTCTTAAATTCTAAAGTATTACATTTATGTGAACTAATACACTATTACCTACATCCAAGAGAACATTACAACCATCTGTTACTCTAGTCAGCACACTTTCTACTGGATGTTGATTATTCTAATACTCACAAAAAACTTTACACGTACTTATTAGAATTTCACTATTGTGCAAAGCACTGTGAATATACTGAGACATGTAACTACTAATAGTACTTCCAAACTAAGTTCAGGTAGAGAGGGAAAAAGTTAACAAACATCACATGCAACTACAGGGGAAAAAAAGGAGAGAAACTCAGTGAAGTTTTACATACCTGAAAAAGAAACGGTAGCCAAGAAAAAAAAAAACAAAAGAGTCATTATTGAAAGTTTCTAAAACACCTACCAGTAGTACATGACCATCATGATGTATACTCATGTACTATTCTGATATCAAAACTTTCATATTTGCTAAATTTCCCACAAAGGTACTAAACTTTATTACAGTATTTTATCTATAATACAAGAGGAATTTATAATGAAAATAAATTCAGCAACATCCACAGTATGTTAGATATTAAATTGTTGCTTCAATATCCTTAGAGCAGCAAACCACGCATGCCAAAAAAAAGAGCTATTCTGTACACACCTTGAAGTCTATACAATTTCAAAAGTACAAACTATACTGTAAATAGGCATTAAATATTAAACAAAGAGCTTCAAATTTATGAAGTTTTAATTAACTCCATGTCACGGGAGTCAGAACCTTTGTCAGATTATTTCGATTTGTTGTTCTTGCCGCAAAACACGTAACTTTCTCTACTAAAAAGATTACTAAGAAAACAACTTAACAGACACATATTTGTGCCCTGTTAAATTCCAATATGGTTGCTGTTATATAGGAGACAAGAAATCTGCCACTGTTGACTTCACAAATTTTTCAGTCTGAATTCAAACACTCCTTCCACATACACTCCTTATTTTTCCTAGAAACAGATGTTTTCCTTCCTGTAAATCAGCTCTCCAAAATGTTTACTAAAACTTAGGTTCTACCCAAGCCCTTACACACACATTCACAAGGAAACAGAGATCTGAAAACATCAACATGCACATCCTCCTGTGGCTTCAGGAACTCAGGCCCCAGAAAAGACGAGTGTTATCCTCCATCTAACTAGCAAACCTCTCAATATATGTGAATATGCTCCTTGTTTGCTTCTTTCCATCGTTTGTTAGCTGACATCATACCTGAAGCAACTGTAACTCTTCCTACTAATAAACTACATTAGATTGATTGATAAATAAGAAAATTCCTGCAAGATGTTAGAAGTGTCACTCCTACACACCAAAATTGCAGCTTCTAGAAAGCTGTACAAGCCTACCTAGATAAACCAAACTGAAAGAGGACAATAGACGTCACTGAATGAGTGGGTCAATGCTTTTTCCTTCCCTCTCCCATGTTCCACAGCAGCTCAGCTCCTTTCTAAGAACTGGTATTAACAGATTACTAGCTGTTGTTGCATCAATACAGTTTTCATCCATACAGTTACCTGCATTCAGCATCACAGGTAAAACAGTCTCCGTAAGTTAAACCTCTCACAAAATGGTGAACAGACCTCAAACTCACTATAGTTTACTCTATAAAGCATAAAAGAACGAACATACATACCCCAATCCTAGCACTTTTGCACAAGCATGAAAGTGTGCTAAGGTACATAAACAGAATTTTGCTCTAAAAAGAACAAAGACATCAAGGGCAAGAGTCTTAGAATGTAGACAAGAAATGTAGTTTTTGCTTTTAATAGTTGTATTAGTCAATACAAAATCCTTTGTGAGTACTGTAATGGGTAGGAACATTGTGGTAGAACATAATAAGTCCATTTGTCCATATACAGCTCTCCAGTATTCAAATAGAATTCTGAGGACCAGTCAAAACCAGCAGCCCTTTCTCAGCCTCAGACACCACTTTTTTTCCCCCTGTGGGTTGCAATAACCATTCCTCAATTCATTTCTTATTAGGAAAAACCCCACAACCCAGAATTACCACAATTTTGAGCATTAACAAGAAATTCACAAATTAAAAATGTTCTTACTAGTGCAGCATTCACAGAATACAGCTCTGGAGCTATGGGATTCCAGCTGCTTCAGTCCCAAAATATTACACTGAAAGAATCTCCCAGCAGTCAACTCTGAATTCCTTTGTATATTACTAAACAGCTGTTAAGCAGCTATGCTGAAAAAGATCATGCAAAGCTATGGTCAGAAACTGATCTACATAATCTAAAAAAAAATTTTTATGGACTCAGATGCTGGATTTCGTTCAAGTTACACAGCATTTCTTTCCACAGATCTTTAGAATGGTACCCTGCTATGATAAGCTCTCAACTAAGTAAAGAGTCATTCTGTGCACCATTCTGCGCAACTACCAACAAGAACAATATGATTTCTATAGCTAAGAAGTTCACTATTCACAATACTCATTTGCTATCATATGCACAGTTATCAAGCTTCAGAGAGATCAGACTACACGCACTGTTTCCACATGCTTCACTAGGCCACATGTTTTGAATAAAAGCAGCATTTTCCTACCTACCCTAGTGAGGTAAATAATTATATTATTATTAAACAAAATTCAGATTGTCTTCCTCACTTGATGCTACTAGGTTCTTCTGTACTAATTTAACTTCGAAAATTTAGAGTACTACATATCTGTACTTTCTATGTCGTACTCACTGAGAAGCAGCCAACAACAAAACATTCAACAACAAAAATCTGCTTAAGGTCTACATCTAAGATGAGTAGCCTCTGAAGAGGAAAACAGAATCCAGTTCAACTGCCTTTGGCCCAGAATACACCAACATTAATACACAGCAAGGAGACCTTTTGCCCCAATACTGTTACAGCTATCACCGCAAAAATCTAAGCTTAACATATTACTTCCTGCTTGAGGGCAGAGGACGTTGAAGGAGAAGAAAAAAACATCCATCAACAAAATTACTATATACATGTAGCTGAAGTGGCATGAATAAAAGGAAGTTTCTGCTCAGGTACAATCATTGTCAGTAGTCAGTACCCCAAATTTGCATTTAAAAACCCTGAACTTCACTCATGCCTCAACATCAACTTGTTATGTGCCCTTGAATAAGAACACTGGGAAGTATCACCTGAGTTACATGGCTTAGGATGGCAAAAAAATAAAGCCTATATATTTACTGTACTATGGAAAGACCTATTATATATTTTCTTTTGTTGTTGCTAAACAAACCCATTCCAAATTAGCAGTAAGGCTATCTCCCAATAAAAGAGAAACAGGGCCATTTGAATTAGAAATTTCCTGTTTTCATCCCCCAAACTTCCTACATCAGCAGATTATCATAAACCATACTTTGCAGCAATTTAATGTGTTTATTACTTCAAGAGATCTTGATTTATTGTTACTGCAGAGTTGAGATAAAACACTGCTAAGCACAATTCCACTTGACTGTGACAACATACACTGAAATAATCTGAGTCAACAAATCACATCACTTTTAAGTTTCATTTACAAATGAATCTGCACTAAAAACCTCTGTGAATTTAACAAGGAAATTGATGGAATTTCCATAACAGTAAAAACTACGCCATCCCCCAAATTAGTAACTTGGTTTAGTAAATGGAAATACTTTTAGGACGTCTCACATTCAAAACCAGGAAAAGCTCCTGCATGTCCCACTTGCAGTTTACTACAGCATTTTCTCTTGATACGCCAGAAAGGCAGGCACAGTAAAACTATTCTTCTTCCCTTGTATGAGCTGCTGGCATTAAAGACTTCATGCTAAGATATATCTCTAAGTTTGCATGTCTGGTTTCCATTCTGTAAATTATACTAAATATAAAAGTCAAAGAAACTTTCCAAGAGACATTTTCACCATTAATTATATTTTTGTAGGATAAAACCTATTATATACTCTTTGTTTCTGTCATGCATTTAAGACAATTAAGAATATGAACTCACAATCTCTAATTTTGAAAAAGCAAAACTACTGAGGAGAGAGAGGTGAATAAACAATAAAGAGCTGCTTTGAATAGTGGTTCACACTACCTTCGCTTTAATATCTTTGATTAAGCCTACCACAAGTGCTTGCCTTTATTTTAGGTTGTGGAACCCTAAGTTCATTATTAAACAGGCTGGTCCCGGATAAGTTTTGTGAATAAAGCCTTATCCCTCTTAAAGTCTATCGACCAAGATGCAAGAATTAGTTGGTCACTCATGGTCAAATTATTAGAGTATAGTTTAATACTTTTGATGGCTAAAATTTAACTGTGCTACACCAGCATCACTAGGGTGATCTCATTCTGAGTAAATTACCTTACTTATGCTTGTAGTTACATAAATGATACTTGATGAAAGGTAAACCTGTATCTTGATACAAATTATGCTAATAGTTTCAGCCAAGATCTGGAAGCTGAAGAAAGTCTCTACGTAACTACTTTACTGGAGTCTCTAAATGCCTTGGGCATACCCAAAATATGGCACAAAATTATTAGAAATTCAACAGCTGTTGCACTTTTTATTTACTAGTGTTCAAAATTTGAAAGATGATGTAGCTTCAATTCAAAACTACAATTAAAGGTGTTACAGTCAGTCCAGTGTTTCCTAGACCTAAGCAAGACATCCTCCCTGCATTTACTCCTTATTTGATGTGTGTTAAACCCTAAGAATATACCTTACTTTAAATCCTACTGTATCACTACTCACAAATTCAACCAAGTAAAATATAAATTCATGTGAAGTCAGAAGAAGAGGCTAGAAAAGGACCTCGAGAAATTGCCTACCTACCTCCCCTGTTCCAAGGCAGGATCAACTGTATCTGTGTTGCTCCTGGGACATGTCTGCCAAATCTTTACTTACAGGTCTCGAACAGGCTACATTCAAAAACATTCTCACAATCTTTTCCAATATTAAATTCAGTTTTCCAATATTTAATTTAATCCATCACTTCTTGATCTCTGGTGGTCATACTGGATGGCACAAACTATTCCCCATCTCTCTACAGCAGTCCTAAATATTTAAAGATTTGTATTACTTACAAGCTGACTTGAAAAAACATTCCCATTTTTTAATGGATGCAATTTTCTGCACCACCTGTCCTTATTATTCTGCTCTAAACTTTCTCCATTTCGTCCACATCTTCCTTGAAAAGAGTGGTCAACCAGATATGTTTTCAATGAATCTCCACGAAGGAGAGGAAGAGAAAAAGGATGACTTACTTTTCCTTCAGATTATCTTGCTCACACATTTATATAACCTCATGTCATCCCTGATTTTCTGCAGCGAAACTTACCTGGTTCTAGTTTGCCCCGGGATGTCCCTGACCTTTCCCAGCTATTTTATCCAGACTTGATATCCCATTACTTCTCATTTTGTCTTTTAAATTCCACTAAGCCCAAAACAGCTTACAATCATACTTGCTCAGCCACCTCCAAGTCTGTTAGACCACACCTACAACTTCTAAGCTCAAGCTGAATTTCAATTAGATTCTGTAGCTTGGCCCAGTTTCCTATGTATAAGTTTATTAAGCACACTGTAGCTGTCATCTAGGTTGTTGATGCAAAGAGTGACTGGAACCAGAGGTAATACCCACCCCAACAAGACCCTGTTGATCCCCATCTGACAACGAGATCTTCACAATCATTCCCTAATATGGTGATCCATCTGCTTTCATCATCACAACTTCATCCAGACTGTACTTCCTTAGATTGTTCATGAGAACAATCAGATGAGGTCATGTCAGCAGCCTTGCTATACACAAAGTATCTTCTAAGCTGTCCATACTTGAGTGACCCATCGCCTTGTCGATGACTGAAATATACTGGGTTTGACACCATCTGTACAGTGATAAATTCACATTGTCTTCTTGTGTTTGTAGCACCTGTTTAAGCACTTGGTTCTATTAATCAAATATGGGGCAGGTGAAACGCAAAGGATAAAAAAAATTAAAAGAAGTTTCACTGCCACAAAACTTTTCCTCAATGTAGTTTATAAAATAACATCCTAATAAAAAGAAACAAGGCAATGGGAAAGCCTTGTCTATTCCGAACCTCAAATGGGAACTGTTACTACGTTTTTAGGTGTATCTCCTCTGCATACAACTTTAAAAATCTCTTGCAACTGAAACTGGATTTGGTTTTGTGTCAACACAAATTGAACAGTGATTGCAAGGGGCAAGGTAACTTGTATTTGTAAGCCAAGAAGCAAGGCAAGATAATTCTGGGCATCTACTCTTGATGCAAAAGGAAAAATCTACTCTGTATATTTTAGAAGACATCGTGGGACATTTTTATTTTATTGGAAAGTCTTACTGTTTCTTTACAAATTTAATTGCTTTTCTGAATGTATGATATAGTATCACCAGTTAGCATTTGCTTCCTGAGCAAAGGAAAGGTTTTTTTAAATTGCCAGCACTGTGAGTTTGTTTGGGGCTTCCTCCTCTGCTTATCAATGAGACAGTATTATAAGCCATTCCTCCAAGATCATGGACACAAACATATACTGCCATTTTAACCTTTAAAGAACTGCTGACATCTATGGAAGCAATACTGTCCCACCCTGAGACACTTCCCAGTGACCTAAAGACATTACCTGACATTATCTGTTCAACACCAACCTTACAATTCAAAAGTAAATTATTGGTGAGCTTTTCCTCTCAGCTCAAAGGTCTGCACTCCAGCACACAGCTCTGTGTCCAAAGGGTGATCTAATCCTACACCATTCCAAACTTCAGAGCTCTGCAGATTGGAAACTTCCCCATGGTCTTCCAGACACCTAAAATCTCTCCCACTGTTTCCTGAAGAACCACAAAAGTGCCTGAGCAAAACTACTTAAATTTAAGTAATATCTTTAATATAGGTAAAAATCCAGTATTTCAACTATTACGTCTTTAAAGAAAATACAAAGTCAGCTAAAGCATCTGCAAACAGTTATTAAGTTCCTTATCTATGACTTCAGTTTGGTTATGCAGTTCACATCTAAAAATTGGTTTAAGATTCTCATTTTTCAGATATTATGTAATCGAGTTGGGAAACTTGAAAGAATTTTTTTTGTTAATCACATTTAAAAAACATTCTGCAAACAAACGTAAAACCTATATTGTGAAGAACAACAGAACACTGCTAGCAAAGCAATTCATGCTAAATAACAGACTCATCATGTTTGATTAACATATACTCCAAATAATTCAAAACCTTAACTTTCATCCCTAGCAGGTCTGTTGACTGTAGTACTACTTCAAGATTCATCAAAATCACACCCCCTTGATTTGCTCTGGCTAAATCTCTACTTCAAGTATTTCAAGATCATATCTCTTACTGTAAACACATCCTGGTATCCAAGGGCTTTATAAACAAACAAAAGACAGGCCTATGAAAAAGATTATTCTCTGCTGCCACCCCTCTCTAACAAAACAGTTAACAGTAATGGCAGCATTTACACAAGGCTTACCAACACAAGACTCGGTCTGCTCTGGAAGGTAACCATGAAATCCAAGCTTCACCTGACCCAGGATGGCATGAAAAACCCTTGCTGTCTTTGATTTACAGAGGTGCAGTTGTACGCAAATAATGACAAAAGTTACAGGGTAGACAATAACTTAGATAACTGTGGATAAATTGTTAAAAAACAGAAGGAACAAATCAAGAGAGAAACGACAACGGGAAGAGTTCCAAGTTCAGTACTAATACTGGTCCCAATGCAAAAGACAGCTGAAAGCAGCAAGCAAAGCGCCATCCTTCAAAATAACAGCAACAAAAAATCCAGCTCCTTACAGCGTGGAAATATAAGTTCTGTCTCATCATCCACTATTACCTTAGTAACCTCACTTTTCCTAATTTCCATGTCACTCTCAGAAGCAAAAAAAACATGTAGTCAGATATCCTGTCTTAAAAACAACAAACTTTAAACTGTTTCAAAAGACAACAGTGGCACAGAAGATCAGTAAACAGGAAACTATGAACAATTATAAGCTATAAGCACAACAGCAAAAAAACTGGAATTTGTGTAGGAAGATGAAGTATAAAGAATTTACGTTTATAACTGCTTTTAACAACTTCCGTGATTCTTTGGGAAGTAAAATTTTCCTGCTTTGTTTCTAATAGTTGAGAAAATTCTTAATTCTTGAAAATCTGTACTCTCTAGACAGCATCTACAGCAATCTCTACTGCTGCTACATATGCTTCAACCTCTCACTTCCTCTTATTAAAAAAAGTCTTAACCATTTCCTTTAACCGCAAACCCACATATTGTGTGGTTATCTAGTAGCTTGAGTTTTGGTATCGTCTTCAACCGAGGGACCTATGACAGAATCTTAAAAAGTAGCTTTGGAATTGACAGCTTACAGAGAGGAAAAAAAAAGAAATAAACAAAAGTGTTCCAAGCAG
Organism: Pachycephala philippinensis; assembly: GCA_013397055.1. Taxonomy (NCBI): domain Eukaryota; kingdom Metazoa; phylum Chordata; class Aves; order Passeriformes; genus Pachycephala; species Pachycephala philippinensis. The sequence continues at coordinate 118,214 of VWZT01000861.1, forward strand.
TCAGCAATGCTGCAGCTGGGCTGAAGAGAGACTCACAATAAAATACAATAACCAATCCCAAGACTTCTGGGCTCACCATCCGAGCTAGCCAGTTCCCCCTGTCAAGCAGTACTGACTGCAGCTAAAGAAAACTACTATTTGAATCACAAATCACTACATGAATACACAAGAGTTGTGCCTGGGACATCTCCATATTTGCAAAACTACACATGACACAATCATCAAGCCACTTGGTCATGCCTACTCTCTCTCTGTGTGCAAGACCTAGCAATTTTGGACTCGGTTCTTGGCATTTGCAGGAAAAAGTGGTGTCTCCCCCAGTGCTGATGCTCCCCTACAGAGAGACTGTCCAGCTGCATCACTTCCTAGACATAAGTAACAGCAGAGGCTACCACCATATGGGCCAACATGCTCGGGACTCTGACATCCAAACATGCCAAGTAGAAACATGTCTGTAGGCACTGGACCATTTAACAGGAATAAGTGTCCCTGTATCAGAACACTGGGAATGAAAACAGAGCCCGGACTCATAATCGCTAAGTCAGAGCTATCAAGACCAGGTTTAATTTCTCCAGTCCTGCTTCCTGCCCCACAAAGCAGGGCCGTGCTCAGGAGAAATTCCCCTTGCTCATTTTCACCCAGTATATTTCTTACAAAGTGCAACAAGCACACACACAAACAACTTCCTCATTTTGATGGTTTTCCCCATAAATTGTGAATTTCTGTTTGTTAAAAGTGTAATTATATTGTCACCATTATTAAACCGAAGCGATTTTCCAATGTACAAAGCTACAGACTAAAAGGAACCTTTCAGAAAGACAGGAACTTGTAATCATCTACTCAGAATGCTTTATTTATGTCAGTGAAGATTTGCAGAAACACTCAAGTGCACATCAAATACTGAAATGGCTTTGGATAAACACTGACTTATAAATACTTCAATCACTTGGTTTGTCGGTTTTTTTCCCTAAAAAAAAATCTTAATTAAAATCAATATTGCACTTGGTAGTCCTTACTTTTTCTGATCTCCCATACAAGCAAAAAACTTTGACAAAACACATCCTTTACGTCGGATCAGTCAGGCCACTCCTGACAGAAACCTGGGTCCAGAAGTCAGAGGACCAAGTAAGCACCTAAAACTCTCAAACTCCCTTTGCCATTTCAGCTGAACCCAGCACGGAACAGTACTGAAGTTTTAATGTGCTGAACCCGCAAAGCTGTACTCACTGCTTGAAGGTAATAACTAGCATTTTCTTTTAAATAAGAAAAACCTCTCAAATAATTGTGTTCAAGGCAAAGCAATAAAATCCTAACCAGTATTCATTACTGGAAGTGGGTTGAGGGGCCATACACTTTCAGATGACGTATCACTCATTAGGAAAATAAAGCTGGGAAGGATACAAGCACCCAGCACAGGAGTTGGAACTAGATGATCTTCAAGGTCCCCTTCCAACCCAAATCAGTTTATGATACTGTGGCCATGAACTACATTCTTTCCTATAGGAAAGCACAACGATTACCTCCAGGAGAGAAATTAACCGAGCACGAAGGCGTGACCCATCCTTCTCTCAACACCCAGACCTAAAGCTTCCTGCACCGCCGAGCCACCCTACCCAGGCCAACACCGATCCACTTCCTTCGGCAGCCGGAGAGCAGCTCCAGCAGCCATGGCAGATCCAAACACCCGCTCCATCTCACGCCGAGAGCTGCTAAGCAACCGCGCGCCTCGAACTTATCGAAATTAAACTTACTAATTTTACCCCAAACCCCTTTTTCCGTTCGGTAGCGACAGGTTTTGGCGTGGGAAAAGCCCCGCGGGGCTGCCCACTCGCGGCTCGTGTGAGTCACGCACGGCAGCGGCACCGGGACCAGGCCCCACTCCTGCGGGCGCCGCGGGGATCGCCCTGGCCTCCTCCATTCCTTCATCCTTCTCTCCCGGTATCGATGCGGCGGCCGCACGAAAGCCCCGGCCCTCCCTTCCCGGGCCGGGCGGCGGCGGCGCGGCTCCCGCCCAGCCTCCAGGGCCCCGCCGCTAGGCCGCAGCGCAGCCGGCACAGCCACAAGCCCTGCGGAGCGCCGGCCCGAGCGACGGTGGGGATCGCGCCGGGGCGGTTTCCCATTCACCCCCCTCTCCGCTGGGGCCCCCCGCACCTTCTTGATGTTGTAGAGCCGGGTAAGCATGCCGACGCCGCGGTCGTTAAGGATGGTGAGCTTCTCCGCCAGCTTCTGCTGGCTCGGCTGCAGAACGGACCGCGACATCCTGGCCCTCCACTGCCCCCACCGCCGCTCACAGCCCCGCGGCCGCCGGCCTGGCCCGGCGCTCCCTCTCCGCCTGGCCCGGCGCTCGCTGCCTCCGCGGGGCGTGGGCACAGGTCACGTGGCGTGGCGCTCGGGCTCCCCCTGCGGGCGGGCGGTGGAGGCGCCCCGCGCTGAGCGCTCCCCGGTCCCCGCAGGTTTGGCGGCGAGGATGGGTGTGTGAGGGGGGTTTCGGGTAGAACCCCAAGGTGTGCTTCGAAACGGTGAAGAACGTCCATTTTTCTCCAAGGTTTATAATGAATATAGTTATGGATGCCCCATCCCTGGAGGTGTTGGCTGGATGGAGCTTTGAGCAACCTGTTCTACGGGAAGCTGTCCCTTGTCCCCGGCTGCGAGTTGGAACGAGATGGTCTTTATAATCCCTTCCAACCCAAACCATTCTGTGAGTCTGTGAAAGCCCCATTTTTTTACTTAATCAACTTCACTTTTTTACTTAATCAACTCCATTTTTTTACTTCAACAATGAAAATACTACACTTTGGCTGCAATAACTCCATACAGCTCTACAGATTGGAGACAGAGTGGCTGGAAAGCTGCCCAGGGGATGGAAAGGCCCTGGGGGTGCTGGTCAACAGCAGCTGAACCTGAGCCAGCATGTGGTGAACCTGAGCCAGCCCAGGTGAACAAGAAGGCCAATGGCACCTGGCTTGTGTTATGAACAGTGTAACCAGCAGGACCAGGGGAGTGAACATGCCTCTGTACTTGGTACTGGTGAGGCCACATCTCAAGTGCTATGTCCAGTTCTGAGCCTCTAAGCTCAGGAAAGACATTGAGGTGCTGAAACTTGTCCAGAGCAGGGGAAAGAAGCTGGTGAAGGGTCTGGAGCTCATGTTCCTATAAGGAGCAGCTGAGGGAGCCAGAGTTGTTTAGTCTGGAGAAGAAGAGGCTCCAGGGGGACCCCAACGCTCTCTAGAACTCCCTGACAAGAGGGTGGAGTGAGGTGGGGGCCAGTCTCTTCTGCCATGCCAGTAAGAGGACAAGAGGAAATGGCCTTAAGCTGAGACAGGGCATATTCAGATTAGACATTAGAAAATATTTTTTCACTGTTCAGGAGGTCAGACATTGGAATAGGTTGCTCAGGGAGGTGGTGGAGTCACCACCCTTGGAGGTGTTTAAGAGGCATCTGGATCTGGCACTGGGTGATGTGGTTTAGGAGTTACAGTGACAGTGCTGGATTGACAGTTGGACTAGATCATATTAAAGGTCTATTCCAACCTTCATGATTTGTTGATTTTTTTATTTAACCAACTGAAATTAAGAACTGGGGGCCAGCAGACCACTGCACAGAGTAACACTGACACATTGTCACTGCTGGTGACCCTTGTTTTCTGAGGGCACTTCCATCAGCACCAGAGCATCACACCTGCTGGGAAGAACTTGGGGATACCCTTGGAGCTGCTGCCAGTGGCCCCTCTGCCCCACTCATGGGGCTGTCACCATCCCCCTGAGCTGTTGCTCTAGACCAATGTACAGCAAATTCAGAGAAATACCATATCACCAACTAGATGAGTCACATCGCTGCTATTTTTTTTCACTTGAAGCCACGGAAATTAAAAGCGTATGTTTTTAAGGAATGGTGATATTTCTGTGCCGTGAATGTCAACAAGAGACCTCCAAGAGAGCCATGTAACCTCCTAGGGAGATGATTGCAGTGCTGAGAGGCCAGCACAACCAGCTGGGATGCAGGGATCCCCAGTCTATGGAATGAGAGACAGGCTTAAGAATTAACCTTCCAATCTCATTTTTTTTATATAGCGGCACCACCATCTGTGCCTTTTTCTGCATATTAATATTTCTATTCAATTTTCAGTTCACATTTTTGCATTAGAAATCAGAATCAGACAGTCTCAGTCTTTCAGAGGTTTTAATCTATTTTGGAAAGCATAGAAATGAATGTGAGAAGCCTGAATGTAGTTAAATTGTTACTGACCTCCCTCTTCACTATAGCAATTACAAGACAATTTATGATTCAGAATAAAACCAGGAAGCAAGAACTTAGAATTCCAATCTGAAGCCTGCTATTGACTCATTCATTGGCCTTTATCAGATGATTTTATTTCTCAGCTTCGTGTCCAACAGTCAGGAGTGCCTAGCAACAACGTTGTAATGATTAATTGGGTCAGACCTGTTAGACCTGACTTTTCACTACTGGAGTCCATGGAAAACATCAGAAATATTCAAATTGATATTTAAATTTATAAAACATAAAATGCTATGTGATTTAATGTGATTTAATGAATAATATCTATAATAATATTTTACACAAAGCATCTTCTTTCCATTATAAATTTTTTTTTAAAGTATCAAATGTAATATTTCTAGTTGAAACAAAGATGTTTCTCATGTAGTTGCACTGCAAAATAAGAATCATGGAACGGTTTGGGTTGGAAGAGACCTTAAAGATCAGCTTGTTCCAAACCCCTGCCATGGGCAGGGACATCTTCCACTAGACCAGGAACTCTGTTCAACCTCGCCTTGAACACTTCCAGGGATGGGGAATCCACAACCTCTCTGAACAGCCTGTTCCAGTGCCTCACCACTTTCACAGTAAAGAATTTCCCCCTAACATCTGATCTAAACTTACTCTCCTTCAGCTTGAAGTCATTTAAGAACAAATACTACTACTTTTTTTGTTCCTCACCTACACACCTACAGCTAATACAATAGCATCCCATTTTTAATTTCATATTCAACTATTTTTAGCCATATTGGATGTTCTGTAAGTTTCACACAGCAACAATCACAGAATTTGTAATTTATACATGGCCAAGCAAGCGGAATGACATCACCGAGCCGATTCATCCAAAGTTTTTGTGTGTTGTATTGAAACATCTATGATCTAACAGCCTAATCTTTCTTCCTCTGGAATAAGTAGAAAAACTACAGATCACATTGGAGTCAGAGCTACTTGGTTTGATAAGGCTTGTGCTTAATGGAGCTCACTGGAAAACTCTCAAACTCTCTGTAACTACTTATGTAGTTTTTACTGTGAGACCCCTCCGTGCTGCACAGATAACAGGCTAAGGCACAGAAGGGAAAAATTACTGACTCTCCCCTTTGTAGTAGAAGCCTGTTTTTAAACTCTCACATTATTCAGCAGCCTGTTTACAAGATCCTGTTATAAGGAGCACCTTGAGTTACCGTAATTTTTAAAATGTAAATAGCACCAAGTTAGCTGCATTTCTTGAAAACGTACCGAATATTGGAATAGGGAAAGGATCAACATCAGTAAAAAAGAATTTCTGACACAAGGAATTTTTAGTACTATGCAGTCATACAGACCTAATACTAAATAGATGATCTGAATTATCACTGTAAAATGGTTACACACAGACTTTTAACAATGCTCTTTGTCAATATCAATGTGTGTATTTAAGCACTCCACAGTTTTGTCACCAATTTTAATGGCAATGGTGTTAAGCCCATGTTGTCATACTATTTTTACTGCAACTTTATATGGAAAGTTCAGGAATACATGTAGATTTTCCAGCAGGAAGATTTATTGCATATTAGATTACAAAAATGTCTGCACTACACAATCTGCATTCACCAGTGTAGAAGGAAGCATAGAAATAACGTGGAAATAAAAGTTTTGTCAGTAACAGCACAGCTCTTACAGGTGTGGCAAAATTAAATGAACAAGAGAGTAAGGCTAAGAATTATTTTTAAAACACACAGCTTCTAATTGCTCAATGATTTATTAATGATTAAGATTTGAACAGCTTTCAATATTTATTCCAGAAGTACACGTTTAGGGCAAGTTTGAAACAGCACTTCAGATTTGGGTCAAGCTCAACTCTGGTCCTTTTAAAGTCAATTATCTGTTCAGTACAGGGTTTAATTTGCTATGGGGCTTTCAGACAGTAATGAAAATCATAAAATTATTTGGTTTGGAAGGGACTTTAAAGATCATCTCGTTCCAAACCCCTGCCATGGGCAGGGACACCTTCCACTAGACCAGGTTGCTCCAAGCCTGGTCCAACCTGGCCTTGGACACTTCCAGGGATGGGGCAGCCACAGCTCCTTTGGGCAGCCTGTGCCAGGGCCTCACCACCGCCACACTACAGAATTTCTTATGTATCTAATCTAAATTTCCTTTATTTCAGTTTGAACCCACTCCCTCTTGTCCTATCACTACAGTTCCTGAGGAACAGTCCTTCTCCAGCTTCCCTGTAGACCCTTCAGATAGTGGAAGGCTGCTATGAGGTCTCTGTGCAACCTTCTCTTCTCTAGGCTGAACAGTACACAGGGATTTATACTTTTCTAGCACTGCTATTTTAAAACTCGTAGTGGGCAACTTACCACTGCAGAGTAGACCATCTTGCCACCTAACCATTTACTACACTTATGTAGTAGGTTGAAACTTGGTTGATGGACAAGTTGCTGATCCAATGGCGCTTCTGCCATTTGCATACTTAAAGAAAACGCCGGCGTGGGAATTTCCCTTATTGTTTGCCGGGGCGGGGCTGCGGACCCCTCTCCCCTTCCCCGTCCCCTCCCCCGGCGCAGCAGCACGGGGCCCGGGGCGCTGCGGGATGAGCCATCCCGGAGCGGCAGGCAGCTAAGAAACAGCCGTGAACTGCGGCACAGCTGAAATCACCCGGCACAGGTCTCTGAAACCAGCGCAGCCCGCGTAGGCCGGCGGAGCCTCCTCCCTGCAGCCAGCACAGCTCGTGCCCAACCGCAAAAGAACACCACACACAGCTGACGAGGCCACCTTCTCTTCCAAGTCAGCAAGAAAGAAAAGAAAAGTAAGTCACATGAGGGGGAAGAACATGGCGACTCCAAGGGCAGAAAGGAAGGGAAAGTAAGTCAGATGGGAGAAAGCCACGATGGCGGCGGGAAAAGAGGGCAGCAGTTCTTCCAGCACTGGAGCTCAAAATACTTCCTGCAAGCCGTGGTAAAGACTGTAATATTACAAACTGTTTTTTCTATAATTCCTTAAAAGTACATGGGGGGATGGAAAATCCACACGCGGCCTGTGGACATAAGAGAATGCCTATGCCAGGCTATATAGAAGCTGTGAAAGGCCTTCAGAGATTGAAGAAGAGAGCCTTTGTTTTCAGACTGGGATAACTCATCCTTAAAAGACTAAAACCCTATGTTATTATGACCCATTGATGGCAGTGTGAGAAGAGTGTAAGATTTCATGGGAGAGATATTTTTTCACTTCAGCAGATTGTTTTTTCCAGGCGGACTGCTAAATTGTGAAGAATCCCACGGCACAACAGAAAAAACTCTTTTCCTTAAGCATAAAAAAGAGACTCTTGAGAAATGCAGCACTGACTAAATCCCATGTTTTGTTTCTCCCTTGCGTGGGTTGGTTGGAAAGAGGGGGTGCTGGAAGAGAGGGGAGTTTGCTTTAATTTCTTACTATTTCTTTTTACTCTTAATTCTCTTAGTAATAAACTTTCTTTATACTGTAATTGCTTAAGTGTGGGCCTGTTTTGCCTTGTAGTTTTCCTGTTTTCCTCAATAATCTTTATTTCACCTTACAAAAACGAAGTTTAAATTTTCCCCTTTCTCTGCTTAATTTCAGCAGCAGAAAATAAGTAATTAGATTTCTTGTGCTTGGCGTTTAAACCTGCATCAAACCATGACAAGTTATAACTTACATCGCTGTAGTAGTATTTGTATTTTTTTTCCTTTCCTGTCTGTTTTTCCTTAGTTTAACCTCTGGCTTGGATTTTCATGTGAAATGGCCATGTGCTGGCCAGGATTTTCAGTGAAATGGCAGTCATCAACTGCATTGTCCATGAGCAATCTAACACAGCCCACTGCATGACTTCTGCCGCTTTGGCCAACAGAAGTCAAGAAACAATTTTTACAGACTTGTCTTGTTCAATATTTCCTTTTCAGATAGAAATAATTCAAAACAGGAAGACAAACTGTAATTTTAACAGACCAGAATTTTTAAATAGTCACCATAACCCCAATTATTTTGGTCAGGTCTTAGTATTTATTTGTTAATGATACATAAGTATTTATTACATTATTGAACTTGCATGTAAAAGAACACAAGCTGAATAATTTACCATACAAAGGTTATAATATTGTTGAGAGACCCTAAAAACATAGTTAGTAGCATTGAAAAATACAATTGCCTTTATCAGACAGACTTTTAATCTTATGTAAAGAAGCAACAGGTTCAAAATACCTACCATCCTCACTAAACCAAGTTGACAGATCCATTAGATTTCAATCTATAATTTTCTTGATTAATCCAAATCTTTTTCACTATTTAATCCATCATAAAGCCAGCATAACAGCAATTTCCCATGTTTTCTTCTTTCCTTTCTTTAAAGGTGTTTGGGCACTATTTTAATCTATTCTCCCATTAACATGCAAGCTCATACATGTGCCAGGTCCCTGTTCAATTATCTGTGAATCCACTTATCGGCGATTGAAATCACAGACCCAGACTGGCAGGACATCTGAATCCACTTTATTCAAAGAGCAACCTGGATTTATAGACTTCATGATCTATCACACATTGCCATGTCAGCAGCACACCTTCTGAATGTCCTATTTGGTCACTTGCCTGTCAGCTTCCGGCAGGCTCCTCACTCCAGGGTCTGGTGGGGACAAGCTTCTGTACTGCCACATGCTCCTTTGTGCTGCCATGTGCTTTCTTTAGTCTTGTTATGGCATTCTGCAGGCACATCCCACAGCCCACAGTTCAATTCCATCCCATTTCATCCTACAATTCCCTCTCTTTTGTTTTATACAAATAAGAAAATCTCTTCTAACATTAGAACATTTGGCTTACTGCTTGAACTAAAGAAGTTTCGTTCTTCACAAAAGCAGTATTTTTTTTTCTATGAGCAGGGACAGATGAAAACACTCAATAACTGGTCTTATGTATGAGAACTTTGATTAAACAGGTAGAACTCTGAGGAACAATGTAAAGTTGTCTAAAACCTTTACCATCACTCAGAGTCTGCAGTTGCTGGAGGGTCTCATTTCATAGTGAAGACCTGGAGTCTTTCCCTGGGAAGACTTCCAACTTTACCTTGAAAGAGCGTCCAGCTTTTATAAGATCAAATCAGCAAGTCAAGGTGACTTGATTACAACTTTTAGGGCAGAAACACCTGAGTCTGATGGTATAATCTCCTGTCAGCCAGGGCTAGGGCTTGGCCAGAGCCTCAAGCCTTGACTGAAAGGGTTTTTCCCTAAAATACTTTAAAAATTACTTAAAAATTTTATTAATATTAGTTAGGAACATAACTTCAATGACCTTGTCTTCCTCATGAACAGGGGCACAGATTAAAACAACTGGTAACAATACATAATCTCCTTCCCATGAATGAAGACAGAACTTTCACAAAAAGCAATCAGAACACTGCAGGGGGTCACCCAGTCTGCTCCCGCACAAGGTACTGCAAATATTGAAGTCCCCCCGTGAGGAAGGGGCCACCCATCCCCCCTCCAGGTCTTTTCTCCAGCACAGCATCGGCTCACGAGGGTCCGCAGAAGGCGGGACCCTGCCTGCAGCGGCACGGGCTGGGCAGCCACGCTGGGGCGGCTTGCAGGGACCTGCTGGCACCAGCCGTGCCCCCCGGGCCACCGTGCGCGGGAGCAGGGACGCGGCGACGCCTCCGCTGGGCTCCCCGCCCGCAGAGAGCCACGGCCACCCCACCGCATCTCCGGGGCGGTGTCCGCCACTGCTCAGCTGCTCCGGCGCTGCGTGGCTCCATCACGTGCTCGCCACCACGCGCCCGCCGGCGCCATTCTGCCATGCGCCCGCCGCCATGTTTTCGCCGGCGCCGCGCGTTCACTCTCATCACTATGGTGCTGTGCCTTCGCGGTCCGCACGCTCCCGCCCTGTGGCGTCTGTTGCTGCTGCGCTCCTCTCTCACAGAGGGCAAACCAAGAGGAAACACGCTTCTAGGAAGGGCTTTCCCGGCTCCATCCACGCGCTGCGGCATGGCTTCAGCTGGTGCTGCATGGCGTGGGGCGGCGTGAGCCGTTCTCCAATACTCTCCAGCTCCCCTCCGAGATCAAACGTTTCGGGGGATAAGGGGCCATCTTCTGATTCTCCTCCCACAGCCCCGACACACGGTTCGCAGGTGGCGCGGAAGTGGTCGGCACGGCTGCCATGGTGG
>VWZT01000862.1:5829-29746 GCA_013397055.1 Pachycephala philippinensis
CACTCCATTCCCATCCCAGTCCCATCCCATCCCAACCCCATCCTACTGCAGCTCCATCCTACCCTGGCCACATTCTACCTTGACCCTGTCTTACCTTGGTCCCATCCTGCCCCAGCCCTATCCCACCCCAGCCCCATCCTAACCTGACCACATCCTTCCTGGGCACCATCTCACCCCACTCCCTCCTCGTGCCAGCCCCATCCCACCCTGGCCCCATCCCAGCTCAGCAGCCATGGGAATGGTGTCTAACCCTGTGCTAATCCTGCAGGAGTGATGGCTCTCCAGCCCTGCTGGCCATGCTCTGGATGACCACGGTGGCCTTGGCCCACGGTGAGGCCGGAACGTGTCCCTTCCCCCAGCGCTGCTCCCTCGGGAGCACAATGGGCACCGGGACTGAGCCTGCCACCGCTGTCCCCGGGCAGGCAGCCAGCCTCTGGCACTGCCAGCAGCCTCCAGGGCTGAGCCAACCTCCCAGCTCCCCTGCACCTGGCTGGGCACGGGGATCCCCTGCCCGGGGTGCCCTGGGGCAGCTCGGTTCCTGGGACGTTCTGAAGGCAGGGTGTGCAGCTGGAGCAGGGAGATGTCCCGGGAGTTTATCCACTCTGGTGTCCTGGCATGGGGACAGGAATGGGCCAGGGTCCCTGTGGGCCACATGCACCCCTCAGAAGGCTGTGCCTCAGCTTCTCTGTGCTCTCCGTGGCCCTTCAGCACCCACAAAGGTCTCCCTGCTCCACCATCCACCCCTCTGTACCCTCATGTCCGGGCCACACTCCCAGGACACAGCAAATCCATTGGCTAGAACCTGTATCCATTAGCATTTCTGCCTTTTCCCTCTGCCACCTGGCTGCAGGCAGCTGCGTCTTCCCTGCCCACAGGTGGGCATTTCAGGTCTGCCTTGGCACGATGGGGGGGTTGGGCATCCTGCTGCTGCCCCCCACACTATCCTGCAAACGTGCCAAGGTTTGGAGGACAGAAGCAGCTCTGAGCATTTCGGTGGCTGTCTCGGGGTGCAGGAAGATGGTGGGGAGGAGTCTGGGGGTGCACACAGAGCTCCACATGCCCCAGCAGTGTCTGTCACTGCCTTTCTTATCTGTGACACAGGCTGTTCCCTGCTCCCACAAGAGAAAAAAAATCAGGGCATAGAGGCTGAGAGGAAACACCGGGAACATGGAGCAGATCTGTTTCCTCCTCCCACTTCCCAAGGCTGCTCCTGCGTGGGAAAGCCAAGGCCGACGCTCTGTGTGAGTCCTGCCATTGACAGCGGGGCTGGGAGGTGGCAGTGGCAGTGGTGGCTGGAGCACCCTCCCTGGAGAGCAGCCAGCAGCGGAGAGCCCACACCGCCTCCGTTCCTGCCACAGTGTGGCTTCCCGGAGCTCTTGTCTTGCTTCTTCTCTTTGGGCCTCCCTCCATCACAGGAAGAAAACCTGGCATCCTTGTTCTGAGCTCCGGGAGACCAGGGTTTGTGTGTGGGCCAGGCTCTGAGGCTGTAGGGACAGCCCCGTGCGTGTATCCTGAGCCCAGCAAGGTGCTCCAGGGTGGGCAGGATCAGCCGGGGTTCTGCGGGGAGCAGCCCAACAGCTGGAGGGTGAAGGATGGGAGTGCTGGGACAAGCAGAGCTGCTGATCACAGCCTTGTCAGCCACATGGATACACCCACCAGCGCTCAGTGATTCGGGATCAGGCACCAGAGGAGCGCAGAGACCCAGCCCAGCTCCGCCCGTGCCAGGGGAGCGCGGGGCGCAGCTGCTGCGGGGCAGGATGGGGCTTGCTGTGCACGCCACTGGCACACGCTGCAAAGGGGTGGAGAGGCACGGCTGCCAACGGGGAGCAGCGAGCACTCCTGGGGGAGCGGGGAGAAGTCCTGCCTGCCCTTTAGGGTCAGCAGCAACTCTGGGGATAGAGCCAAGTGGAGTTTCGCTGCCACCCCCATCGTGTCAGGAGGTGGATGAGTGTGTGCCCGTGTAGAGGAGGGATTCCGGGCGGATGCAGGTGGGAGGACGCAGGCATGGATCAGGGCAGAGGGAGACAGCTCAGCCTGCCAGCTCCAATCTTTTAATTGCTGTGCTTCTCAAATATTTCCGAAGCGTGACCCTGAGTCGGCTCCTCCAGGCAAAGATACGAGCACCAGCTGGTTCCCTTGGCTGTGGCTACAAGTGCTCCCTCCTGCTCCCAGCCCAGGGCAATTATGGGGGATCGGTGGTGTCTGTTTTAGGGAATAAGCTGGGAATCAGCATTAATGGGGGTGTGTCAGCCTTTCAGGTTGTCCCTGCTAGCCATGGCCAGTGTGATGCTCAGGTCAGACCCTGTCTCAGCTCTCCGTGCCAGCCCAGATTCCCTCTCTCTGGTCCCTGGGAAGGTGCTGAGCACGGGGAGGTAGGTCCTGCACCGCCGGGGAGCTGTGTCTCTGGGTGTGTTGTTTGTGCAGGAGGGGTGGAGAGCCCAGGCTCTGGGATGTGGTTATCCCTCCGTCATTGTCTGTCTGCCTCGGAGTTACTGGGTGTGGAAACAGAGGTCAGGCTCAATTTGTCTGAAATTTGAATCGCAGCTGGGCTGGGGAGCCACGGCAGGCATGGGGGATGCTTTCTGCTGTCCAGGTCCTCACCACTCCACACTTTCCCCAGGACCTGGGATCCTCCTCTGGCCCTGCAGCGTAAATCCGTGTGCTTTATCTCACGTGGGCAAGGTGGAGGGAGAGCTGCCAGGTTCCCGCGGCCAGCGCTCTCCCTGTGTGGGTTTGTTTGAGGTGCTCCCAGGGTGACGTTCCGGCTCTTCCCCCGGGCTCCATCCCGTCCTGCCGGGCTCGCTGCCAGCCCAGCCTGTTCGGCAGGCTGTGGGCATGACTGGCCCGAATCAGACAGGCACGTAGCAGGGAGGGAGGGCTCCCGGCATCCCGGGGCACTGGGCTTGGCTTGGAGCCGAGTGGAGGTACTGAGCCTCGTCACACCGTGCAGCTGTCAGCCTCGGGTCTGCCTCCGGGTTTTCCACACAGGACAGCTCCTAGGAGGACCTGACCCCCCCTTCACCTGCCTTGGTGTCCTCCTGTCCTCCCAGGAGACTGCTTCTCATCCCCTGCCATCAGGCAGCGTGACCCCTGCCCCCTGAGGGGACCCCGGGATGCTGCTCCTGGCTCCCGGTGAAGTCCAGAGCATCTCCTGGGGCTGGTGAGAGCTGCCAGGGAGGTTTTGGGATTGGGACAGAGACCATGCCTCCCCAAAACAGAGTGGGGCTCTCTGCCTGAGCTCAGGGGGTTCCTGTGCTCACTCCCAGGAGCAGTGGGGACAGAGTTGTTCCAAGGTCCTGCAGCTGTTGCAGGGGATTCTGGAGGGGTGTGATGCCTACGTGGGTCCCAGTCTCCCGTGCTGGCCTGAAGCCGGGCTGGGAATAAAGTCCCACATTTGTTGAAGCCCTGCATTTGCATGGCTGAAGCTTGCCGGGGGAGTTTCAAAGCCAAAGGACCCAACCTGCCCTGGGTGGATTCTTTGTTTGCATTTGAACGGGTGCCTGGAAACTGGCTCATGTCACCGGAGCTGTGACAGCCTCCCCTCCTGCCCTGTGTCCGTCCCCACCTGAGAGCCCCAGTGCCTCCAGCTCCTGCTGAAACCTGACCTGAGACCACGCTGCTGCTGTTGTTAACCCAGGAGAGGTGCTGGATCCAGCCTGTCACGGGTGGGATGGCTGTAGGGTTGTGGTGCCCTTCCTTCTGCCCAAGATGCTCTCCGAGGGCTCTGGGGACAGGCTGGGAGAGCTGGGGCTGTTCACCTGGAGAGGAGAAGGTTCTGGCGAGATCTCAGAGCCCCTTCCAATGCCAAAAGGGGCTCCAAGAGCTGGAGAGGGACTTTGGACAAGGGCCTGGAGGGACAGGACACAGGGAATGGCTGCCCACTGGCAGAGGGCAGGGTTAGATGGGATATTGGGAAGGAATTGTTCCCTGGGAGGGTGGGGAGGCCCTGGCACAGGGTGCCCAGAAAAGCTGTGGCTGCCCCTGGATCCCTGGAAGCGTCCAAGGCCGGGTTGAATGAGGCTTGGAGCAACCTGGGCTAGTGGAAGGTGTCCCTGCCCATGGCAGGGAGGTGGAACAAGATGACCTTTAAGGTCCCTTCCAACCCAAACCATTCCATGATCTTCCCTGAACCTCAGCTAGCTTTAAAGTCAGCTTGGCAGGGAAGGTGCCAGGGAAGCCAAAGGGCCTGGCCAGGAAACTTCTGAGCTTGTTTGGGCTGTGGTTTGTGTTTCATGTCCAGGCAGGAGCCCACCTGGACTTCCTCAGGTGGATGGGTGGCAGTGGCAGCACTGAAGCTGCCTCTGATCCTGCAAATCCTGAATAACCCAGTGTTTCAGTTTTGAGGATTTAAACCCTCCCAGCAGAGCTCGGCCCCAGAGAGCCGCCGTCCGCGCTGCCGTTTTCCAGGTTACTGCCTGTCCTCCCCTGACCTCAGGAAGTGGATGTTTCCCAGCAGCGGGAATACAACCACAAGCCTTAAAAATAACCTGGTTCGCTTTCAGTGTTCCTTACAAAATAGGCCACGTTCCTGCTATTTAATCCCTGGGCACAAGGCGAGAATCATTGGGAAGGAAAACACAGCGATGCTTCCAAGGCGGCCCTCGGTGGATGGAGGTGGATGCAGCCCCCATCCCCCTCTGGGGGTGTGTAATTAGCAAAGATAATGAATGTGTGTGTTTGAATGAGACGGGGGAGGTGCAGAGCAGTGATCTGGAGAGGGAGTCAATGGCAGAAGTTGTCCCAACCTTTCGGGAGCAGCACGGCACTGGCAATCTCCCAGCTATGGCGTGGGCAGAACGGTCACCCTGACCCCATTTCCCAGAGGGGACAGGGTGTGATTTGCCTCTGAGCAGAAGGAAACCTCATTTTTGCCTCTAGATGAGGCAGGAGGAGGGTTTTGGAGGTGGCGAGCAGACATCCATCAGCCGCCCCTTTGGGCCAAGCAGGCTCAGGGGTGCCTGGTTTCCACCGTGCCCTGTCCTGTGGGGCTGGGGGACACGGGGTGCCTGCCTGCCCCCTGATGGCTTTGGGTGCCCATGGGATGTGCCAGCACCAGCTGGAGCAGGGCAGGTGTGATTTACTGCTCAGCAAAGGTTTGGCACCATAAACCCAGCCAGGAAAACTGCTGGCATGATCCAGGCAAACATCCCAGCTCTGCTGCAGCCTTGGAGTGGGACCACACAGGGAGGGATCGTGTGGTGGATTTTTTCTTGGGTGAGAGGGGTACAAGTGGTCCCCTGTGGTCCCTGGGGGCTCATGCCAGCTTCCCATCAGACTTGTGGGAGCACGATGTGCCCTGTGATGAGATTCCCAGCTGGAGCAGCGCAGGGTATTATTGTTGGGTCCCATCCTGAGCTCGGCGCTCAGTTTTTCCTCTGCCCTCCCTCAGACAGTTTCTATTTAAGTTTTTAGGACTCCAGGCTGGGGAAAATTTGAGCAAGAGCCCAGAATATGGTCCATCACCTCCAAATGTCGCTCAACAGCTTAAAACAGGCCTGGCAAGGGAGACAGCTTAGGAAAACAGCGATGCACCTCAGAAAAGGCACTTTATTCTGTTTACTTCTGCCATACTGGAGTATACAGTGGAAAACCGCGCTGGCTCCGCTCCTCTGCTCTCCTCTCCGGTTTCACACTGCCCAGGTGAGCTCCAGCCATCCCTCCCTGCCAGGTGCATCCTACCTGTTGTGCAACCCCCCCAGGGCTCGGTGCAATTGGCTTCATGCAGCACACGGCAAGCAGAGAAAGAGCGAGGCGGATATTTTTCCAAGTGGGTGGGGACTCCTGAATTCCCCTGGCATTGGCCACAGAGTATTTTCCGAGCCTCTGCTCCAGTGTCTCAGCCCGCCTAGCCCTGGGGAACTTGGGCAGCTTCATGCCCAGCCTGACTCAGCGCAAGCTGCTCCTCATCCTTCCTCTCTTACCAAGAGCTGTGCAAAGCACCCCTGTGGTGACGGTGCTGCCTTCAGAGGAGCCACCACTGGACCAGCCTGGGTGGCTCCGTGGGGACCAGTGTCATCAGGTGTCCCCAAGCACTGTGGCCTCCATCAGGTGGCCCAAATGAGCACCCCAAGTCAGCGATTCCCAGCGATGCTCAGGAATTTTGCCTGTCCCCAATTGCTTATGCAGTGCGCCCCTCCCCTGCCCGAAGGAGATGTGGGGCTACAAGGCGGGCTGGAGCAGCAGCCCCTGTATCCCCAGGGCCCTCCTGCATCTGTGGGATGCCAGCTCCCAGGGAGGAGGAGGAGAGCCGGGAGGAGGCGGCTGGTGGTGCTGCAGGAGGGGCTGGACGCCCGGGTGGTCTCGTGCCACCTCACCTGAGCCCGTCACACCCAGTACTGGTTGTTTTTCAGCGGGGGGTTGGAAGTCCGGCAGTACTGGAGGAGCTCGGGGTCCGGCGGTGCCCCAGAGCCCGTGCCTGGGGGCGGGGGACCCGTGCCCTTGCCCTCCAGGGTGGTGACAGTCGTTAGGGGGATGCCTTGGCTGGGGTCTGTCCTGCGGAAGGTCTCGTGGTCCGGCACGGCGCCGTTCTTGGCCTTGGAGGCGGGAGTGCCCTGGACGTGGTGCTTCCCCGTCTTGTTGCGCTTGTGCAGGTAGAAGAGCAGGGGCAGGATGAGGGCCAGCAGCAGGAAAATGAGGCAGATGGGGATGATGATGCTGAACATGTTGGCCTCGATGAAGCTCAGGAAGGTGCCCCCCGCCCCGGGGCTGGGGCTAGTGGTGGCACTGGGGGTCAGCCAGGCGGTGGGGGGCATGCCCAGCTCGCTGGCGTTGGGGCTGCTCCGCGCCGTGCCGTGGGGCACCGGGGGTGAGGCTGCCATGGGGACCGTGAGCAGGGTGACACCGTAGGATTTTGAGGCGTTGTAGGGCTCGATGCTGTACTCCAGGGATGCCAGTGCCGGCGGCACGCCGGCAGCCACCAGCTCGAAGACAAAGCTGTCCCGCTGCAGGGGTTGTTGGGTGTCCCCAGCATCCAGCACCTCCAGCCCCACCAGCCCTCGCTCCAGCTCGCTCTGGCTGAAGGTTTCGATCGGGGAGGTGGCTTGTCCTGGGTCCCGGGATACCCTCACCAGACGGCTGGCACGGGGCGCCCTGCGGACCTTGAAGACCGGGACGCTCTTGGTGTGGTTGGCCAGCTCACTGGCATCCAGGACACTGGTGTCCAGGAGGGCTGTGGCGCCTCGGGGCCACAGGCTGCCCGGCCGGGTCTTCACCGCGGCACGGACAGTCACGTTCACCACCCCGCTCCTGTTTCCTGCCCGCGATATGGCGACGAACTGGAAGTTGTCCTCGGGTGACGTGAGGTCACTGAAGGTGAACGTCACCTCTCTGCGATCCAGCTGCTTCTGTGAGAAGCCCCGTGATGGCTTTTGGTTGACTTGCAGCTGTCCAAACCTGGGGTCCCTGGTGATCCTGTAGAGGACATTCCCGGCCCCTCGCGGTGCGGCACCCAGCAGGTGATGGTGGGACACTGGGGCCCTGTTCAGGTCTTGGGGCACCTCCAGCAGCGCGGGGCTGGCAGCGGTGCTCAGGGCAGGCAGCACCTCGATCTCCAGAGAGGTCTGGATGGGTGGCTGGTGGCCACTGGAGAGCCTCAGGGCTAAGGAGCCTGGGGCACGGCTCCCGGTGGCAACAAACACCACGCGGCCAGCGTTGACATCGGCCTGGGTGAAGCGGCCGATGGGCTCCCGTGGGTTGTGTGCACTGGCCACGTGGCCAGAGAGGGGTCTCTGGAGGACGCTGTACACCATCTCCTGAGGGGACACCAGTGCGTCTGCCACGTCCAGGTACTCCTGTGACAAGGTGACCACGGAGCCTGCCGGGACCCGCAGCGTTTCTTGCCGCTTCACCACCCGTGGTGACTCGGTGCTGCTGGTCACTGTTATGTTGAACGCTTCAGAGATGACCACCCCGTCCTGTGGAGGACGCACAGATCGCTGTTCCCGGGGCTGGAGCCAAGCCTTAAAACTGAAATGGTCTTTGGAGATGCTGTCCCCACCATGGGCGTACACCACACGCCTCGCTGCCAGGTCTGACTGCAGGAACAATGGCCGTGACTGCTCCAGAGGCACATCTGCCACCAGGAGCTGTCCATGAGCTGGTGGCTCCGTCACCAGGAACACAACATCATATCCAGCCCTCTCAGGGACCAGGATTTGGCTCAGGAGGTTGGAGGCATCCAACACCGAGGTGTCAATCTCAGCCTGCTGAGCCCTTGTCAGCTGCAGACCTGGCGAGAAAAGGGGTGGGAATCAACTTGGGAAAGTGGGTGAGAGTTTGGTGCAATGATGGAAGAAGGAATTGGATGCAGTTTTAGGTGTCTGATGTAATATATCAGCCATGGAAAACAACACAGTGGAGTCTTCTTCAGACAAACAAACCCTGCTGAAGAGCTGGTTTGTCCCATGCTTCTCCATCCTACCCTTACCTGCATTTCTCCAAAGCTGAGTCAAGCGCTGGGGACACTTTTCCTCGAAGGAGATCAGGACGAGGAGGATGAAGGAATCTGAGATGGTCGTGGGAGTGACCACACGGAAGCGGATGGCATCTTGGGCCAGCCAGAAGGGCTTGTCTGGCATCTCGTGCTGGTAGAAAATCAGCTTGCTGTCCACCTGAAAATTAAAAAAAAAATCCTTGATCAGCTCCTTTCTTGACTCTGGGATGCAGCAACCAAGCTCTAATTAGGTAAGAAATGGGGATTTTCACTAGCCATAGTCACCATGGAGAGCTCAGGGTGTTTCTTTACCAGAATGTGAAGTTGTGGCTGCCCCATCCCTGGAAGTGTCCAAGGCCAGGCTGGACAGGGCTTGGAGTGACCTGGTCTAGTGGAAGGTGTCCCTGTCCATGCAGGGGGGAACGAGGTGACCTTTAACAAGGAAACCCTTCCAACCCAAACCATTCTGTGACTCTGGGATGTTTCTCCCAGCAATTAGGGGAATTGAGGCTCAGAGGAAAGGTTGAGCTTGCTCAGCATCCTCCAAGAGTGAGGACAGCACAGAGGAGCTTCCAGGGAGGGTAAGCCTATGTGTTTCTGAGTGATGGAATAAAATGAGACCCTCGCTGGGCCCTGCAAAATTTGGCCCCGTGGGAGAAGGGTTTTTTCAGATCAGGGGTGAAAAAATCATGCTTGGCTCTTCCCTTCAGCAGCAGCCAGGCTGGCTGGCTCTGCAGCAGGGAGATGGCCTAGGAAAAGGGATTATAGCTCCCTCAGCCTCCCCCAGCGCTAAATCCAAGGCTGGGGCAGCAGCTTTTAATCCCTCTTAGCAGCTGTTGGCAGAGCTGGGAAAATCACGGCACGGCTGGAGCCTTGCATTGCCTCCTGCCTGGGATCAGGGGCCTGTGCTGGCAGTGGGGTCAGGCTGGGACCCCCATGCTGTGGTGGGGGTGATGGAGGGCTGCCTGCAAGCCCCGTCTGGGCTGGAGGAGTTGAAATCTCACCTGGGCTTGGGTGAAGTTCCTGATTTCCTCCCCCTGTGAGGTGGTCAGCCTGCCCAGGCGCGGGGCTTGCTCGATGCTGTAGTACAGAGTGCTGGAGCTGGCGGGGCTGTTGCTCACTGCCTGCAGGTTCTGGCTGGTGATGGGCTGCAGGGCACCTGGAAAACACATCCAGGATGGATTTCAACCAGTCACCTTGCCACCCACCTGCAACCTCTGCCCTGGGCATCTCAGCAGCGCTTGGGCAAGGGTGGGAGGTCCAGGGGGCCCCATTTGAACTGGGAGAGTGGGGAACGTGCTGGCACCCACCTGGGCACACAGTGAGGCTCTGCTTCCTGGCCAGGCTGATGACGGGCTCTCGCTGGGCCCTGACGAGGAAGAAGTGCCCAGGAGATAGGTTCTCGCCATCCCACAGGTCGAAGGCGAAGCCACCATCCAGGGGTCCTGTGGAAAGCACAAGCCTGGGCGTTTGTGGGGACAGAGGAGATGCAGCTCCCCATTAACCTGTCAGGGTTCTGGAGCGGGGATGGGGTTGGCATCCCCTGTGGTGGCACAGCGTCCCCATCACGCTGGGGTGGTGCAGGGGCCCGGGGCACCGCACTCCTGCCCTACCTTGGTGCACGAAGAGGATGAGGCCGTTGTCTATCTGGGCCTGAGTGAACCTCTGGACCTCAGCGCCGGGCGCTGACCTCAGCACAACCTTCCCGTTGGCCGGGGGCTGGATGGAATAGGTCACCTCCTCCGCTGGGGAGTCCTCGTCCTCGGCACTCAGGATGTGGGGGCTGAGAACAGCCGTGGCACCTTCCCGCAGCTGGGGGATAGGGAGAGGCTGTAATCCCCCTGGGATACCCCTGGCACCTCTCCCCTTTTTCCCGTCCCAGCTGAGACCACTCTGCTGGGTGCCAGAGCACATCCCAGCCCAACAAGGGCGCCTTGTCTGCGTCCCGGGTGACGCCTCCATCATCTGGCCTCTTCCCAGCCCTGCATCACCGCTGCCGTGTTTGCCAGCACGTGCCACACAGCTGGGCCTGTGCCTCTGCACTGCACGTGCTGGAGGGCAAGGGTGCCTCGGTTTCCCCAGTTCCTGGAAGTGGAAGAGGGCACGGTGCCCTGGGGCAGGGCTGTGCCTTTGGGACCTTGCTTTGCAGGGGAAGGGGTTTCAGTGGGGTGCACAAGCTGCTGCTGGGTACACAATGACCACAAGCAGCCCTGTCTCTCCCTGGCTGGGTGTTTCTCCTCGCTCCTGCTCCCACTCCAGTTCCCACCCCACCGCCCCCTCACAGGGCCCGCTGTCCCAGCAAACCCTCCAGGAATGACAAGTATGTGGCTGAGTTCAGAGACACCGTGGAACTTCCCAGGACCACTTCCTCCCACCCAGTGGTGCCTGCCCTCCCCTGGGAACACTGCCACCCCAAAGCCCTGGCATCTCCCATCTCCAGCTGGAGGCAATCATTTTCCCTGCTCGTAACCCTGTGCTGTATCTGGATCTTGGCAGACCACGGGGATGAATTTTGTGCTGCCAAACAGGTTCTGCCCACACAGCCCAGAGCTGCCCTTTGCCCTCAGGATGCCTTGAAATCATGGGGTGCAGGGATGGAGCCGTGCCGTGGCTCACGTGGAGCGGAGGGGTGGGAGGTGCTGCATCCCACAGCATCATGAGGCTGGGCTCTTGGAAACCTGCATCTTGGGAATCTGCAAGACAACACCCAGGCAGGCGCTGGAGGAGGTGCTCTGCTGGATGAGCTCTTTTCTGCTGTTTTCAGCTGGCCTAACCCAAAACATTGCTTGAGTGGGTGTGGGTGCCGACAGAGCAATTAAATCCCTCAGCAGTCCCCACGGGATGGCAGAGGCAGGCTGGAAAACACAGCTTTGGAGAGGCAGGGTGGGGGAAGTGCTGCTGGACACAGAGCCGGGACAGGAGCTTCACTGTGCACACACACTGAGTTTTTCAGGCCGCCTCCTCTCCCCAGCACCCACAGCAGTTGGAATTGCAATCACACTGGGGGCTTGGAGCCAAAGAAAACTCCCTGTGGGCAAAGCAGGGGGGCTGGCAGCCCCAGGGCATCGCTGGCCACTGGGAAGGGACGGTCAGAGTGGCTGGAGTAGCTTTGCTCCCCGCCCAGAGCCCGCGCCGCGGGAGCTGACCCACTTCTCCATGCTCCTCGTCCTCCCTGAATTATTAAAGCCTTCCGCCTGGCTCCTGCGCTCCTCGCTCGGCTCATTGTGTTTGCTCAGCCTCCGTGTCGCCTCTGCTCTCGGGGAGAGCGCGCGGGGAGGTGGTGGAGCAGTGCCGGGAGCGTGGCCGTGCGCTCTGGGGCGGCAGTGGAAGCCTCTCTCGTGGTGGCATTCAGCCACCCTTCCTTCGGATCCAGCCCAAAAACTGCTGCTCCTGCCCAAGGGGCTCCACTTTGGGGTCTAGACCCATCTATTATCTCCCAGCCCTGCGAGGACTCGGCATCCCTGGAAACCTTTGTGCAATCCCTCTCCCGGGCCTGGCCTGACCTTTAAACACTGAAGTCATCCCTCACCAGAGCACAAACACAGCAGGGCCGGGCCTCTCCCATCATTCCCGTTGGGGGGAGGAAGCCTTTCCCAGCTCCAGAGCTCCTCTGGGCAGCTGTGGTTACTCTTCCCGGGGTGCAAAGGGATTCCCATGGAAAGGCAGACAAATTGCTGCCTCAGAGTTTATTTTTAGGAGGTTTTTCTGTCTTTTCACCCTTATTCTTAGCATGATGGCAGGGAGGGAGGGCAGGCCATGCTTACACTAGGTGTCTGGAGTGGGGAAAAGGGGCTGGCATAGACCCAGCAGCTGAGGGGTTAACTTCTCCCTGAATTTTGGCCCAGGTAAGGTAGATCTACAAAAGCGATTTGCTGGGAAGCTTCCTGGGCTGGAGGGGGAAAAACTGGGGCAGGCACAGAGCTGGGGCTGAGGGTACCTCCCAAACTTTGCAGGTATCCCTCAAAATGGCTGTCTCCGGGGCTAGGCAGGGCAGCCCCTTCCCCTCGGGCATCTCCTCCAGAGCCCAGGCTCCCAGAACCCTGACCAAGGCAACCTCATGGAGTAGGCTCCTTTCCAGCTGCCAGCCTGGGAAATCCTGGGATAGTGAAAGTAGGTGCGGGGGGGTGGGAGGAATGGCTGTGCTTCCGTGTTTTCCAGTAAATTCTTTGCTAGAATTTTGCATTAGTGACCCCGAATGGAGCAGGGAGCTGTTGGAAGCAGAAGGTGGGAGATCAGCAGCAGGTGAGACCTCTTCCCTTCTGCCGTTTTCCGGGACGGACGTAAAGGGAGGTGTGAAAGCTGCCCAGATGATTGAGTAAGTCCAGCCTGTGCTGGTGAAACGTGGGCAAGCTGCCCTGGGAGCTGCCAGGCGTTATCCCGGGAGCCGGGGCTGCGGAGGCGCTGCTGCCGCCGTGGCAGCGCCGGGAGCGCGGGGCGATGCTCCCACCTCGCGGCCGGTCCCCGCAGCAGCGCCGGGGCGGGACGGGACGGGCTGGGGGCGAGGACACCTCGCTCTCCGCCTCCTCCAGAGCCTCGCCCCGTCGGGAAAACCCTCCTCCTCGTTTCCCCATTCCCCACCGCCCGCCTCTGGGCGGCAGCCCCGCTCCGCCGAGCCCCGGCTCCCCGGGGCGAGTTACCGGGGGTGCAGGGGGTCCCCAGGCTGGGCTGGCCCCCCTCCCCGTGGCGTCCCATCCTCACCTGCAAACCCGCGTTAACCTTCAGCCGCGGCCCCTTGGTGCTGCGGGGCAGGATGGTGATGAAGAGGGTCGCGGGCTGGCTCTGTCGGGATACCTCGGAGGCGTTGGCCAGGATGGTGAAGCTGTCGGAGAGGGATCGGGGGCCGTCCTGCCTGTACTGGATCTGCTGGTTCTCCACCTGCGGGGCGAGGGCTGGGTGATCCTCCATGCAGGGCACAGGGACCCTGAACCATCCTGGGAGGATGATGGCAACCCACCACCAGCTCAGGGCAGCCCTGCGGGGTGTATCCACAGGACAGGAGTGGGATCTCTGGGGGAAGCAGACCTGGAGCCCAGCGTGGGTGCTCTGCCTGTGTCCCCGCCCCGTATCCCCACGGGCTGCAGAGCAAACCCATCGCCCCAAACGCCTCCATCCCTTCTGACGGGGAGAAGACTCCTGCAGCCCTCCCCAATGTCCCAGTGTGGCTGGGGGCTGCCGACCACCCCTGGGCTCTCTCCAAACCCTCGGGAATGCAGCATGGTGGGCAGGTGGGTGCTGTACCTCGCTCCAGGTGAAGCTGTGCAGCCCGCCCTGCTCGGGCCGCTGGCTGCTCAGGAGGGTGCCGAACCGGGGGGGCTCGAGCACCCTGAACTCCATGCCGAGAGCCGGGTAGTAGGCGTTGGGAATGCTGAGGATGCCTGGGGAGAGGGTGGCAAAGCCGCCTCCTGGCACTGTGATGTTGTGGACATCCAAGGGGACGGTGATGGGGAGCACAACCAGGCTGACCACCACCCCCTCCAGAGGGTCTGCACTGTGGGCTGTGATGTCCAGGACAAGCTGGTCACGCTCCTCGTTGGGCTTGGAGTGGAGGTAGAGGACTCTGCCATTGTTGATGTCCTCCTGGGTGAAGGACTGGATGGGATCCAAGCTGGGCTGCTCGTTCACGTCCTGGCTGTGCTGAAGCATTGCCAGGAAGCCGGAGGCTGGGGGGCTGCTCACCAGGTAGACTATGTCTTGGGAAGGGATCTCCTCGTGGGTCACCTGGGAGTGTGGGGGAGACGAGGCATGAGTGGGAGGGCTGGTAACTGAGGCTGGGCTGCCCCACAGCCCAGCTGCTGTGCAATCAATCCCCCAAAGCTTTGCTGTGGGATGAACTGCAAGAACCACTGAGGCCATGCCTGAAGCCCTCCCTGCCCCTGGCAAAGCCTGACAAGAGCACAAGGCCTTGGCTCTGAGCAGGTGGGAGTGAAATGGAGTCCCATGGGTGGCCGTCCTGGTTCCGTGGCCAGGGAAGTCATGCAGGCACGAGGAATGACTAGAGAAGGGGATACTCACCAGTAAGTCCTCCTCCTTGATCCCAGCCGCTTCCCCCTGGAAAACATAGATCTCCTTGTGGTTGACTATGCTCAGGGGGCTGGGATGGGTATCCAAGAACACGCTGATGGCCAGTGTGTCCTCCACTGCCACCTCATTTGCTTCTACAGTGAACTGGAGCTCATCCCGGGTGTTCCTGCTCCCGTTGTGGTGGTAGGAGATCTCTCCAGCCAGCAGGTCCCTCTGGGAGAAGGCCATGACCGGCTGCTCCCCTCTCAGCACTGTCCCCCACCTTGGAGGGGTGGTTATCAGGAACCGTATCTCTTCATCTGACCTGATGTCCATGTTGGTCTCCAGGCTGAGGACAGAGGAGTCAATACTCCCTCGGGTGCCCTGGTGGATGACCAGACCAGTGTTGTTGACTATTTTGATGTAGGGGTCTGATGCCTGCACTTCCAGGAGGGCTGTGGTTTGGTGGAGGCCATCTGAGACCTGTAGCTGGATCCAGCCCCGGTCAGCCCCAGAATGGACGAAGAGGATCTTCTTCTTCCTCAGGTCATCCTGTGTGAATCGATAGACCTGGTGGCTTCTGTCATCGACAGACACGATGCTGCCAAATAAGATGTCCTTCCTGGCCAGCACCAGCTGTGCGTCGGAGAAGCCGGAGTCCTTGTCCGTGAAGGCAATGTCATCAGTGGTCAGCAGGTGCTGCCCATTGCGCACCACGTTGAAGACTCTGTTCACTGCCCGGACAGGGCTGTGGTCATTGACGGGTTGGATGGAGACCCTGAAAACGCCCCTCACCTCCTCAGCCTCAGGCTCGGCGCTGCCCTCACCCTGCCTGATGGCTACGAAGGGGATATCATCCTCCAGTGTCTCGGAGTCATCGTGCTGGTACAGCAACCGGCGCTGGAGGATGTCGTCATTGGTGAACTCCGTGATCTCCTCTCTGGAGTCCCAGCCGTGGGACGCAGCCCAGGCCAGCCTCCCGTGTGTGGGCCCCTCAATCACCTCGTAGACATAGTCCATGCTGTTCACACTCTGCACAAACAAGTGATCCTTGGAGATGACGGCCTGTCCACCTTCCGGCACGGTCAGGAGCACGTTGGTCAAGGTTGGTGCATCAGGGTCCCCACCAATGCTGATTCTGTAGGTGTAGACAGGCGAGTGCTGCTCATCGGTGTGGACGCGGAACTGGAAGAAGTCCTCAGCTTGCTGGGAGTTCCTGATGGTCACGCTGTAGCTCAGGCGGTTTCCCTGCAGGTCCTCTTCGGTGAATCCAAAGCCTTCGGTCAGCCTGTTGCCAAGCAGCTCCAGGTTTCCCTTTTTGGGAGCCTGGATGATCATGTAGTGGAAGGGAACTGGGGCAGAGTTTGGATCTTCCAACATCGCCTCCAGCTCCTTGCTGGTGATATTTCTGTGCCGCTTATTCTTCATCTGGAGGGGAGCCATGGTCCTCATCTTAATGGTGGCTCTTTTAATCCTTATGAGGAAGGTGTTGTTTGGCAAGAGCTTCTGCCCCACCTGGACTTTGAATCTCACCTCCTCCACGCTGTCTTCCAGCCGGTGCTCTGAGTCGGTGCTAAAATACTGGATGCGCCCTTGCTCCAGGTCTTGTTGGTGGAAGGACTCGACTTTTTTCCATTCCCCTCCCATGCTCCCTTGCTTCTGGACTTCACCATACTTCAGGGGCTCCGTGAGGACGTACAGGATGGAGACCCGTTGTTCCTCAGCGTTCGTCTCGACTGACAGGTTGGCCGTGGTGATGCGTGCGGCCCCTCCTTGCGAGAGGGACAGGCCGGTGTTATTGATCAGGCGGATGTCAGGATCAATGGCGAGGATCCTCAGGGTGGCAATGGGGCTCGGGACTGTGCCATCACTCACCTGCAAGGTGAGCTGTAAGTTTGTCCCACCCTGGTGCACATAGACTACGTTGCCAGCTTCCAGGTCCCTGCAGGAGAACTCCTCAATGGGCACTCCAGGGTGGAAGTCTAACTCCACATAACCCTCCTCCATCTGCTGGCCGTGCAGCTGGAACTCGAGGTCATCGCAGGAGGAATCATCATCCAGGACCTGCAGGATGTCGGTGGTCAGGTGTTTCCGTGTGTGCTTCAGGATTGTCATGTGGTTCCCACGGGGAAAGATCACCTGTGGGGCGTCGTTGACGGGGTTGATCATGATGGGCAGCAGGTACACCTGCCCCTGCCGCAGGCACTCCGGGACCCCTTGCTGGGTGGTCACTGTCACCTCCAGCATCAGCTGGTCCATGGGCCCCTCAGAGCCATCGTGGATGTATCTGACTTTGCGATTCACGATGTCTAACAAGGTGAACTTCCTTCTGCTCCTGGACCCGGGAATGTCCAGCTCCAGCTGGCCATGCCTGGGGTCATTGGTGATGCTGAAGAGGATCTGGGACTGACGGATGTTGGCCAGGCTCAAATCTACCGTTGGCTGGGCGTGTTTCCACTCCAGGTAGGCCGTGCCCCCCTCAGAGACGATGAGGGGGCTGACGTGCAGCAGCCTGCTGATGTTGGCAAAGGCGGGTGGGAAGCTGCTGTCAGGCCGGCACGGTTCCACCACCAGGCCTGGTGCTCCCGAAAAGACATTCGGAGGTGGGGAGGTGGATGCCTCATCCTGCTCATACACCTCCTCATAGTCCCAGTAGTGGTCCTGCTTCCCACAGCCTGCTGTGATGTCCTTTGTGATCACGGCATCCTGCAGGCTCCTCCTCTGCAGGTTTATCCGCAGGTCCTCCAAGCAGCCAACGAACGAGTGGTTGGTCATGGTCCACAATGAGATGAAAGAAAGATGGTGCTCCCTCAGCCTTTGCAAAGCTTTTTCATCCATACCACCAATGAAGAGGTTTCCCTGAAGGTCCAGGTAGTTGTTGATGCCCCGGTTGGATGTGGATGAAGCATAGTAGTCTATCAGTATCTCAAACTTGTGGATGTCCGTGTGGACTTTGACGTAGTGCTGCTGCTCGTCGCTGATGAAGACGTTGTTGTGCAGGACGATGACGCCGTTCCCCTTCTCCACAAACCCTCGCAGGCGCCCGTTGGAGATCTCCAGGTAGAAGAAGTCGTTCTCCAGCCCCGCGTGGTAGATGAGGGGTGCCTGGGTGATGCTCGTTGTTATCACAAACTCGATGGTCGCTTCCTGCCTCGCATCCCACGTGGGGAAAGCAATGTAGGAGTGTGGCCCCGGGAACCCGAATGGGTCCTCAGGCTCTGCAGAGAACTGGGTGCTGCACCCTTCCTGGACGTGGTGGAAGGTCTTGGAGCTGCCATCAGCAGACAGACGGGAGAGGACATCCAGGCCGTTGAATGTCACCAAGTGAAGGCAACCCCTGAAGGGAGGGCTGGCCTCGGCAAGGTACGGCAGGTCCAGGCTGCCTGTCCCGCCGGCATAGAGGCCATACTGGATGTCCAGCTCCCTCGCTGGCCCTGCGATGTCTGCGGAGCTGTTGAAGAGGCCATCGATGGTCAGCGTCATCCTGCCATCTTCCACCAGCAGCTCCACGTCGTGCACTGCCAGGTTATTGAGCTGCAGCCCTGCTGGGGACTGCAAGGTCACCTCCTCCGAGCCCAGCTGCAGCCTGGCCTGCAGGGAAAGACACAAAATCCTCAGCTCAAGTGAGACCTCTCCACCTTCCCGAAATACCTGCTGAAGCATGGACCCACACCCAGGTGCTCTCAAGGGTTTTGGTCCCTCAGTTCACTCCACCTCTGGGTGTGCTCCTCCTTCATCCTCCCCATGGACCTGCCCTCTTTGTCCTGCTCTCTGAATTTCTCTCCTTTTTCACTCATTCTCAGCAAATCCCAGTCTCAGGGCGAGGGTCCTCCATCTCCTGGTCCCACAGCTGGGCTTTTCCTGTCCCCTCACAGAGCAGCCCTGCCAGATGCTGGCTCCTCCTTCCCTGCGCTATCTTGCCCACTGCCCTCCATCCTTGCAACCTGGGCTGCTTCCAGCCCTTTCCCTGGGAACTGGCAGGGGAAATAGCAGGCTTTGCTCCTCGTGGGCAGCAGCCTGGAGCCTGCCTAAGTAGAGGGTTAGCTGGTGGGACACATGGTCTGCATTAGGGACACCTCTGGCCAGCGGCTCACTTGCTCTTCTGCTTTGGTTTAATGTGGTTGGTAGCCGAGCCCAGGCTGCAGGAGAGACAGGACGTGTACCTCGGATGCTCCCTGCTCTTTTCCTTCATGGTGGATGCCAACATCATAGCCACAACAGGGAATTTTATTCCTCTGTCTTGATTGCTTCCCATGCTCCAGCTGGGACAAGGGAGATCTCTTCTTTCCCTGGATCCTCTTGTCTCACCTCCTCACACCTGAGGGTGCTGTGCACTGTGTCTGACCACGCAGGGCACACGGGGTGCCAGCGTCTGGGTGTCCCCATGACCACCCCCAGCATCACCCAGGCAGTGGGTGGGGAGCTTCCCCAGATGGAGCCTGTTTCTCTGTATTTAACCACATCTTCCAAGACTCTGTCCACTCTCCTCTTGTACTCAGGGGTCCTGGCAGCTGGGCTGCCCCTTCATCCTCACGCTGGATGAAGCCATGACACAGAGACCCCAGCCCGGGGAGGGGATGGGGGTGCCGGGACGCTGACCTGCAGGCGGCCAGCTTGCAGCTGGAGCAGGAGGTGGTCGGGCTGGCCGGCTGCCAGGAAGAGCAGCCCGTTCCCCTGGCTGGTGAACAGCTGCAGGTGGAGCCGCACCGTGCGCGAGGCGTCTGCCAGCGGCATCTCCACGAAGCTGTTGCCAAAGAAAGAGGCTGGGGAGAAAAGGGAGAAAGGTCAGGCAGGGAAGGACACCTCCTGCAAGCCCCGTCTGGGTGGGTGCTGTGATTATGGAGCCTCCTAAGCCCATCCTTCAGCCCTTCCCTTGTTTGCCATCTGACAGCAGCCTAGAAGGACCCTTGGGGAGTCTGTTTGCTGATTTTCCTGGAGGTATCCTAGAAGGGTTTGGGTTGGAAAGAACCTTAAAGCTCATCTAGTCCAAGCCCCCTGCTACAGTCAGGGACATTTTCCACTGTCCCAGGCTGCTCCAAGCCCTGTCCAACCTGGCCTTGGACACTTCCAGGGATGGGGCAGCCACAGCTTCTCTGGGCACCCTGTGCCAGGGCCTCCCCGCCTTCTGATTAAAGAAACTGTGTTTCTCCTCAGTGCTGGAGGAATAAATGTGAGTGCCAGTGATCCATATGTGGATGTGAGAGCGTATGGAAACCTCGGCTGGAAGTGGGCGCCTGGAGATGCAGCTGGAACGTGTTCAACACCCAGTCTACATCAGCCCTGGAGGACTCAGCTGAATGGCATGTGGTCATGAAATGACAGACTGTGTCACAGGGCAGAGGCGGGAGAGGACAGGATTAAGAGTACAGGGAGCGGCGAGCCTTAATTTTAGAGCGCTTTTAGTTTTTAGCTGACTCAATGCATGCATGTGCATCTCACACACGGTAAATGTGTGTGGCTGGGGCGTGCAGCCACCCATCCTGCTTGGCTCCAGCTCAGCCTGTGGCAAAACTCTGCGCTTAAACACAAACATTCCAGCCCTGTAAGCTGGCAATGTTTGGGGAGGATATGTCAGGGATGGGGGGAAATGCACATTTTCAGTCCATATGTAGTCACAGGCTCTGCTGGAGTTTATGTGTGTGAAGTTTTCCTGTCATGCTTTACTAGAGCACTTATCAGATCCACCCAGTTGCTGACCTGCACTTAGTTTTGGGGTCCCAGATCTGTCTTGCTGAGGTGCCACGGGCAAACAAGGATGGGAATTTGGCTTTCAGGGTCCCAGCCCTGATCTCTTTTGGAGGAGGCAGGTGTGGACGTTGGGTCCTGGGGTGAAAGCAATCTTCTGCACAGCAAAGTCTGGGTATAAACACCCACATCTGCCCTTACAACTGCTTCCCTGGTTGCATTTTCCTCTTGCCCAAATTTCTGTGGGGATGACCAGGGTGGGAACGGGCACTGTGGGCTTTGCTCACAGGGTGGTGCAGCAAGTGAAAACCCAACCCAGCATGTGAAAACCCAACCCAGCAAGTGAAAACCCAAACCAGCAAGACAGCCAGAGTCACTGAGGCATTTGGATGGGGACCATCTGTAGAGGTGATGGCAAAGGTTGGCCTGGCAGGGACAGAGCACTCTGTTTTAGCTTTTCACATTTTCTTCAGAGCTGAGCCCTGCAGTGCCCTGTGTGGGGGATGCTCTTCTGAGCCCTTTGGGAATGGGGAGACCTCCTTGTCCAGGACACCACAAAAAATCATTTCCTGCCACTGGCAGCAGAAAAAAGTGCCTCAGTTTTCCCCTGTGGTCTGGGAGGATGACGTGGGTGTTGCGAGGACCATCACCCCACCCGTTCTGGACAGGGAGGAAATGGCACCATGGAAATATCTGGCCTTTGCTGTAACACCGAGCCCTTTGCCCAGCCCAGGGCAAGGCTGTCAGGGTGCCTGCTCATTCCCTGGCCCTCGTGCCTGCTGCTGGCATGGGGCACTTTGGCTTCCTTGTCCTCCTCAGCCCAGCCAGTGACTCAGAGGAGCTGTGCTGTGCACGGCTCTGTCCTTCCCTGACCTGCTCCCTGCTTCCCATGGTCCCAGCAAAACCAGCCCTGCCCAGTGGCCGAGGGTGCTGGGTGCTGGGGCTCTCAGCACCGCCTTGTCCCGGGGTTTGGTGAGCCGGAGTGACGTGGCACAGTGGAGAAGGGAGTTCTCCTGTCCCTCCTTGCACCCCGCGGGCACACGTGTGTGCACATGTGGTCCCCGGAGACGTCCATGGACGTTATGTTCTGGCTCCTATTGAGGTTCCCTGTGTGTGCTCCATGCTCCAGCTCCCACTGGGATTTTGCTACATTTTAGTGGCTTCCCCTAATTCAAAAAACGTGTTTTTCAGATGGGTACTGAGCGGCTGCTCTCACGGCGAGGGAAAGCTTGGCTGGGCTGGACCCAGCAGCAGCTCCCGTGGCAGCCCAGGGGCTGGGCAGTGTCTCGCCCTGGGTGCTGGGGATGATGGTTTGGGGCTGCTCCAGCAAGACCAGCTTGTTTTCCAGTGTGCCAAGGGGCACCAGCTCCTGCAGCCAGCACATTTTGTCCTGCCTTCACTCTTCCACAACTGCCAGAAATGTTTTCCTTCTTCTCTCATAAAATGCTAATAATAAAAAGCTCCCAGAGGTGCAGATGCCTAGGGGAGTGGTGCTGTTTGTTGGGGAGGAGGAAGAACCCTTGCCCGGATCCAGGAGGTGCTGGGATTTTTCTCCAGCAGCAGAGCAATGTGAGTTACTGCTGTTTGTCTTCCCAAATTCCTGCTTTATTTCAGGGCCACCCTCCTCCTCCCTCATCAGCCCAGCCAGGATGTGAACGCCACTCGGCCTGTGACATTTCACTTTCACAAGGGACCTGCAGCTTCTCACCTCCATCTCCCCTCTTCCTTGCCCTCCCCTTTGGAAAGGACGCAGAAAACATGGATTTTTTGGGTTTTTTTTCAAATGCGTTTTGCTCTGGAGGAGCCTCCATAGGACCAGGAGGTTCTGGTCCATCACTTGGAGCAAGCAGGGATTTCCTATTCCCATCTGTGGTGCAGGTTCAGGTGAGCATCCTGGGATCACCCCACGAGGATGAATTCCCATGCCCCAAAAGCACCGATCTCAAGTGATTTAAGGATGTCATGATCATACCATAGGGGTGTTGTGCCCCTCACCCCTGGATGCAGATGCCCAATGTGGCCCCTCCTCTCCCGTCATGGGGAGCAACAGGTCCCCATGTCCCGGCCATGGGTTGGAGTGGACACCCCGGATGTCCCAGTCGCTCCCAGATAAAAACAATTGACATTCCCAGCTTGCTGCGTCCCACAGGAAATCACCATGGTGCCTTGCCAAGCCGATTGAAAGGCGTTGACGAGGCGAGAGGAGCCTCCGTCACAGTTTCCGAGCAGGCAGCCAGCAGCCAGCAGATTATAGACTGCAGTGTCACTCGGGTTTGGGGGTTTTTTTTTGCATTGAAAAAAACAAGGAGATGAGCCAAAAGCTCTAAGGAAGGGTCTGGGAGCGAGGCCCCGGGTGTGCTGGGCTGCTCCCAGGGCCGGCAAACAAGCGAGGGCTCTGTGCGAGCCACGCGCCGGCTCCGGGACGCCTTGGCCCTCTTCCCCTGCTCCTCCGGCCGAAAACACGGCTGCTTTGGCCTCTCCACTTGCTGCTTTTTGGTGTTCAGGGAACTTTCTGGCTGGGGGAGCGGAGCCTGGGGGGATCCCCATCCACTCAGAGGGCTCTGCACTGGGGGCTCTCGGAGTGCTTGGGGCTCAGCAAGGCCAAGTTTGGGGCTCTCCTCTGTGTTTTGACATAATCTCAGCACAAAAACTTCTCCCACCTCCTTCCCAGCACGTAGGAGGATGAAGGAGCCAACTCCAGGCCCAGGCAAAGGGAAGCACTCGGAAAGCTCAGCTCAGACAGAACCGGCACGGGACACGAAGGGTTTTTGGAGCAGGGAGCTGTCTCCTGGGTGTGTGGGAGGGCACGGGAGCTGGTGGGTGGGTGCTGCCCTGCCCCAAGGCTCCTACCCCAGCGTGGGGCATCCCCAGCCCTGCCGCAGGACAGCCAGCTGCATTTTGGGTGTGCAGGAGGAGGTACGTCGGCGTGTCTGGGGTACAGCTGAGCCCCTGAGAGGCTGCAGGGTGTCCCTGGCCACAGGAGGATGCTGAGGCTGAGGAGGAAGGAGCGGAGCAAACCCTGCCCGCGGATAGGGGCGTGGAGCCGGGGAGGGGCTGGATGCTCAACAAGGCTCCATTCAGGCTGCGGTGGGGCAGGTGGGGGCCAGGGCCGGCGGTGGCCGGCTGTGTTTGCAGGGAGGGGCCTGGAATTCATTAAAGCAGCTCTTTAATGAGCGGAGCGGGTGCCAGGAGAGCCCCGTGCAGACACAGGCGCCCCCCTGAAAGGCTCCCTGTGTTTGCAGCCGCTTCCCACCCCGGCCACACCGCTTTTCCAGCGGTGGAAAAACAGCCGGGCAGTGAAAGCTCCTTGTTGCCCGAACAGCCCCGGGCTTGTGCGGCGCTGGTGCAGCCCAGCCCTCCGGCTGCCCTCCTTCCTGCCCGCCTCCCTGTGCCAACAAGCGGCCCCTGTGCCTGCTGCTGGGGTGCTGCTGGGCCGCCCCAAGGGCAGCCTGCTGCATTCCTTCTCCGCAGCCTCAGGAGCTGCTTTGGAGGCCCTCTGAGTTGTTTGGGGTTGGCTTTTTGAATTTAAATAACTTTTAAGGTAGTGAGGTCACCCGTTGCCAGCCCCATTGTGCGGCACCCACCCGCTGTGCAAACGCCGGAGGGGCTGGGGGATGGGAACGCTGGGGGGGTTCAGGGGGCTGGGAACACGGGAGGGGCTCAGGGGATAAAAACACTGGAGGGGTTCAGGGGAATGGGACGTGAACATGGGAAGGGCTCGGGATAAAAATATCGGAGGGGTTCAGGGGAATGCCAACACCAGAGGGGCTGGGGCGATGTGAACAGCAAGAGGGGTTCAGG
>VWZT01000862.1:30018-66691 GCA_013397055.1 Pachycephala philippinensis
GGGGGATGCAAACACCGGAGGGGCTGGGGCGATGTGAACAGCAAGAGGGGCTCGGGGGATGCAAACACTGGAGGGACTCGGGGGTGGCTGCCCAGCCCTGGGATGCTGCTCAGCAGCTCGATCCCCTCCTGCTCTCCCCGCAGTGTGTGCAGAAGGCTCCGGTCCCACTCCCACGCCCAGCGCAGGCAGGGTGGGCAGGACCAGCCTCCTGCCAGCGCCCTGGGTGGTCCTGGGGCTCAGGCTTCCTTGTCCCCAGCCTGGCTCTGTGATGCCCAGTGGGACCTGCAGCCCCCTGAGCTGGGGCTGGGCTGGGCCCCTGTCCCCACTCCGGGTGGAGGGGCCATGGGAGGAAGGGATCCAATGGGCTTTTGGAGAAAGGCTTCATTATGTTCCACATTCCCTCCGTTTTACGGTGTGGTTTTATTTATGGCCAGGGAAGGAAACGAGCAGCTTGCGAGGAGGTTAAGGCAAACATCGTGGCCCTCGGCTTTGGCTGGGGCTCTGCTGGGAGGAGGGGGTGCCGGGGGGACAAATGGGGGGCAGCTGCCTTCAGATATGCCCTGAGACCCGAGCTGAGCACCCATCTGGGTCTCCACAGCAAAGAAATCGCAGTGCAATGGAGATGAGCTGGGTTTAGTCTGCAGGACGGCATTCAAACCCAAAGGGGACCTTGGGATCACACCACATGCCCTTGTACCTGCCCCAGGAAAGCTTGGGGTTCTGCCTCAAGATTTATGGGATGGGGTGTCATGGGCACAGATCCATGCCTGCTGTGACAGCTCCTGGCACGGAGGAGGACTTTTCCTTTTTATCCCCACTCCCAGTGATTCCAGTGACTGCTGCTCCCACATCCCGAGCCAGGGCTGTGCGTGCTTTTCCAACCCCAGCAACGGGACGAGTGTTCTGGTTCTCGCCTCCCACCCTCCATCTGGCCCTCCCTCAGGCAGGGCTCCTGGGGGCCGGCGCTTTCCAGGAGTGCTGGCCAGCCGGGATTGCTGGAAAGCAGCACCCAAGAAACCACCAGCAAAGCCGTGGCCGGTCACTTCACAGAGCTGCCGACCACCAGAAGTGCCATCGCCCTTGTTTTGGGCGTGGGAGGAGAGTGCTGGCCAGGGGTGCTTTGCTTCGCCCCCATCCCACCGCGGTGGCCTCCGGCTGCACCAGGCTGCTTTGAAGCCCTCCTCCTGTGTTTATTCATCCAGTTCCTCTCCCCCGTTCCCCGGCCAGCTGCTCTCTGCTCGCCTTCCCCTGCCTGACAGCTTTGGGGAAAAAACAGCCTTTTTACAGCCCACGGACTCCGGGGTCAGGGGAAAACATGAAAACATGCCCCCTGCTAATTCTGGGCTGCCTGGGAGGGGGCTGGTTGTACTCTCCTGTGTCCTGCCAGCCCCCCAACCCCCTGCCCAGCGCCTGTGCCTGCTCCTGCCTGCCTTCCACGGCCTTACGGAGCAGCATTAGGAGCTGTGATAGCTGGAGGCCATAAAGCAGGGTCCAGGAGGCTTGGCTGGAGCTCCAGAGCTCCATCACTTATCCAGCATGGTTTTACGATGATTCAAGCACAGCCCTAAAGCTGATGGTATTTCCTGAGCTCTCCTGCTCGGCCAGATGCAGAGCCACGGAGGGGAGGGCAAGGAGCTGGGAGCCAGCCTGAAACCCCCCACAAAGGTCACGGTGTTTTTGGGAAGAGCTGGGGGGATGCACCCCCGGAGAGAGCACCCCCAAAACCTGGCACGAGCAGGAGCAGGGATGAAGAGCTTGGAACGATGTGTGGCTTAATGGCTCTGGAGGGACTTAGGGAATGAGCCCGAGCTGGAAGAAGAGTTTGGAGCGTTTGCCCTGGGAAGTGAAGCGGGGAGAGAAAGTGGGAGGATTTGGGGAAGCAGGAGGCTCAATGGGGCTTTTGTGTCGTCCCCTGCAGCGTGACTCAGGCTCACTCAGGCTCCCGCTGCCAGGAGAAGTTGGCCTGGAAATATTGTATCAGCCCCAGAGGACGTGGTTTCCAAACCATTCTAAGTCGGGTTTTGTTCTATTCTTTCTTCCTTTTTCTCTCTCCCAAGCCCCTCTTCCCCTGTCTCACAGGCTGGCAGGTTTTGCAGCTCCACCCTGCACATCCTGGCACCCGCTCCCGCTGCCTTCCCTTACCCCAGCTGCTTCCCAGCCAATTCCATGCTGGAGGAGCTGGAGGATCTTGGAGGAGGGGCNGGGATTCAGGGATCAGGAATTCAGCGATCCCTGTTCCTAAGCTCCTTCCCAGACCCAGTGAGGGGGGTTTGGAGGAGCCAGGCCAGGCGATGCTCACAGACAGGGCTGGAATGGCTCGGTGTTACCGGAGAGATCCACGCCTGGTGTCAACAAACACCCGGCAGCCGCCGCTGGAGAGGGGCCCGTCTCCAGCCGCCCGGGCTCTGATGTTTCCCAGCCTCGCTGGTGTCAAGTGGCTCCCGACGTGCCAGGATTGGGGGGGCGTTACCAGCCAAAATCGTGGGGGAAGGATGAGCACGAGCGGCGGCGTTGAAACCTTGCCAGAAGATACCTGCTTGCCTTAATTGCGGCATGCGGTGCTCAGGGATGGGGAAATGGTTTAAGAGAGATGATAAAGTGTGCAGTTGTGGTGTAAAATGTGTGAATTGGGGTGATTCAGCTTTAGTTGTGCTGTTAAGGCAGCAGCCACAGCACCCTGCACCCCACAAGGACCATGGCCAGGGTGAGCTTTTGGTGATGCTGAGTGCCGTGAGGGGCAGAGAAAAGTGTCTCCACGGACAGAGGTGGGGGTTTGCAGGGTGGGTGGGGGAAAGAGAGGATATTTTTTTGCTCCTCTGGGGTTGACATACTAAACTCTCTGCAAAGAAAATGAGTATTTTCTTTTTTCCCCCTCTTTCTAGAGCTGAAAGCTCTGCCCTCTCCTCTTCTTTCCTCTTCCCCCATGCTTCCGGAGGTCCCCCTCCCTGGGCTGCCTCCCCCTCCCCACTCCCGTTATCCCCTGACTTTTCCATCCATGAGAAACACCCGCCGGGGTGATGTTTATAGAGCAAATAAATGCCTGCTCTATTTGTGGCGCGGGGGGACGCACGGCTGCCGGGGGGGCTGTGGGGGTGTGGAAGCGGGTGCTCACATCCCCTCCCAGGGCTGCCGGGCTTTCTCAGCCACATCCACCTCGGGCCAAGACTTCCCTCTCTTCTCCCAAGCTCCCAGAGGAAATGACCCTGGTGGGCTCAGAAATGTCTGTGGGATGGGATGCTGAAAACCTTGAAGCCCCGCCGGAGGCTGGGAAAGGGAATGGGAAATTCTCTTTCTGCCAGTGCTGCACCAAGCCAGGGTTAGGAGATGGCAGAGGGTGGGCAGCACCCATGAACACGGCTGGGGATGGCACCGCAAGCACTCGGTGACTCCAAACCCTCCCTCCCTCGCCTGCCTGCAGCAAAGAAGGAAAACAACTCCCAGAAAGCCAAGATTTGGGCAAAAGTAGCAGCAGGGATCCTCAGGGCCGTCCCGAGCTGACTCACAGCTCACAGCGGCTCCTTCCCCAGCCCATGAGTCACGGTGATGGGTGAGAGTTGCTTTTCTGTCTCGGTCTCTGGGAGGCACCTGATGGGCCTGGCCACCTCACAGCCGTGCTGTTTGCCCCATGCCTTTCTCCACTCCCAGGATTTTTGGCAGCACCCACCCTTCTCCGGACTGCTTTCCGTCTGGGTCCGGCTGTCAGGCAGCCAAGCGCAGCCCTCGGGCACAGGGCAGCTCCCAGAGGCATTGCCCGGAGCCATGGGCATGGGACACACCCCGGGGAAGGAGGATGGAAAATGGGAATTTATCACCCTCTTGGATCCCCAGCTCAGGGCATAAACATCTCCCACCCCACCCTGATGCCAGCTGAGAGGCCCTGTTTGGTCTGTCCTGAGGATAATTCGTGACAAATCAGGCAGCATCGTCCCTATCCTGGGGCTGGGAAGAGCCACAGCAGTCCTGCTCCTCTGGGTTTTAGCCTGGCTTTGCAGAGTTCAGTGCTGCCCTGACTCTGAGCTCTGCTTCGTGAAGCAAAGGCTTTGTGAAAGGTTCTCTGACTTTATAGAATGCATTTAGAATAGACTTTATAGAATATATCAATATTCTATCAAAATAACAATAAAAATTATCCTCATATAACAATATCTAGCAATACTCTGATAACAATATCTAGCAATATTCTGCTATATTGGTCAATACAACATAAAAACTCGACCTCCCTTTTTCTGTTCTGTTTACCTCAGAAAAGCTCTGAGGGGTGTCCCATCCCTGTGCAGCCTGGCAATGTCCAACCAAGCCCAGAGCACGATGGAGACAGCTCAGGGAAGGGCTGGTTTGGGAGTGCGGGAGTTCTGATGGACACCTTCCATCCTCTGTGTCTCCGGGGGGATTGGAGGTACGCTGTGCTGGCAAACGAGGCTTGGGATGCCCGGGGGAGAGCTGGGAAGTGCACAGGAGTTTTTGAAGGCTGGGGGTGATGCTAGCACTCGGGGAAGCTGCCTTCCCAAAAAGGAGCCGAGCCGAGCCCAGCACCTGGAAAGGGCCACGGGAGCAGCCCCGGGAGCCGAGGCTGGGCCGG
Organism: Pachycephala philippinensis; assembly: GCA_013397055.1. NCBI lineage: Eukaryota > Metazoa > Chordata > Aves > Passeriformes > Pachycephala > Pachycephala philippinensis. Next base: position 34,598 of record VWZT01000862.1, read on the forward strand.
GCCAACGCCTGCTGCGAACAGTCTGTGCTTTGAGCTTTATTTAGGCACGCAGACTCCCGCCTCCCAGGCCCTGCTCCTGTCCAGCCTTCAACCTGACGTGAGCTCCTCGGGGTGAGCTTAACCCTGTCCTGCAATCCTGCAGGAATGCGCTTATTATATATTTGCCCGCAGCCCTCTGTTGCTAAATATAAGAGTGAGACAAGAATATTCCTCCCCGATTCCCACGATACCAGTTTGCGTTCTCCCCCCTTTTCAGCATTTTTCCTGTTCTTTCCCATCAGCTGGAAACTTTTCCAGCTGCTCTGAGCTATGACCTTAAAACATGTGGCGCGATCATAAAAAAGAAAGTTTGAATAAATCAGTCAGATTTCCAAAAGTGGAGGAAAGGAAGAGCCGAGGTGGCTCCATGGAGCTGAGGAACCTGGAGAAGGCAGAAGGGATCCTGGATGGATACCCCAGGGCAGACACTGCTCCCTGTCCATGGGCAGATATCCTGGACAAGCCAGTATCCCCCTCGCCTCCCCAGGACCCCATCACTGCTGCTGGGGTCCACCTAAATTCTGGAGGGTGTCACATTTTTGGCACCCACGTGCTGAAATCTTGAGGTGAACGCTGCTCATGGGGAGTCTACACATCCAATTCTCTCTTCTCCCCTCATTCCAAAGCTCCAGTAACAGGGATTTTGAGGAAGGGGGAGCCCAGCCTGTGGGTGACCTCACTGGGAACCGGAGGGGAGCCAGGCTGTCAAAAAACAGTTTACTAAAGCCTCACACTCTGATGTCAAGAGGACAAGTTTTATGAGTGTTTTATCTTTTTGGTATAATCCTGTATTTGATGAAGTGCATGATGACTCTTCCCATGCTGGGCTGGGCAGGAAGCCCCGGGTTCCTGAACCTCAGCTTGGAGGGAACCCAAAACACAGGCTTCACCCCCAAAAACCTCAGCCCCATGCTCAGTGTGCTGCTCGTGGCTCTCCCTGATGGAAACACAGGGATGTCCCACGGTGGGCAGCCCATGGGAACACCTGGAATGAGTGCTGCTGGTCTCAGCAGGGATGTTCTCAGCTGCAGGGGGCTTGTGGGAAGCTGCTGCCCACACCCAGGGTCACAGCTGGCACATCTGTTTCAGCCCAGTGCAGAAACAGTCCCCAGTATTGCAAAATGGGTGTAAACCCCCTTTTTTCCCCAGCCCCGTGTGTCGATGCCAGGGAGCTGCCCATTGATCCCCAAAACCATGGGGGGAGTTACCTGGGGGAGTCTGGGGGTGCTGGCAGGTGTCAGGGAAAGCCACGGGCACTTTTTGGGGGTTTCTCCAGCCCATTCACCATGAAAGAGTTTGGGACTGCCAGGGCAGCCTTGGACCCATGCTGGACACGGCACAAGCAACAGATCCATGTGGGGAAATCCCATCCCAGGATGGAAAGGTCAGGGCTGGGAGGAAGGAGACCACTCTGTTCGTTAACAAAAGGGATCTTTTTCCACTCAGCTTGCCAGGCACCCTCCTATTTTGGTGCATGACAAAAAATAGAAAGAACAAGGCCTAAGGTAATGAAAGGAGCATGTGCCAGAGGCCACCTGCTCTCTGGGAGGGAGCAGGGACAGCAAGGGACCAACAGCAGCCCTGCCAGGGCTGAGGGCCACAAGGCTGGGCTCTGGGATCATCCTGCTCCTTGCACTGACACAGGCTGGCATGCAGAAGATGGGTGGGAAGCAAAAGACTGGAGGTTTTTGGAGATGCTGGGAGCAAGCTCCTGCCTCACTGCTGGTCAGAGTCCTGGTCCTCAGGGAGAAGTTTGGGGAAGAGAAACTGCTGAGTGAAATTATATATTATTTTTGGGGTGCGTTAGGACATAAAAATGATTTTTACACTCCCTTCACTTTCAAAGCTGCAGGTGCCACTGAGGCAGTGCTCAGTCAGATGCCAGGCACAGCTTGGAGGGTCAGACCTGTCCCAGAGGAACAAGACCCCAGTGGAGACCCGCAGAGCCTGCTGAGGCTCAGCCCATGGCAGCTCTGAGCATCACGGAGCAGGGAGGGAGCAGGGCTGTGGGACGGCTGTCAGGATGCTGAGGCTGGACACACGTCCCTGCCAAGAGCTGGGTGGGCAAACCCGGCTGCTTCATGGGGAAAACCGGGTATAAATCCCCCACTTCTGTCCGGCTCTGACCCTGTGCAGCAGCCAGCCCTGTGGCACCACGGGGGGGCCCCTCACCCCCAGCTGGACCCCAATGCCCTGCCACCCCAGGGGTGGTCCCGCACCCCTCTGGGGCTGTGCTGGTGGGAGAGGTGAGCCCCTCACCGCTCGCCCCAGGTCACCGCAGTGCCCAGGACAGCCGGGCGGAGCAGCCCCGGGCGGTGCCACACACCCTGCAAACGCCGCAGCTCCCTCCTTGCCGCCAAGGGATGCCGAGGGGCTGCCCTCGCAGCCGCTCCCGTGGCAAGGCCAAACATGGGCAGGGAGGGCTGGCGTGCTCCCTCCCCGTGGCGCCGGGCTCGGCGGGGCAGCCACGGTGTCCTCCTCCCGCCGGCTGCTCCTGGCGCCGAGCAAAGCCCCGCGGCCGCTCCGAGCCCCGTCCCGCGCAGCAGCACATCCCCGTGTGCCCTGCGGAAAGCGCTCGGCCAGGGACCCACCGCCCTGCGAGCCACGGCGGGCGAGCCGCCCCTCTCCCACCCTCGCCTTCCCCAATCACCCTGCCCCAAAACGGGCAGCACCGTGCTCCCGCCAGCTTGGCCACAGGCCCCCGCACTCCGGGCAGGGCCAGCCCGCACCCATCGGTCACCCATGTCCGCAGCGCTCCCCGCTGGTTCCCGGCTCTCCCAGGAGCCGCATCCCGCAGGATTTCCCACCCTTCGCTCTCGGGTGGGCTGGGGGCACGGGACTCACCTCCGGCCGGGGGTCCTGCGCTCAGGGGCTGGGGGTGGCCGGCCAGCAGCAGCAGCAGCAGCAGCAGCAGCACGGTGGCGATGCCACCTCGGGCACCCATCGTGTCCCCGGGGCTGGAGAGGGCTCCGGGACGGCGCAGCCTCGGCCGGCGCCTGCTTCCAGGCGAGGGCTCCCGCTACTACTATATTTAATAAAGCGGAGCGAGGGAGGGACCTGTAACTTCTCCCGCCTGTCAGAAAGGAGAAATTCGCTCAGATTACAAACCCAATTTTCCCTCTTAAAGGGCTAGAGGCCCTCGCCACCCACACCCGCTCCTGAAAGCAGCCTTGTTCCCGCCGGGCGAGGAGAGGGAGGAGCGGGGACAGAGCCCGACGTGGGGTGCGAGGGGCGGCTCCGGAGGCACCGCCTGCTCCGGGCTGAGCGGGATGTCACAGAATCCCAGAATATTCTGAGTTGGAAGCGACCCACGAGGATCATCGAGTCCAACCGGTAAGTGAATGGCCCATGCAGGGATCAAAGCTCGGTGTTACTAGCACCATGCTCTAACCAACTGAGCTAATCTCCATAGATCCCTTGGCACCAGGCATTTTTGGGGGAGCAAAGCCAGTTCCTGGCGTCCACACAGACCCAGATCAGTGACTCGGTCCCAAAGCTGCTGTCACCCACCCGTGGGTGTATTCCTGAAGCGGCTCTGCAAACCTCACACCTCTCTCAGCTGGCAATCGGGATGACCTTTGTCCCTCAGGGTTCACAGCACTCCAAGTGTGTTAGCACAACACTGGGAAAAGAGTTTCCAGCTTCTCCTCCTGGTGCAAAGCTGATTCAGGACAAGGTCACAACCCTTTGGAGACACAGCATCCCACCCAGCCTGGCTCCCTGCTCCTCGCTCATGTCCCACCTTCCCAACCCGCTCCAAAGGTGCTCCCATCCTGCTCCTTGGCTCTTGTGCAGCACACCCCTCCTTCCTCATGGATGTCTGGATTTCAGGCCCTTTTCCCCCCGTGCCGTGTTTCGCTGATGGATTACACGTGCCTTGTTTCCTGCTGGGTTAATTCTAACCCCTCCAGGGCCCTCGGTGTGACTTTGCCGTCTTTGGCAGCATTTGCAACACCTTCCAGCGTACAGTCATCTGCAAACATAATTAATTTGTTGTTTACTTTTGCTTTCAGATCATTAATAAAGACATTAAATAAACCTGGGATGTGCTGTTTTTTCAGTAACTTTTTCTGAGTAATTGCCAGGGGCTCGGTAAGTTCATTAGCTAATTCTGTTTAGTCTGGGGGTTACATATTAGCCAGGCTGGCTGATTCGTGCAGATTCAATTTTGCAGAGTATTCCCTTTCCTGCTCTTTATCTTAGGGTCTACTGAAGACTCTGGGAGGCTTTTCTCTCTGTCTATCCTCAGCACTCCCCTCTCCTTGCCCCTTTTAAGGGCTGATGGAGGAAGAGGAGGGTGCAGGGCTTTGGCCTCCAGGGTGGAGTTTGATCCCTACTGTCCCCATCACGTCATGGGCAACAGGTGAGCTGAACACATCCATTCCTCTCCCACCTACCAGGACCATCTCCGACCCACCAGAACCACCTCCAACTCACCAGGACAATCCCCAAACCACCAGGACCACCTCCTGCCCACCAACACACATCCCTGGCTTTACTTCAGCCTCTCTATCCTCAGGTTTGCTTTGCTCACTGAGCCACTGGGAACGAACCACCCTTTGCCAGGGGAACATCAGCCTTGGGTGAGGGCAGCAAGTACAGCTAGGGCAAGGAAATGGTTCCGAGCAACCTGAGTATCCTGCACCCCAAGGATGCTCAGGGTCTGCTCCACAGGCAGGAGGCTGGTGGGAAAATATCCAAGACAAACCTGTCCACGGCAAGCACAGAGGAAAACTTCCACTGCTTTTTAAATTATTCTTATATTTCCCCCCTCCAACAAGGAAATCACAACCTCTGCTGGAAACTTCCTGTGTTATCCAGAGGAACATCCCCTCCAAGTCGTGCCGCAGGCAGCTTCGGCCGCTCCCCTCGCCGGAGCCCCGAGCACAGCCCCGTGCCCCACATCTGGCCAGCACATTTCCCATCCCTCAGCCAGGCCCCAGCGGCAGCAGGGGATTTGTTTTTCCCTTTCCCAGCCAACATCTGGCTGAGCGGCAGAGGGGCAGAGCCAGTGTGGAGCTGTGTCTTCGCTCTCCGGGCAGGGCTGGTTCTGCACGAGGGACCCTCGTTCTTCCCCCACAAGGCAGCTTCAGCCACGGGGAGCCAATGCCAACGCCAGCTCCGCTTTCCGGCAGTGGGGAGCTGCCTCTGCCCTTTGGTGAGTGCCTGCTGGGGGGGCTGGAGGCTTGGGGGGCTTTGAGGAGGGGAAGAAAATAAGAAAAATTAAATCCTTTCCTTCCCCCGCAGTGCCGGGGCCGGTGTTTGAGGCAGCCACAGCTCTCATCCCTTGTGGTGCAGGGCTGCTCCCTCCCCCTCTCGGTGCTGGCTGACCCGCCGGCCTCCGGACGCGTTTATTTATCCGATCCCAGCTTTATTTAGGACGTGTTTCCAGGGTAGCCGGTACAGAGGGAGGTGTGGAGGGCTGCCGAGGGGGTCCACAGCTGCAGCCCTCCACCCAGAGCCCTGCCGTGCCTGCGGGGCACCCTGCTCGTGTGGGCACCTCTCAGTCACCCCATCCCTCACGGGAACCCCGCTTCATCCGCTGCCTCTGAGCGCTGTGCGGGCTGCCCAAGCCAGGAGCCCTTTCCCTGGGAGAGCCCTTTCCCTGGGAGAGCCCTTTCCCTGGACAGCTACGTTCCCTGTTTGCTTGGCACGGGCAAAGCCGCCCCTGGCAGCTATTTCCCTGGAATGCCAACATTCACCTGCAGGGAAGAGGCTCCCTGTGCGCCCTTCAATAAGCAGAGCTCAGCTCCTCTACGTGCCTTTTCCCTCCAAAACTCCACCCTGGCCGGGCCTTGTGCCACACGCGTGCTCCCCCCTGCCACCCACCACCGGCACAGGAGGGGATGGGCTGCCCACGGAGTGAGGCTGGGGGCCCGATGGCTGCGAGGGGCTGCAGCTGGGGGAGCAGGTCCGTCCGAGGGAGGAGAGCAGCAGGCGTGCTTGGAGCGCGCCGCGAGCGCCTGGAAGGAATATCCCATCCGGCGCTGGCAGGAGACAGCACATTCATGAATGCTGCTGGGATTTAGCTTCTCAGCATCTGCCTTCCCATGTGCTGCAGGGATTATAAAAGGAAACGAAGCAGAGCCTTTGGATCTGACCTGGCTGAAGCAATGCCCTGGCCGGAGGTAGCGGGTCTGCAGCCTTGGACATGCACCCGTTCCCCCAGGAGCAGGGGGTTCCCTCCGTGTGCCCGGGGCAAAAGCAGTGTGAACCTTGTGTCTGTGGTGTGAAACAGCTGGGCAGATGTGCTGGGCTCCCCCAGGGGAGTACAGGGGGGTGTCACAGCGTTTGTTTGGTGTTTCTGACGTGCCTACCCTGTCTCGGGGGTGAACTCGAGGAGGAAGAGGATGCTGCAGGGTATTGGGGGTGCTGTGGGCACCTCGGGTGGCTGCAGGGAGCTGGGGATGCTGCAGGGAAGTTGGGAATGCTGGGGGCAGCTGGGGATGCTGCAGGGAACTCGGGAATGCTGCTTGCCTCTGCATTAGATGGGAGAAACACAGTCCGAAGCCTGTTTCACGTCTGCAACCACCAACAAACCAAACTTTATATGTGTGGTGCTCTTAATTCAAGGAGACAAACAGCTGGGCCCGGGGTGCTAATTGTCCTGACAAGCTGCACCTGGGCTCTCACCACACCCTCCACGCTGCCCACCGCCCCAGCTGCCTTTAAATTCATCTGCCTTCAGCTCTTGCTCCTTCTCACTAGAGCTGTGCTGTGGCGCTGAGCAGATGCTGGGCCTGGGCAGAGGGTCTGCACCCCTTACCCACTTTGGGGGATCCCCTTGCTCTCAGAGGACCGGGATAGGGATGAGGATGTGTCCCCAGCATGGTAAGCAAACCTCTCCTCTCTGTTGACGTCGTGCCTCTTTACAGTGTTCCCACCTGGGTACCTCATGTGCAGCCTCTCTACAGGGATGGGGTTTTAAGTCCCCAAAAAGTCATGTGCTGGGGCTTTGGAGCTGTGCTGGACCGTGGGACAACCCCTCTGGAGCAGCCCCACAGCTCTGCTGCTGCTCCCCCAGACCCTGTGCTAGGGATTTGATGTGAGATGGGTTTTATTTACACCTGTGGGGGGTTTGGAGGGCTGTGGCTGTACTTCCCTGTGACTAATACCTTTTGCTCTTCCTTGAGCACAGAACACATCACTCCCCAGCATTAGTTTTAAAAAGGAAATCAATACAGCCCATTTATTTTTAGCTTGGATTTAGGATGCTTTAGAAGAGGAACTGAGCTGTGGAGGCAGCGGGCTCACCACCTTCTCCAGGGCTTGTCAGACAGAGGAACCAGCTTTTAGCACTAGGTAGATATTGACTGATGTATTCTCAAGGAACTAATTCCCTGCTGTGTGAGTGCAGAATTCTCTGAGGGCATGGGAAGGGCTTGGAGCACGTGGCAGAGCAGTGGTGAGCTGTGCTGGCTGCTTCAGCTGATTTTGGGTATCCAGTGAAGTCTTGGGATCTAACTGGGCTCTGGCAGGGCTGGGCTTGCTCTTGGGGACCTTGTGATAGTAGAATTGTAGAGGGGTTTGGGTTGGAAGGGACTTTAAAGGTTATCCAGTTCCTGCCATGGGCAGGGACACCTTCCACTGTCCCAGGCTGCTCCAAGCCCCGTCCAACCTGACTTTGAACATTCTCACGAGGCAGCCACAGATTCTCCAGGCACCCTGTGCCAGGGTCTCCCCACCCTCCCAGGGGGGAGTTTCCCCCCAGTATCCAATCTAACCCTGCCCTCTCAGTGTGAAGCCGTTCCCCTTGTCCTGTCACTCCACGCCACAAGCCTGGTGTCTGCTTGAAGAAACTCTGTTCCTCACCAAGGCAGAGCCAAAGCCCACTAAAACCAGCCTGAGGCTGTGGCAGGCTCTGGGCAGCTTGAGCTGGCAGAGAACTGGGAGCAGGGTGGGAGGCGAGGAAGATGCAGGTGGTGCCGGTGCGGGAGGAAGGCTGGGGCGGCCCTGCTGGCCTGGGTGAGACAGCGAGCGTGTGTTCGGGGTGCCTGGGTCTCACGGGGAATGCGATTGTGGGGAGCCGCTGGCAGCGGCCGCAGCCCAGGAGATGGCACCAGCGCTCCGCGCTTGCCCGGCCAGGGACGGGAGGAAGGGAGGGATGGATGGATGCTCCCAGAGCGCAGGGTAGGGATGCTCCGGGGGGATTGGGATGAGCAGGGGCCATGCGGACCCCGCTGCCAACTCGGGCCGTCGTCAGTCCCAGGTCTGAGCAGGTGGGGACACGCTGGGACTGATCCCCCTGCTTCTGCTCTGGCACTCGTGCTAATTTGGGAGGCTCTCACCTTGCTGCTGTTTGGCTCCTTGTTGTCCATCTCTGCTGTCCCTGAACCAGCCCGGGAAGGTGTGCAGCTGCAGAGAGCTGCCTTCCCAAACACACATTTGCAGGCTGCCAGGAGAACGCCCCAGAACTGCAGCAGCTCGAAGCCCTGACCCTGGAGAGCCCTGGCTGCTGCCTCACCTGCTGCTCAGCGCCCAGCTTCTCAGAGAAAGGTGAAGGTGTGCTCTTTACCTGGCAAGGTGCTGGTTTCTCCAGGTGCACTGACCTGGCCAGGGAAGATGCTCGTACTCCATCCCCCGTGCATCTCTCCATCCCCTGCCAAGCTCATGGTGCCTGAAGCCCCCAAAGCTCTAATTCATCCCCATCTAATGTGTGGATTAAGCAGAGAAAGATGCAATGACCCCTTCCTTCACATTGTTCCAGCTTCCAGTGCTGTGGTTTCCCTCCCAGCTGGGTTGAACCGGGGGATTTCTCTCCCGGCAGAGGAACCCATCTGTCTTGGAGCAGATTAGAAAGATGTCACTTTGCCGGCACAGCCATTTATCACGGCGGCTGGGGAAATTAGCAGGGCCCGAGCAGGGAGGAGGGAAATTGGGCTTGTCCTGGAGCTCTAAGCAGAGGTTGTGGGGAATTCTAGCTAGACTATTTCTAGCTTGGCATTAGTTTGTCCTAAGAAGAAAACCAGTGCCTTGGATTTCCGCCTTCAGGTCCTGATGCGGCAGAGAGCAATAAATTCTATCAAAATTTACAGGGCAGAATAGCTGGGATCTCTCAAGCATTGGGGTTTTATCCAAAAGCTAATATCCTCCTTCCAGTTGTTAATTCCAGGAGCCAGGGTATAAATGAAGACATAATAACAACAAGGGTGGGACAAACCACATCACCCTGTTGTGATTTCCGTGAGCTGTAGCACCTCTCTCTGGGAGCAGCCCAGCGGACAGCAAGGGGACAAGGGGCCTCAGTCACTATTTGCCAGCTGGAAACACGACAAAACTCAGGAAAGGGAATAAAAATCTTAAAAAATGCTATTTTGTCGCCACAGCGCTGCAAACAAACGAAGAGTAAAATGCAAATTAAAACAGATAAAAATTCCTTGGCAGTGTCCCCTTTAAGCGTCATATATTTTTATCTCGCTCTGGTTTTATTTGCTGGAAAGAGAAACATAAAGAGAGAAACATTCAATTAAACCTGCTTGTCAGCTGGAGCCCCCAGGCTGTGTCACCGGGGGCTGGGAGAGGGGGCTTTGCCAGGGGTCTCCTTGGCACTGTCCCCATCAGGGAGATTTTGGGGTGCCTGGGACCATCTCTTGCCTGTCTGCTCGCCCACCGCTGTCACAAGCAGCTTGTGGCACAGGGTGGTGTTTGCGAGGCAGTGCTGATCACCATAGAAACAGGGCCTTATTCCTGGCAGGATTTGTCCCCCTGGCTGTGGCAGAGTGGGGCTGTCCCCTCCATGGGGCAGGCTGGCTGTCCCCAAGGGCACACTCGTGTTCCTGCCCTCTTCCTCTGCGTGGCACCAGCCTGGCCTTGCCCGTCACCTGCGGGCTTCTCTCCTGGCTCCTCTCTGTGCCCTTTCCTTCTCTCCCCCGCAGCGCCCCACAGCACCTGGACTGGTGCTAGAGGGACCCAAGTCCTGCAGTAAGGAGGCCCCATAAATCCAGGGGTCAAAGCTGGGATTTGACCAGCTTTGGGGTCAAATTTTTGGGGCAGCAACTGCCTCTTCAGTTGCGTGTGGGGACTCTCTGGTGGGAGTCCCTAAGAGGGAGATGCTCACAGGATGGTTTCTGCTTGGATCACCAGCTTTTCCTTCTGGAGGGTGAAATGTTGGAATTTCCGTGAGCTGTATCAATCCACAAAGATGTGCAGCAGTTTCTAGGTGGCAGGGATGAGGGATGAGGGCCAGCTGTGAAGCCCAGCATGTGACATTTTCCTGTGAATGCAGCATCTGTGGAAAGAGTCAGAGAGAAGGTCCTGGGGATAAGTTTCTCCCCAAAGCAGGCAGGGCTTCTGTGGACATCCACTGCCTCGCCAGGCAGAGCTGATTCCCAATAAAAGCTGGTGATGTGGAGGATCCAGGACATGTGCTGGTGGCAAGGAACCAGCTGCTGGCTTTTTTTTCTATGAAGGCACAAGGCAGTGGAGAAGATGCTCCCAGAAATAATCCCCATGTGGGTACTTAGGCTTGTCTTGGTGGGAAGGGAATTTTCCGGCCTGGGTAGAAGATGCTGGTTAGCTGTGGTGTGACAGGAGCAGCTGCAATGTGGACATCTGTCTCCTCATAACTAGAGTGAGACCAATGCCTTCTTCCTGTGCATGAATTCATCAGATGGCAACGACTTTCTGTCTCCATTGACCCTGGACTGGAGCTGAGCCAGTGACACGGAGGAGAAGGCTCTATTTATCCATGAAAAATACTCCTGAGGTACCTTGAGCCTCTTCAAGCTTCGAATACTGGTGGAACCATGGATGTGCTGTGTGTGGGGAGGTGCTGGTAGGACTGGAGCACCCAGTAAGGGTGCATGGAGCCTCACTGAAACCTCAGGTGATGCCCATGAGATGTGGGACAGCTGCTCTCTGGGCACACAAAAAATGTCAGGGAGAGTGGCAGCTCAGCAGCCCAGGGCAGGCTTGCCTCCTGCCAGGATCCTGCAGCCCACCAGCAGCTCCACTGAGCCCCTGGAAAACTGCCATCCACTGACATGGCACAAATGGAGCTGTTTCACTGGAAAAACCCAGACAGAACAGGCTCTGTTGTGTTTCCACTTGATGTGCTCGTGGTGAACCCCCTGGCTGCGTGCACTCGGGTGTGCCTGGGTCACTCTGCAGATGGAGAGAGGGAAGGAGAAATGACAGAAACGGGACAAGAGCCAGGAAAGGCTGACTAGCTGGAGAAGGAAATGGGGCAAAAATGTTTAAGGTGAGAGAAGAGACCCCACCACTGAGGCATGGGTTTGCTTCAGCCTTTCCATCACCTTCTCAGCCTCTCCGGCCAATGCCCCTCTTCCCTCCTTCTCCTGCATCCTCTGCATCTCTCCAGCTGACCCCATGCATGTTCCCACCCTTTCTTACCCCCATCAGAACCCCCAGTTAAGGAGCTACACCTGCTTCCACAAAATCATGCATCCCTCTCCTCTTCTGTCTCCTTAAATGGATGAAAATTCCCCATTGTTACTGACTTTGCTCATTCCACAGACTCTCAGGGAGGCACATCAAGTTTAATTCCTGTGCAGGTAACCATTATTTTTATTTTCTAGCTTGTTAGAAGGGCCAGGTACATCCCTGAAGACGTTTCTGTGAAAGCCAAGGCTGCCAGGATGTATGTGGAGAAAAGATCAAGAAATCTTCAGCTGGATGCAGACGATGCCCAGACAACCCAGACCCTGGGGGAATTAACCACGAAAAGAAGAACTCGAGTTGGAGGAGGAAGAGTAAGGCAGGAGGAGTAAAGGATGAGCCAGCTGTAAAGAAAGGAGGAGAGAGCATGGAGGCTGTGAGGATGGATTTTTGGAGTAGATTTTGGGTTGTATTTGTTGGAAACTGCTGCTTTGTCAAAGAGAAAGAGTGTGTGGGGAAGGTCAGGCTCGATAAATCTCCCCAGTTTGAAAGCAGGCATTCAGAAACACACTGCAATGTCCATTCCTGTGATTTGTGAGCGTCCAAAACAGTGAAGAGTTGGTTCAAAAGACTTTTTGCCTAGGAAATGTGAGTTTGCAGTGCAACATCTAAAGACAAAAAATGAAGCAAACCCTGATGACTGAATCCAGCCAGGATTTCTGCTGGGGTGGGTTTGGCTCCCGTTCTTTCCTTGCAGCTCTTCCTGGCTGTCTCTGTCTCTGCAGTGAGGACAACAGCCCTTTTGGGTGACCAAGCCCTTTCCTATCATTTCTAGCAAGAAAGTGTCTGAAATCCAGTCCAGAACCCTGAAAAGGGGATTCAGGAAACCGGAAATTCAATCCTATTGAAAACTCAGTCTTGCCCAAGTTCTGGTTTGGGGAGTGCTGTCACTGACTCCCACCCCTGATTTTCCAGCATGCCTCCAGCCCTGGGACGTAGGGAACATCCTCAGCCTGGCACTGACACAGGGTAAGTCACTGAATTTGGGCAATCTTTAACTATTCTGCGCTAGAGTGACTTGTGAATGTTGTGTGGTTAATTGGGACTAATGGAAATTAAATGAGAATGGTAGAGAAGCCTGAGAGGACTAAACTGCATTGGGAATAGGCTGTGAGGGGGGAATCTTACCTGGAAAGAGCCTGGGGAGGTGGCTGCTGCCAGGGGATGGAGGTGGGGATGATGTGAGAGGAGCTGCCTGCCAAAGACACCCTGCAGAAGCTCTGGGGGCAGGGATGGGACGCAGGAGCAGAGCTGCAGCCCCACACCACCTTCTCCCAGTGCCTGTCCTCCAGGCGGCTCGGCTCACCTCCAGCTCTGGCTTGTGGGGTTCTGTGTTTATGTTTTTTTAATCTGGAAAAGTCTCGTGGGGGCAGCTGTTGAGAGGCAAAGAAGCTGAATTGGATTTTTGTGCCTGCACGAAGTAGGCTCTGGTTACATAGTCCGAGAGAATAGGATCCTAAATTGGATTTCGCTGCTCACTTGGAATGGGCTCCAGTCGTGTGGGATTATTGGGGATTTAAAGCTAACATATAGGAAACGGTAATGAAACCATCACCCAGCCAAGAAGCTGGGGAGCTGCTACATTCACAAATGAGGAGGAATCTCCCAATTAACACCTGAGCCATGAACAGAGCGTTGCTTGGGATGCTGGAGTGTAAATCAAAATTTACAGGATCACAGGTGGTTATTATCTCCTCCTCTGATGTGAAACAAAGGCACATGTGCCAGCATGGCCAGCTCCATCCCACTCATTTCCTTTCCATGCCTTTCCCAGCCAGGCAGGGCCTCACGGGGGGCTTGAGGGTTTTGCAGATCCATGGATGGGTCTTGCCAGCACCCCTCCATGGATCTGCAAAATCCCTGTGTTCTCTAGTAAAATCAATAATAGATTTTTTTCTTTTTAAGAGTGAAATGTGGGATGCTTTACTGGCTTTGCCTGGTGCTGAGATTTAATGTCTGATTTGTTTCCTCTGCCTCACCCTTGTTTTGGCCCCAGGAATGTCAAGGCTAGTTGGCAGTGTTATTTCTCCTCTTGTTTTAGCATCCCCCACCAGAGCTCTGTGATACTGGGTGGAAGGTACCAGTATCACCTGGTGCTGGTGTGGGCAGCCCAGGGGGTGGGGACAGTTCAGTTTGGGGAGTGCTCCCACAAGATGCTCAGCCAGAGACCATGGCTGAGAGCTGGGGCCCTGATCTGATCCAACAGCTCTTTTTATGGAGAGAGAATCCAAGTGGAGCTGTGGAAGCCCATTTGGCAAAAGGGGGGTTTGGTCAGCAGGTGGGATTTGGGGGTGAGAGGGTTGTGAGGCTCCCTGCAGAGGGATCCTGCTCTGGGGAACCAGGGAGGTGTTGGGGGCTCCTGGTGGGGTGGGGAGCAGAGCTGGGTGCCAGCCCACATCTGCTCCTCATCCAGGTGCTTTCCAGCCTCTGCTTTGCTCTCCCGGGGTGCTGGGTGTGAGGAAGGAGGCCAGAGGCCCCCTCCTGCCTGAGGGGGCTGCCCAGAGACTCCAGCCCCAGGTTTGGGGCTCGGGTTGGAAAGGGGAGCATGGCAGGGAGGAGGGCTGGGAGCAGAATCATGCAGAGGCGGTTTATTCTCTGTCCCTTGGGTGGTAGGCTCTCACCTCTGCCTCAAATTACAAGTCATGTCACATCTTGGGAGGCTTGAAATTGTGTTTCTCAGCAATGTTCCCAAAGAGGTTAGAAGCACCGAGATGGCTGAAATACCCTCTGAGCCCGGAGCAGAACAAGCCACTGAACAAGGGGTGGGATGGGGAAAGAGCTGCAGCATCCTCACCAGGGTGGAGGGGAGGGCTGCGGGCAGCTCAGCCCTGGCCCCTCCCCAAATCCCTCCTGGCTGAGGGTTGATTTTTCAGTGCTGATTCATCCTGGTGCCCGTGGGATGTGGTAAGAGCTGGGGTAGCCACCTACCCTCTGGCACAGGATGGAGAGGTCCAGCCACCATCCCAAACAGTTCATGGTGCCTTTTAACCCACTGAGCACAAGGTGCTGCTCCCCAGATTTACAGATGGAGAGTGAGGAGCTGTGATTTATGGGAATTAAGAAGGGCCAAGCAGCCAGGCAGCAGCTGACCCTGAGCATGGAAGGGATTGTTTTCCAGGGCTGAGAGGAGAAGGCAGAGATTCAACGCTTCCTGATATGAGGCAGAAGCTGCCTGTCTCTCTGAAGCTTGGCTGCTTATTCCTACAATTGCCCAGCTCCAGTTCTTCACATCCTTTTTTGGCTGCTGGAGCCCCTGCACAGCAGAGAGCTGCGTTGGCCATGGCTCTGCATCCTGGTCCCCACTGTCCCCCTCCCTCCCATCCTTATCCCCATTCCTGGGACTGCGCAGAGCTGTCTGGGATGTCACCGGAGCGAATTGGTCCCGAGGTGCTGCTTTGAGGGCCTGGCTGACAGAGTGATTTGTGATCAGCCGGCTGAACCGACACATCACGCAGCAATTAGAGACCTCCTGGAATGGGAGACATCCAGCCAGGCAGGGATGGAGCCGGGTACAAATATTGGAGGAGCCGTTAAAGATGCAAAGTTGTTATCTCGCAGGCAATCCAGAGCCCCTCACAAGGATATTAGTGCCAGAGCAGCACACAGCGATGATGGATGTGTCCATAGGCGTGGGTCCCGTGTTATGGAGTGGATGGAAAGATGAGCTCGATGACAGACATGTCTGCAAACGTGGCCATCATCCCAATTACAGCCTGGGAAGAGGAGTGAGGAATGGGAGTGGATGAAAGGGGTGTCAACAGGGTGGGACAAACTGGGGCTTGCTGCAAGGAGAGGTCCGAGTGTTGAAAAGCCAGAGAATTGGTGAAGGAGGAGCTGGGGTGGAAGGAGGAGCTCGGGTGGTTGGGTTTATTTGGTGAAGATTGCCACCCACTGGGATTCACTGCTCTGGACTTCACTGGCTAATTATGCTGCCCTGCTCCTCGTGACCTGCGAGACTCAGCTAAAGCCTTGCCTCCGAGGTCAGCAGAGCTAATTGAACTCAATGTCCAGCGAGAGCGTTTACGTGGCTCTTTTCAGAGCGGGCTTTTTCCACACCTCTGGAAAAATCCGAGCTGAAAGGGAATTGCCCTCTCCTCTGAGCCTGGTGGGAGCTGCTGCTCCAGCCCTGGCTGACTGTGCCTGGGGAAGGTGGTCCTTCAGCACATGTGCAGGAAGAGCTGCAGGGCAGTGGGATCCTGGGGGTCTTTAAATTTTCCTGCTCCGGTGAGAGACCCCCAAACCTATTTTTATCTGATTGTGCAGCTTTCTCTCCGCAATAACAATGTGCTCAGTGTGCAGAGTGAAATTAATACAGAGCCACATTTACCCTGGGAATATTTGAGCAAGTTTTAATATGAATATTCATTGGAATTTTCATGCTCTTACGTCTTGCTTGGCCCATCATGGCTGTAACTGGGCAGCTGGGTCAGCGCTTTCCGGGGCATCGTTTGCCATGTCAGAAATGCTGGAAACGTCCCAAAAGACTGCATCCACCTCTGATTTTCTCTGCAGCCTTTGAAGTTGTGGATATGATGAGAAACCTGATGTTGACACCTGTACTGTGAGAAAAGAGGAGCTGTGCCCGGGGTGCAGCTCCTCTCTCCCATCCCAGTGGTGCTGGTTGGCTGGAGGAGAGGAGGGAGTCTGCAGCCCTGAGAGGGAAGGTGTCCAACATCCAGGAGCCAGGTCAGAGCTGCAGGATACGTGTGGACTCTGCAATTGTAATAAAAGTATATGAGCTGACCTGTGGCCAGCTCCACAGAGATCTCTCAGTGCTGCAGCTAAATGAGCTGGTAGCAGATTTGGGCAAGACTAAAATTAAACCAGGTCAGGTACAGGCAGTATCGTGGAGCCAGGAGCCAGAGTTTCAAAGCCTGCTCGCTCTGAGAGAGGGAGAGCAGGAAAAAACCTTCCTGCGTATGCAGAGGACATTTCCAGAGCTCTAATCCTTTGATTATAACAGATCTTAGGAGAAACTGTGCTACTCCTTGAAGATGGGAAGGGAAAAAACCCATAACTATTCTGAACTGATGGAAGTGGAGCTGCTAATCAGAGGAGAATAATGATCTATTTATTGGATGTGAGACATTTAATAATGAAATACCAACTGTCTCCCCTAATTCCTGTGACTAATGGAGAAGGACACAGTACAAAGTGCTGGAAGACAGACTGAGGTGGGGCAGTGGGTGTTTAGACAAGGACAAAGAGAAAACGTGAACCGAGGGCTGCCAGCAGCTTCAGGAGGGAATGGGGGTTTCCAGGCTGTATTTCAGGAGAGGGGAATAAAAATACAGCCATGGATACACCCATTAACCAGCCAGGGGGCTGTTGGAGAGGAGCCTCTGCTCGTGCAGAGCCTGCAGCAGCTCAGATGGAGTGATCCTGTCCTGGGCTCTGGGGGGTGAGCATGGCACGTGGGAATGGCTGGGATGGCTCAGGGGGCTGTGCTTGGCAGAGCCACGGGATAGATGAGGTGTGACAAGTGGATTCTGCTCCATGCCTGGAGCTGCACGTGCCTCCCCCAGTGCAGTAGCAGAGCCTGTAGCTAGGTGCCACTCAGCACCAAGGCGTCATTATTTTTTATGAACTAAGAGAACATTCCCTAATGCGCCTCGGAACATTATCGTAAATAATTAAATCTGAACTGCAGTTGTCACAGTAAATGAACAAAAGATTGTTCCGCTCCCCATGTGCAAAGTACAAATCACAGACTTTTAGTCTCCCTCAATTTTTACTGCCAATTTAAGGAAAATGGCAAAGAACCGATATAAAGTTTCCAGGTTGGGAGAGAATCCAAAATCCCTCCTAAAAAGCCAGCATTTGGGCAGATCTAATCTGTTTTTCTCTCTGCAAGGGCTGAGGAGGTTGGGAAGCTCGTTGTGATGGCTCAGATCAGAGAATTTCAGAATGGCTTGGGTTGGAAGGGACGTCAAAGATCACCTAGTTCCAGCCCCCCTCCAGGGACACCTTTCCCTAGACCAGGGTGCTCAGGCTTCCTGGGATTTGCAAGTCCTACCTTAAAAGTAAAGCTCAAATCCCTCTCTAGCTGAGGAAGCACTTCCATGTGTGTTTAAGTTAAAAGAATGTAACAGGGCACAGTTGGGGGGCTATTTATGTACCAGAGGTTTAGTTTAGCTCTTGGGCCATCCCATGGGTCTGCTCCTAAATCAGCTGCTAGAGCCAAGCAGAAAATGATGTTCCCAAGAGGTGGGATCAACAGCCTGGCATGGCCTGGGCTGAGGGAGAACAAAACACAGCCTGTGTCTGGAAAGATGGCTCCTGTATATCACAGGGACCCCTGCGGCCACCTGGGCTCTGCTTTGGAGAGCATCTCCTGCCCCCTTCCCTCGCCTTGATTTAAGGCTGTTGGTGTTGAGGACACGACGATTTGATGCAGGATCCTGCTGCCTGTGATACCCATCTGAGGTACATCTCAGCTCCCTAAATCTTCCTGTATGGGTCTTAATTCAATGCTAAATGTCCCTGCAGGTGTCAATGAGGCTGGGTTCTGGCTTAGATGGGATCCCCAGGCTGTGGCCACCGTGCCCAGCACACACCACTGGCCTCCAGCGAGGGAGAGCGAGTGGCAGAATAATCACCTTCCTCTGCTCCATTCCAGGTTTATGATGCAAAACGTTTTAAAAGGGCGAATAATTAAGTGCTGCTCGTAAAAAGGGTTGCTTGGCACTGCTGCCAGACTCCTCTGGCTCCAGGATCCATGCTCCAGATGGGGCTGTGCTGAGCTGAGACCCATCCTCTGCTGGGCACTGGGCTCATCCCGTGGGCAGAGGGGGGATTAAACACCCCAGTTTCCTCTGACGAGGAGGACAGAAACTTTCCATTTGCTGACCAGGCCCCCACGGCTGAATCCCTTCACAGGCTGTCCGGCGCAGGGGGTGTTTCTCTTGGCAAGATCCAGCAGTGGTAAATAATCCAGAATTTGTGCTTGATGGATGTTCGCTCCACGCCGGCCTGTCTCCTGAGAGTTATATAATTCCCTTTCCTGCAGCTCAGCTGTAAATCCAGAGTGATTCATGGCACTCCACCCTCCACCAAAAGCATTTACAGCCCTGCCACCCTCGGGCAGGGAAGGACGGGGCAGAGGGCACAGGGTGGCCTGTGCTGTGCTGGGGGAGTGCTGCCTGCCTGGGCACACTGGGTCTCCACGGGCTGAAGCTCTTGGGTGGCTCTGAGTGGCATCAGGTGTCCCATGAGGATGGGACAGTCTGGTTCTCTTCCTCTGGCTGACAGCAGGCTCTCTTTCTTTTTCCTGGCGTTGTGGTGCGGGTGAGCCAACCTCTGCGGCTCTGGAAGGGTCCCGTCAGCTCTGAAAGTCCCAGAGAGCAGGGGGAAGCCAAATTACTGATGGATTTTTGGAGGGAACCGTCCCTTATTGTGCTATGTAAGTTCCTGCCTGACTGAGGTGGTGGAAGCCTGTGGGATTTATGGTCAGGCTGGGCCCTGCCCGCTCCAGTACTGCTGGAGGGGGCTGTGGCACCCCAGGGATTGGGGAATGAAGAAGCAGCTCTGCAAATATTCCTGTTGCGATGTGTTCGGTGCTCAGGGGTGATATCCCGTCTGCAATATCAGCACACATGGAACGGAGTACATCCCTATTCCCCCCTTAAATCAGATGGACCCCGTGGTGGAGTGGAGGGAGCTGAAAAATTCCCCAGGCAGTTACAAAGGCAGGGAAATTTAATTAATTCTTATCTCTGACAGAAGGCAGCAGGCAGGAAAAGGGATCTTTTTGGCCTCTTTTCCATGCTGAGGAGCTGGAGAGCAAGGGAGGCTGCTGGACTCTGCCCAGCATAGGGGCTTCCCATTCCCATCCTGATGCCTGAGCATGGGAATCTGCTGGGAGGAAAGGAAACAGAAGCCTGCCAGCCTGCTGCTCATAGGTTTGATCCATCAAAATCCAGGCACCTAACCACGTCAAAACACTGGGACATATAAATAGCTATTTCCAGGTACTGGAAGTATGTCTAAATAAAACCAGCTCGGCTCAACTGCTCATCCCAGATGATAAACACCTGTAAATCGTGAGGTGGCTGTGACGCACTCCTGGAGCACACCCATTCCTACTTGGAAAAATATTTTTGAGTGGTATTTATCTCTGGTGGTTGGCTCTGGGGTTGGGAAATCATGGCAGGGCTGGATGGTGCAGTGAGGGGCTGAGGGGGAGCACAGAGCAGGGCATGGGTGGTTCTGGGGAAAAGGGGGCACATGTCTCTGGTGGGGTGGAGACCCACTGAAAGGGTCAGCTTCTGCAGCTGCTTCAGAAGCTTCAAAGCAGCCTGGAGCATGAGGTTTTGGGCAGAGCCAGGGTCAGGGGTGGTGTGCTGCAACGGGAGGGCTGCTCCCAGCACCCCAGCTGCTCACCTGCCCCTGGGAAATCCCCTTACCTGGGGGCAGAGGTGGGGATGGTGGGAGCAGGTCTCAAGGACAAACCCCAGCCGTGGTGAGGCTGTGCTGCTGTTCCCTGGGCAGGAGAAGAAGGTCCCTGCCTTATGCAGAGTGTTCCAACTCCATCCAACTTCACCAACGCCGATCAATTCCTCAGGTTTTAATGTTCCTGTCCTCCCAAGAATCTTCGTTTTCTTTTTTCTCTTCTTTTTCTCCCTGTCACTGGCCATTGCATTTTCATCTTATTCTGCCGATAGTTCATTTTCATTTGACATATTAATCTATGCTTCTTTCTGTAAAGATAACTCATCCCTGCGCGATGGCAGGAGTGCATAACCAGCACCACGCCAGGAATATTTTACTCCCTTTGAAAAGACCATGGAATAACAAGTAACCAGAGCTGAGCTGGTATCACCCATCCATTTTAAGAAGCCAGAGGTCCCTGGTGAGAGACCTGGTGGAAGAGCTTTGCAGGTGGGTGATTTGGAACAGGAGCTGGGGTCACGATGCCAAGGTGGGGGTGGATGCTGGGGCCCCCCCTTCCCTACACATGCTGGAACGTTGGGCTGCTGGCACTGGGTTCATTTATTTGCTGCTGTTAATCAGGGTTGTGGCTGGCTGGCAGCTTTAATGCTGTTTATATAAGGAACGGTAGCAGTGTACAAGAGCAATTATTCCCACCAACGTGCCCAGGGGTGGGAACTGTGCTGATTCCACCACCCCATTCCTGACAGCGGGGCCATGGGAGGTACCACACAGGGTGGCAAATGTCACCCAGAGGAAGATTTGACAGCAAAAGCTGCCCTGCTTCCCCTGCACCCATCTGCCAAAACCACACAGCTCCAGGGATGCTCCCGGTGCTGTTCCCTTAAATGCTTAAAAGGACTCCATCTGGTTTTAATTATTCAAATGAGCTGACAGGGTAATCAATATAAATGGTTAAATGTGGCCAGGACTAGTGTCAGCTCTGCTGCAGCACCCTTAAAAGCTCTGGAGAGGGGGTTCCCCTGTCTGTGGGGATGGGTGACAGCAGCCCAGGCTGGGGGTCACGGGGAGGGTGCGTGTCCACAGGCACCCACCCTGTCACAGGCAGGGTTTAAAGCCATAACCCGCGGTACTTCTGGCTCTGGCTGCTTTTTTATTGCTAATATACTGCTAATTGCACTCTGCTGTGTGGTGATACTAATAAAGAGAGATTTAGAAAGCAGGAGGCTGGAGAGAGTAAATCAAGGGCACGGCACAGCCTCGGCTCTCTGCATCACAATTACCCACAGCTCCCCGGCACTGGCAAAGGGTGAGGGACCCCACTGCCAGGATCTGCATCTGGGGTCCCCACAGCACCCCGAGATCCTGGTGGGTGACACATCCCGGGGTGGGAATCACAGCTCCTCCCTGCTGCTGGAGGACTTGCGTCCCTGTGCCCTCCATGGCAACAAAGTTTCTCCTGACCCCTTTCTCCTCTTAGAGCTGTGGCCGTGCTGCTTTTTTGTTGTGTTGCCATGGAAATGCTGCCTTCATCCATCCCTGGTCCTGCCTGTCTCCATCCTGCCGTGGTCCTGTCTGCATCCCACCCTGGTCCTGCCTGTTTCCACCCTTGGTCCTCCCTGGTCCTGCAGCTCGTGAGTGCCACCGGGCTCCTCCCTCGGGGCTTCCAGGGGGTTCTCCCATCTCTGTGAGCACGGGACAAAACATTATTGGGGATGAAAAGAGAGACAGGGAGGAGGTGGGCACCTGCAGTTGTTCCATCTGTCTCTGCCAGTCCCTTGCTGGAGCTGCCGGTGCCCGTGCCTCGGTGCCCGTGCCTCGGTGTAAGTGAGATCCATCAAGCCAGCCCTGCCTCGCAGTGGGGCCGTGCAGAGACAGCCACCGAAACGAGAACAGCTGAAATTGCTGCGTGTGGCAGGAGGGGAACGATGGCAAAGGCTGAGGGGGGACAGTGACATCCCCATCACCACCAGCAGCCAGCCGTGGGCTTTCCAGGCTTGTCCAGCCCCAGGTGACGGCAGAGCTGAGGTTAGGCTGAGGTTAGGCCGTTCCTGCTCCCTCTGTTCCCAAACCCTCATTTTCGCCTTGCGTTACGGCATGGAAATGTTTGACTTTACAGCCTTAGTTTATATTGCCGGGAAGTAACTTAACCGTGCTCTCTAAGTGTTGAAGCTGCATTTCTTTTTGATGATTTCAAAGATTTATTAAGTTCTCCCAGGGAGAAAGAAGGAAAAGAAAAAAAAAAACCCAACCCAAACCATGCCAGCAAATAAGATTCAGTGGTAAGCCCAGCAAATAAACCCAAAATATATGTGCAGTGTTTAGAGATTTCGCTGGAGCATTCACTTGCTGCCAGCTCCTGTCTACAATAGGATGTAGATGTTCAGTATTATCCTTGACTGTAGAAGCTTTGATGCCTGGGGATACTGTTTTCAGGGTTCCCCCTTTATTTTTGGGGGGTCAGGTGTGGGAGCTGAGCAGGTGGTGAATTAAGGTTTGCTGTTTGCTAACAGCTGCGACACCGGGAAGTGTTCATCCAAACCACTCAGCTGAAATTAAAACATAGTAAGTGCTTCCTGAGCTGGAATCTGGAGCGGTTCCTGGGCAGTCTGGGAACATGAGAGATGGGTCCAGTTCACCGCACAAGTTAGTTGCAATTAATTAATGAACTGGTTCTATTAATTTACTCCAAAATCCAATCACTGGGGGATGAGGTCACAGCTGGCAGAGACGTACCAGCAGGTTGCAGAGTTTTCTGCAAAATAAATTAGCAGCATTTAATTTCAAGAATCCAAGGGGAAAAAAAAAAAATGTGTTAAGAAGTGATGGAGGCCTGGAAATCAGCTGGGGCTGCAGCCAGGAGAGGCATGGCCAGCTGCGAGGTGGGTGGGACACAGAGCCAGGCTTCTATCCAAGGGTATTTATGTACCTGCTCCATCAACCTGCTGCTCCTGGGACTGAGCCATGTGCCTACAGAGGAGAAATTCCTGGGGGAAGCCAGTCTAAATTACTGTCTCCCCCAAATAGATGTGATTTGAAGCAATTTTCTGAAGTGTGGGATTATTACAGGTAAGTTATATATTGATTTTGAAGGCTTTCAGGTGAGCAGAAACATTCTTGCCTCATCACAGAAAAGCTGAAGGGTTGGGGTGGGGCTTTTTTGAGGGAAGAAGAGGGAAATGCACCATAATAAGGCAGAAGTGAGACATAGGAAGGCAGTGATGGGTCTGAGATCTCCAAAAGAGCTCTAGCCACTGAATTATCCTCAGTGAGAGGTGAAAAGCAGTGAATTGTGGTTCTCAAGGTCCCACAGGTGTTTCCCTTCCTCCCATTTCCCTGCACCCAGCATCTCTCCAGCCCGGAGAGGCAGCTGGGGGAGCACTGAGATAAATCCCTGTTAATCTCTGCTCGCTGTACGTGAAGGGCAATGTCTCTGCATGTTATTTTCTCACCTGTTTGGTGAGCTGATGGAAAATCAAGTCACATTCCTCTTCCAGTACCTGCCCTGACAGAGGCCAGGCTGCTGTGTTTGGGTGTGGGATGCTGCAGGGAGCGGTGGAAGATGTACTGGTGTAATTATCCACAACATACCAGCAATCCACCTGCCCTGGGAACTGCAAAAATTGCAGCTTTCCTCAATAAAAGCTACCCACTGATGGGACCTCGGCTGCCCAGATCCTCCCCAGTGCTGCTGGAAAGAGGATTCCTAACATCTAACCCGTCCCTTCCTCTCCTCCTCACATCGGATGCAGGGAACAGGTTTCTCTCTCCCACTTTGCAGCCATCACCACCTGAGCGTGGAGCTCCCTTGTTGCCCTTGACACTCTCTTCTCTGGGTTAAGCAACTCAAATTCATTCAACCTTTTGTGTCTCCCAGATCTTCTGGACTGACTTCATTGAATTCATTAGTGGGTTCTTAGGCCAGGAAGAGGGAAGGTCCTGTCTGTGCCCCGGGCTCATCACTGGAGGTGAGTATTCTTCCCCTGCCATGATGCCTTGAGGCCCTTGGGGAAGGTACAGGAGATATTTTAAACAGTTTTGGGGGCTTTTTTGCCCGTACCTCTTTTGCAGAAGGCTGGCAGCACCGCTTGCAACTGAGGAATCAGCTCTCAGCACCTTTATCTAAGCACATCAATATGGCTTTTCCCGAACTCAATCCTGCAGGAGCACCTCGCTGCTTCTCCCTCCATGTATATATTTAGGTATTTTCCCATCTCCAATTAATCCAGCCCCTGCCTCGATCCATCCTGCCTTTCATCCTCCTGCAATAAAGCATCCTTTGTTAGCGGCGCGCTGCCGGCCGCGCTCCTCCGTCAGGCTCGCGTAAAACATCCCCAGACCCTGCGAGACAGGGACGTTCATTACCCTCTTCTGCAAACCTTGGTGCTGGGAAGGGCAAGGGAAGAGGTTCATTACATTCTGAGCCTGAGCCCCCTGGATGAGAGGCAGCCAGAAGGATGGAGAGCTCATTGCTATGGTTAGGCAGAAAAAGTTGGGGCTGTAACCCCAGGAATCGTGACGGATCTTGCCAGAGCATCATACCAGGTTTTTTTAGCACTGGATACTGAATAACTGTGGCTGCATCTCAGTTTGGCTACCCAAACTGGGCCTGAGAGAATCTGAACCCCCTTTTTTTCCCCCCTCTTTTCCACATCAAAAACCCTCTGAGGTAATGGATTTTTTTCCCACTGATGACATATCTTATTTCCATTCTCTCCCCTCCTTTCCCCTCCCAGCCCAGGGATAATGAATCCAGCCTGGCTGGAGTGTTCAGGTGCCTTCAGGGAAGGAGATGATTCTGTGGGGCTCTTCCTGTACCTGGTGGGGCTGAGGGTGTCCTGCCAGTGGGATGTCATTCCCAGGGCTTAGGGAGATGGCACTTGGAAATACAGTTCTTTGCTGGCTCCTCTTGCCAGCAGCACAGAGGTATTTTTTGGGAAAGATGCAACTGGGATTGCAATCACCGAGCTGGGCATCACCTTAACTCTGCCCCATTTGAGATGTGTTGTACGGAGCAGGTATATTACAGGATATTTGGAGATGGGATAGCTTCTCCAAAGCCCTGAGGGATGCAACTCTTCTCCTTGCCCCTTTCCCAGCAGAAGCTTGTGAGCAGGTCGTTGCCATCCCTCTCCTTTCCCTCCTGATGGATGCTGTGCTGTTCCAAGTTTGGCGTCAGTGGGTCTGTCAGAAAAATTAATTTTTTAATTAAAAACATTTTTTTTGGTGGTGCTTTAATGTCTGGATCTGGAGTAATTATTAGTAGCTCCAGGGAGACTGTGCTTTAGAAAAATTGTTGGTGCTACTGCAAAGGAATTTATCTGATTAACGTCAGCCTTCACACGTGGCTGTCGGGGGGAATGGATGAGGGTGGGAGTCCTGCTGCTCTCAAGCAAACTGATTAATCATGGAAAATGAGGCAGGGCTCTGCAGGTGCTGATTTTCCACCTCAGAGGTGGGCTGGGAGCGTCAGCGTGGAGCTCCCTTGCCATCCCCTACCCCGCGCACAGGTCCTGGGGGCTGGTTTGAACGACTGGAGAGGGGAGTGATGGGTTTGTCCCTTGCTGGAATAAAGAGGCAGAAAAACACCAAAAGAGAGCATGAGCAAAACCTGGGATATTCTTGCCCCCATCCTGAGTGGGAATGGAGGGGCTGCTGCCACCCCAGGGCTGGGGATGCTCAGTGATGTCCCCATCCAGCCCCTGCCCCGCTGCGGCCTCTCGCACCAGGGATTAGACTTCACCACGGCCAAATCCTTCTCCCAGCCAAAGACTCCCTGAAGGAACCAGCTTTTCCCCCAGCTTTTTCTTCCCAACTCCTTATTAGCGGTTTATTCCTGTCCTGAAGGGTAAGCATTTAGATTCCTCCCAAAACTCCTGGCTCTGGAGGTTTTTTGCTGGTTTAATCCCTGTAGCGCTGGCTGTGCTGGCTGATCCAGCTTTGGATTCTCTTGGCTGGGGGAGATGAGCTGGGGTAAGTGGTGTGAAGGCACCTGTTTGCTCACTCACCCCCCTTCTGCAAGCACCTGCTGCTGACAGGGCCCCGGGATGGAGGGAGGGAGGGGAAGATGGCAGAAGGGATGGAGGGAAGAACAGAAGGCAGGGAGGGAGGGAGGGATGCAGCAGGAGGTCCTGGGCTGTCCAGAAGCAGGAGGGACCAACCCCTGCACTGCTCAGGACCCTCTTCTCCTTGCAGAACCCGTTTACCCCATTTCATCATAACATTGCCAGCTGCTTCCCTAATGGGCTCTGCAGGCTCCAGGCAGATCCCACCCTTTGTGCCCAGTTAGCAGGCTGTACCTTGGAGAGTGGAAGGCAATACAAATATTTTCCATGTAGTAATAGGACTTTTTTTTTTTTTTTCTTTTCCTTTTTTAAAATTTTTTGGCTGTGGCGCTGTCATTATAATATTGATTTGACATCCAGGTGTCAGAAACAGCTGGATGGCAGAAAAAATGGCAACTTTAATTCATTTTGCAGGCAGCCGAGTGGGGGGAAGAGTTTCCTCGAGGCTTTTCCTCCCCCCACCACCTTCCCTCTGCGATGCTCCATGTTCTACCCTGACAGGAACATTTATAAACTGCCACTGTGGGGAGTATTATTAACAGCTCGATTCCTTAAAGATGCAATTAATTACTCACCTGCTTCCAAATCAGTTTAAGCAGCTTCTAAGCTGCAGTGTAAATAAAACCTTCCCAACTCGCCTCTCCTCTTTCGCTCACGTATTCCTGGTATTCATAAAGCTGAGCTATTTAAATTGAGCCAAACTAGCAGTTATTGTAAATTACTGCAGCTCCATTGGCTTCCCGGGCTCTCCGCTGAGTTACGCCAGCCAGGAT
Source organism: Pachycephala philippinensis (assembly GCA_013397055.1). Lineage (NCBI taxonomy): Eukaryota > Metazoa > Chordata > Aves > Passeriformes > Pachycephala > Pachycephala philippinensis. Next base: position 61,263 of record VWZT01000862.1, read on the forward strand.
TTTAACTCATCCTTGTGGGGATGGCAACTGTCGCTATTTCCTCATTTGCCATATTTTTAGGCTATTTTTACCTTGTTGCTAAATCCCTCCTGTTTTGTCGTGCCTGTCCCCTCTTAGCCCAATCTCCCTTTTACCTGGTTGCTATTCAATAAATCATCTCCTAAGTGATCCCCTGACTTGAGCATCAGCTACAACGCCTTGGTGCAGGGTTTATTTATATTTTTTTCTTCCCTCTTTGGAAAGATGTTGATTAGGTCTCAGCTGACTGCTGCTTTCAAAGGAGGAAATGCCGACTGCGCTCCAGGGGGGTCTGCAAGAAAAAGGCTCATTTATTGTGGTTAAGTTTCTGGGCTGAAATTTGGGTTTGGCAAATGGTAGGTATTTGGGGAGAAAACATTTTAAAAAGAGGTTTGGACTTTTTTCTCTAAGGGAAAGCTGAGACCTGCAATGGATTTTAATGGGAGTGGATGGGGCAGAGCTCCTGAAATACCTTGTCATCACCACCCAGAAATGCTGAGCACAGAGGGCTGAAGGGACAAGGCAGTGAGCAGGAATGCCTGGAGGATGCTCACCTCCATAGACATCGAAAAGAAAAAAAAATTAAAAATAATATTAAATGGGTAAAAACCCCCCTTCCTGTTGCAGGGTCCATCTCCAGCATGAACACAGCAGCTGCCTCCTGTGTTTCAAAGAGGCCAGGCCAAGCCTTTGCATAGATTAGTCGTTAACAATGGAGTTAATAATGATAATGGCACAAACGTCCTGTGCCTGCGTGAGCTACACTTAGGAAAATCTGCCAGCACCAGGTAATCACCATGTTTCACACTGTCAATGAGATCAATCATGTCGAGAGCCCATTCATCAATCAGCTGTGCCTGGGGTTTAGCAGGCAAGGGGGGAGTACAGGCAGCTCTCAATGCCTCAAAACACAGCTCCTGGGGGAAAAGGGGTGGTGCCCCGGGATTAGAGTGGGGTGGGGAGATGTCAAGGTCCTGGTGGGCTCCAAACCCAGCTGGGTGCCAGCCAAAGCCTCTGCTCGCCTCTCCTCAAGGGTGCTCCCTCTCTGTGGTGGCTGGGGCTGTCGGGGCTCCTCTGCCAGAGACAGATTATTTGTTGCTGTTTCTCCATCTGGCTGGAATCATGTCTGTCTTCCACTGTGTTATTTGTTGCCCGATTGCCACCTGTAAGCCATCCTTTCTCCTTGGCTTCCTGGCAAGGAGCTGTCCTCAGCTGCATGGCCTCAGCACTGCCCTCAGGTCCCTCTACCCCACGTGGGATCCCAGTCCACTAGTGCTGGAAATCCTGCCCCAAGGGACTTTCTGCTCTGAAAAATAGGATGTTGCCTAAAAAATCCTCCTTAACCCTGCAGTCCTGGCAGAAAGGAGCCAGCAGGCAGGGAATGGGCAGCTGTCCTGTGGCAGCTTCGCTCCAGCAAGCAGCGGGAGGTGATGGAGAGGCTGTCCCCACCTGCGGTGAGGCCAGGGTTGGACCCTGCCCCAGGGCAGTCAGCCAAGCACAGCCTTGCAGAAGGGCAGGAATAGGCTGTCAACAGCATGTCAGGGGCAGTTTGGGGTCTGCAAATCCTGCTGGACAACCCTTTACGGCTGGTGTGTTGGTAAGGGAGAGACACACGTACTCTCAACACCTCCCAGCTCCTCTCAACACCAACCCTTGTGGGACAGGGACACCCTGGTTCTAGGTGGTTCTGAGGTGGGCAGTCCCCACCCTGCCTGTGCATCCTCCCTGCTGACTGATGAGCACGCTGAGAGCTGGGAAAGGGCTCCAGGTGCCACCAGATCAGAGCTGCTGTGTCTGGCAAGGCTGTCACTCCTGGTCTGCATGAATCAGACAGCTGAAGGCATGGGGACACGGAGGGGACACAGCCCTGCCTGTCACTGCTCTGGCTTCTCCATCCAGGACCAAACCACCCTGCTGCTGCCAGCGCTGCCTGCACGGATCTGCTGGTCTCCAGCCTCTGTGCTAGATGGGGATGCAGCCTGGGGCCTCCCTTGGCCAAGGGGCTTCAGGCTCACTGCCAGAGTAGGATTTTGGGCAGAGGATCATACCCCTTATTCTGCATCTTAGTGAGAAGGGAGCAAACTGTCCTACCTCTCTCACCATTGTGCCAGGTAAGTAGAAATGGTAAACCCACGACAGGCATTAGTGATGCCACCTGCAGACAGCCACGAGGGTGTCCTGAAGGACTTGGCACTCAATTTGAACTCTATTACCTTCATGGAGCCCTTGCTTGCACAGCACTTCCACAATTCCTGGGGCAAATACTATTGCAGATCACAGCCTGTGAGCCCAGGCTCAGCACTGTGTTCTCCAGAGGCTGACCTGAACTTTCTCAGAAGTCGTAAACCTTCTTTGCAGCGCTGTGGCCAGCATCCTCATCTTCCTCAGTGTGGTACCCAGCTACCTCAGCACCTCTGCCAAGGTGCTGCCTCATAGCACCTCTGCCTCCGCTGTTACTGCCCAGCAGCATCTCTCTCCTCACAGCTGCACCAGGAAGGGATTCAGGGCTGATAGTGGGGCAGAGAGAACGCCAGGAGCCCCCCATTTGGTTCTCCCCTCCCTTCTCCCAACCTTGCCTGCCCCATTCCCCTTTTACCCGGCAGCAGCCTTTTCTTCCTTCCCTCTTCTTTTCCCCACTTCTAGGAGGCTGCTTGATTGCCTGGCTCCCTTCATTAGCATGATACCTCCTGGAAAATTGGTAAACAGAGGCGTATGAATGAGGTGTTGATTGCAATCAGCGGGGGAGAAGCGGGACTGAGAGCGCTGGAGAGGCCAACGATGCTTCTCAATCACCCGGTGGTCCGGGTCGGCTGCTGGAGAGGATCCGCTCCCCGGCACGACCCATGCGGGGCGGCCAACCCACGCACCTCGTGCTGGGGAGCGGATCCTCTCCAGCAGCCACCTGAGCATCCCTCTGCAGGAGGCTGCTGCGTGCTCACACTCTCGCCCTTCCCTCTCGGGAGTGCAGGATGTGGTCTGGGAGAGCCCACGCTCCCTGCCGGGATGGGTGGGGTGAGGAGGGGCTGGGTGCCAGGACCCCTGTCCCGGGGGATGCATCGCTGGGTGAGGGCAGGGGCAGCAGGGAAGAGCTCGGAGGGATGAGCCCATCACCCATCCTGGCGGTGTCTGATTCACCCTGGCCCTGGGCTGCTGCCAACAGCTCACCCACAAGTGTCTGTCATTAAGCATCTATTTAGGTGTGCAGAAGTTGCCTAATTTTTCAAGGGTGCTGCAAACCCCCAACGTCCTTGAAGTCAGTTGTTGCTGAAAGTACCTGATACCTCCAAAAATGAGTCATGGGGCACGTGCATCTGATGCCCAGCAGAAATAGGTGGGTAAAGGGCCAGCCTGTGTGTGGAATGGACATTTCTCTATCAGCCAGGGGAGTGTCAGTGCGTATCAGAACCCTCCTGGGTGTTGGGGAGCGATCCCCTGACCAATGCCAAGGCAGGCTGCAGTCCTGCATTGCTTGAGAAACCCCAAGAGTGATGGGAAACCCTGTGGGAAAGTGCCTTACCCTGTGGAGCACCCTATTGCCACCCAGGCCATCTCTGCTCCATGTCCCCAGCCCTGCTGCTCCCCAAAGGTGGCCTTTGCTCATGGGAGCCAAACCATTGTAAAGCCCTGCCTAGAAAAGGCAGCCAAAATAGGATGCCCGAGGATTATTCCCCAGCCGTCCTCAGCAGGAAACGTGACCACCGAGGATAAAGGCAGGAATTAGAGGAGGACACCTGAAGACAGGGGCTCAGGCTGGGAGAAGGATTCCTGCAGAAGGAGGTAAAACACTGGCAGTGGTTTTCACTCCCCTGTATCTGTTATTTGACCTTATAAAACTCTATTTGTGGAGGTGGTTGTTATTTTTTGTTAAAACTTTTAATCTGAAATCCCATTAGGCTCCGCGGTGTGTTCATTTGTGAGCAGAAGCAAAACAGGTTGGTGTTTGCTCATTCCTGTACCTTCCTCACTTCAAACAGATGTAATAAAGTATTTTCTCTTTCCTTCTTGTTTTCCTTTGTGATTTGGCTTTCTTTAGGAGCCTTCGAGGCAGTTCAGCTTGGTTTTCCCCATTCCCTGCACCGCACGTCTCTTCTAGCTCTGCTGCTTTCAAGTCTGTTGAAATCAAATAAATTCACAGGATGTCCTCTGAAGCAGGGACTTTTCTTTGCCTGGCTCTCCTGCCAGTGGGGTTAAACCAGCCCATCCAGACTAAATTGTCTGACTTTAGGATAAAACAGCATTAAAAGATGCATCCAGGGTGTAGTTTTGTGTGTATGCCCATCTCTGCTAGGCAGCAGCAGCCTGGGGAGGGGACGGTCTGGTCCCCATACCCATGGAGGCATCACAGTGGCCCCTTACAGTGGTTTTTTCTTCACCCCCATTTCTCTGTCATCTTTATTTCAGGAATTGCTTTAAAACCAGGCTTTGAATAATTCACTGGGAGCATACGGCAGTCCACCCTGATTGCTTCGTCACAGCTTCCCTTGACTTCAATAATTCACTTTCCCACCAGGAGCTGATGTGCTTTCCTTGTACGTGGGTTTGCTGCTGAGCACGCCCGGCTCCCAGAGCAAAGCTGGTCACGAGGAGGAGGAAAAGGGGATTTAAGGCCAAATGCCTTTGTTTTAAGAAGTGCTACATTTCAGGCAAGGCAGAGGGTTTGCCAGGCAGCTTCTCCAGCTGCGCGAAAGGAAACACCAGGTTCCCCTGGGAGCAGAGGCCGTTCATCATGCAGCCCCTCCCTTGATGTGAGCGTTTGGGAGCTGCACCTCCAGTGGCTCAGTATCCACTCCTCAAGAGCATCCCAGAGCCCTGCAACGAGGGGTGTCCTCCAGCCCCACTGCTCCAACTATCTGAGCGCTGCATCACGCCTCAGTCTTCTCACGAGGTGCCTAGGCTTCTGTTTTCCCCCAGAAAATCAAGCCAAAAGGGGCCAATTAGTTGGCAATGGCTGGAAACAGAAAATAAGAGTGGGAATGGGAACGAGCCATGGGGATTCAGCAGCCTCTGCATCCAGGTCCTGCTTATTTGGATAAATTAAGGTTTAAGTTAAAGGAAGCGTAAAGGCTCCCATTGCAGTGTATTGATGGCAGAAGGTACGATACACATAGGGAGTAAATACAAAATATATAATGTGCAAAAGTGTCTTGGTTTGAAAGACAGGTGTCTGCCCAGTAAGGCAGGAACCTCCCTTGGAATGGAGAATACGACCCCCTTCCCTCTGAATTATTATAACTTTGAAATTAAGGGGCTTTCAGGCAGAGAGATGGGACAAGGAATAACAGTTCTGTACGTGTGTGTGTGTGTGTAACAAGGCACACAAACACCAACCCTGGTGACACAGGGCACACAGACCCCAGCCCTGGTGACACCAGGCACACAGACCCCACCCCGGTGACACAGGACACACAAAC
>VWZT01000862.1:67222-78699 GCA_013397055.1 Pachycephala philippinensis
GGGCTGCGAGCGAGAGGCAGCAGAAACTCGGCAGCTGTGGTAGGAGCCACGGGGTGTCCCGGCAGGCAGGGGGTGCGTCGCCCCAGTGTAGCAAAAAACCCGGAGGAGTGGCAGAGAAAGGGCGGGGCTGGGCAGCAGCAGGCCGGCTCCCGAGCATGGCCGGGAGAGGCTCCCCTGGAGGGGGAAAGGGCCCGGGGTTTCCGCTGAGGCAGCTGTGCAGATGGTGGAAGGGTACCTCCCCAGTGAGGCAGGGTGTTAATAAGGCTCCCACAAGCAGAGCTTCACTCGCGGTAGAAGGCAGCAGGACACGGAGCCTCGCAGCGGTGGTGAATTCTCCCCACAGCGACTGCAGCCTGTTTCCCCTCCGATGCCAAGAGAGCGAGGAGCTGAGACCAGCCCCCTTTTCCCCAGCCCAAATCTCACAGTATCTCTGTCCCTCCAAGAGAAACCCCTCGGATAAGAGAGTACCCAGCCGCACCCTTCCCGTGGCAACTTCTTATGTCTCTCCTAAGTATCGGTCGTTGCGGTTTCTTAGCGACAGATGGGACAATTCCATGAGAGAAAGAATCAAAATGGAAAATCCTAAACCCCAACAACAAGCTCTATGCAGTATTGTATCTGCTGTGGGTCTCTTTTACTGCCATCTCGGGAGCAAGGCTGGCAAGCGATGTGCAGCCAGGAGCCATGGCTGTGAATAACCAGCAAATTCCTGGGAGGAGAGCTGTGTACCTGGTCCTGCAGATGCTGTGGGATGTGTGTTTGCAGTGATGCAGCCTGAGGTAGGTGATGGTAAAGATGCTCTGGTGCCTGTGTAAGAGTGTGGCATGGAGGAAAGAGCTTACACTGGTGCTAAGTGCAGTGGATTTAATTTCCTCGCAGTAGCACTTCAATATTACAAGGCGCTCCAGAAAAATCAGAGAGGGCCTGGAGCGAAATGCAGCTGAGTCAATTGAAGTTAACTTCCCTGGGCACGGGGCCAGGCCCCTCTTTAAAGGCTATTTTTCCAGAAAGGCTGCAAAAATGTATTTTGAGTTGCTTTTGATTCAGCTGCCTTGAGCCTGCTTGAGTGAACTATGTGCAGAAAGAACCCTGAAAGCCTGGGCTTACAGGAAGGGGTGCAGACTGAGAGGAGCTAGCCTTATATCCCTCCTGGATCCCTTGAAGGAGCCCCATGAGAGCTATAGGGGCACTGTAAGGGCCCCCAGCCCTGCCCTCTTCCAGCATCACTGAGGAAGGCTGGAGGAAGGTGAGGGATGCCTTGCAGCCCACAGGGCATGGAGAATGGTTTGTCATCAGGCAAGGCAAAGCTCCCTCCATGCCCCATGCTGACTGGGGACAGATGGGTCCCCAGCACCAAGAGACACCCCTGGCTGGGAAGGGAGGCACCAGGAGAGCTGAGATTTAGGGACAGAGTGTCTGGACAGATGTGCTGCAGGTTGGGGCTGAGCTGAATTTGTCCTCGGGTTGCTTGGGGGGTTTGATGCTCCATGTCCTTGGGGGCCCGATGAGACAGAGCATCCCCTAGCTCGACTTGCAGTTTCTCTTCCTTAAGGCTGTGCTTCACACACCATGGCGTAGAGCAGGAGGGGTTTCCACAGCTTTTCTCCCCCTCCTCACTCCCCCACGTCTGCTGCTGCCGCTCCCAATAGCTGCTGCCTCTCTAATTGCATTATAGCCAATGGGGGGAAAGAAAACATTGCTTTGGCTTCAAACAAACGACGCCCTAACCCAGCTCATTAGCCACCTGACTGGCTCCCCAACCTCCCGTGACACTCCTGTATTTGTCACGCTGTTTTAGCACCACTAACAAGCACAACAGCTGAGGCTGTGGCCAGCGGCTTCCCCAGCACTGGACCTGGATTCTGGCAACGAGCTTGTGTCCAGCACCCCAAGGGGATGCTCTGCCTCTGCTGTGTTCATCCTTCTCTTTGCCTTCATCCTTTTTATCCACAGGCTCTTCTTCTGGCCTACTTGCATTCAGTTCATTTTCCTTTTGTTAGATAAAACCTGACTCCAGGCCTTATTTGGCAAATAGAGCTGGGAAAGCTGGGCTTGCTCTTTCTTCTCCTGACAAGCCTTTCAGGATGGGGGAGATGAGATGGAAAGAGAGACAGATGAATAGGATGCAAAAGCAGTGAAGAAAAATAAACAGGAGATAAAGGGGGTGTGGGAGAGAGAGAAAAATGAGGCAGATCTATAGCTGGGATGGGAAGTAGAGGGAAGGCAAGAGGGGATCTGCTAAACCCCAACCAGCCCAGCCCCTGTTCATGAAGCGAGGGACCAGGGGGTCCCTCACACTGGTGTAATATGTCCGTCCCCAGCTCCTCCTGGCCATGCTCACATGGCGAATGTGGGGAGGGGGACCTGCCGTGGTAGGGAAATGTCCATGTTTCCATCCAGGAGTTCCCTCCTCTCCACCAGTATCCCCTAACAATTTCCCCCTGAGGTGCAGGTCGTTCATGGAAGCAGATGAGCACTTTAGCCTGACTCTGTCTCCAGCTGTCAAATGCTGTAAATATCTGGGAGGTGGTTAAAGCTGGGAAGACATGGAGATGCTTTAAACACAGCCCAGAGCCAACCCCACTGCTGGTAGGGCACATAAATAATCCCCTCTGTGTTCCTGCTCTGTCAGGAGGCAGCAATAACAGGGAACAAAAGCCAAAGCCCTCGTGGGGTGGCTTCAGCATCTCTGATGCCTCCTTACCCCTTCCAGGGCATGTTGAATAGCAATGAGGAGTAAAACTCAGTTAGCTGGGGGGAGATGGTGGCACAGGGGTGTCCTCTGGGCATGAGATGGTGAGGTTGGGAGCCAGTACAAGCCGCTCAGCATGGAAGTCATTGTTTTTCCTATTATTTCCCCATTTTCAGCTGGCTGAGTAGCACTGAACATCTGCCTTAAGGCAAGTCACCTGGCCCAGCTCTTGAAACCACCAGCTTCATTGGCAGCAAATGAAGTCCTTGGCTGAAGAGAGAAATGGAAGGCTTAAAACTATCTGTGCAGGAAACAGGTGAGAGTGAATGCTGTTAAACAGGGCATGAGACAGGAAACAGGTATTTTGCCAGCACAGAGCAAACCCTGGGCTTCGCTGGGGAAGCCAGGGAAATGTCTCTGCTTTATCAACAGGTCGCATCACCCCATCAGCCCTACAAGCACAGGACCCACAGGGCAGCAGGACCCACTCTCGGGGAAGGTGGAAGCCTCATCCGGAGGCAGCATCGGCAACATAGCTCTGCCCCAGTTGTGATTTTTATAATAAGCTGAATTCTCAGCTGGACCCAGCAGAAAATCAATAGTGGGACTTGAGAAAGCAGTCAAAATCCATGGAGCTAAATTGGCCACCCCGCAGGCAGCCGGGCCTTCTCGGGCATTGTGATGTGCAGCCACACTGAAAGGGGAAAAATAGGACAATTTCAAAAATCCTTTGAAATAATTGCCTAAGATTATTGAATTCTCTTGAAATACCGGGGCAAGATGCAGAAGTGCTTTTTAAAAAGTTGGCAGTGGGAGCTGGAGGAGCGAGGGAAGCCACTTTCCTACTGCCAAAGCCATCTGGGGACAGTTGAGGTGGGTTTTTCCCTTTCCCAATTAGATCCAAAGAGTGCCTGCCACTCCACCTGTGGAGCCTTATCTGTAGAGCAGCACATCGGCTTTAGCAGAAAGCCTTTCTTTCTCCAAAGTCTCTTTAATTCCATCCTTTTAGATCTGCCTTTTCAAGCGCAGCCCCAGCGCCTTCCATCTGCCCTTACAATAGAGACGGTGTCCTGAATCATTTTATTTTTGGCAGCTTTGCCTTCCGCTCCTCGTTGGCAGGGAAGCAGGGAGAAGATATCCCCCTCTCCACAGCCTCTGAGGATGCTGTTGGATTTGGGGATGGCTATTTTGGTCCTCGGCTCCTCTACCAGCAGTGGATGCAGGACAGACAGACACCGTTGGGCAGCATCCCGAGGCTGTCCATGAATTACTGACAGCACGTGGCTCTTGCTGGTTTATAGCCAGGTGACTATAGAGACACCTGGCTATGCCATGTGCATCCTGTATCCCACCCCCACATCCCCCCCACGGTAGCCCAGAGCTGGGCTGGCCTTTGAACATTGCCCATTTGGGGCTGGGGAAGGCGTGGGAAGCCTCGACCAGAGTTTTCCATGCCTGTCAACCTCTTCCAAGCTATAGGAAAAAAGACAGGGAAGGAAAGTGAGGAAAAATATAAAGAAACAATTTTCCTGTGACATTTTTCTTTTCTCTTTCAATGTGAGCCCTTACAGGAGGAGGTCTTTAAAATTAATAATGTTCTTTCTTTTTCTCTCTCTATTCCCGAGACTACTGGTTTAAATTAATGAAATGTCAAATACTATTAAGTTCTGATGATGTGTTTGTGATAACGAAGGGACTGATTTTCAGCCAGTTTACAACTCTGATCCGTTCTCTCACCCCTCTTCTCTTTTTTGGCTCTGATTAAAACTCTCTTTATTAGGTTTGCTCTTTCATGGGCTCCCTCTGATTTCTAACCTTTGTGGTCCAAGGCTGGGGAAAGCCTTTTCATTGAGCAGATTTGAAGGCTTTTTAGCATTCTGGTATTTTCCTGTCATGTCTGCTCAGGAGCTGGTGGGTACTCCCAGGGATGTCACCTGGGGTGCTGCAGGGCACATCACGACTGGACCCTGACACTGGGATGTGGCTTTCAAGGCAGCAGGGATGCCAAACTGAGTTTTCCCTTAGGGTGACTTTACCAGGACACTGTGAAAAGGAAAAAAAACCTCTGATGGCCACAAACTGCCTTGGGGAAGGCCAGAAAGGGATCTCCAGAAAAGGCTTTCCCAAGTGCCTGAACAGCCTGACTAGGAACTGAGGCAGTCCTTGCTTCACTCGTTTCCCTGCCAAGGTCATATGGTGAGGGTCGTACAGCTGGCAGCATGTCTAGAGGGATAAATTAGGGAAGGACAAATGGATGGACTGACAGCTAGGTGGGCCTATCCTCTAATGGATGGCCAACAAGGTGACAAGGTGCTCTTGCCAAGAGCTTCATTAGTCACCTGTCTGGCTGTGCTCCCTGGCAAACTGGAGGAGCTTAAAGGGTTAATCTGTAATTTAGGACTCAACACCAAAGATACAGTTGTTGGGAGAGAAGAAAGCCCTGTCAAAGGCTTTGGGAAATAATTTGCCTTGGCACTTTCTTATAAGAGTGAATTGATTTTTGCTGGGCTGTGTCAGGCTGAATTATGAATGGGGGAAAGTAGGGCTGGTGCTCCTGGAGCTGAAGGTGTGATAATTAGAGGCACGTGCAGAGGGGGCTTAGGGGCTGCCTCCTTCCAGCATTTCCCACGTGAGTCCAGGACTCAAGAGCCCTCAGAGTCCTTGGAGAGACAGGTTTGCTTCAGCCTGGACACAGAGGTGGCTCCCATGTTCGTGCCTCCCAGACTGGACCAGGAGAAGCCTTTTGTGGGCCATCCGGGACCATCTCCTCTCCCTGTCCAGGCAGTAAAGCAGCAGATCCTGCTTGCTGGAGGGTGAAACAAAGCATCACCCTCATCCTGGGAGGAGGTGGGAGTGTGCAAGGGGTGATCCTGTCACCCTGCCCTCAGTCCTGCCCTGCCCACTGCGGTGCTGCTGGGAAGGAACCGTGCCCCCAAGCCCTATTCCTGCCCTTAAAAACTCCCGGTGCTGTGTCACTGCCTGCATTCACCTCCATCAGTCAGCACTGAGCCTGCTGCCCCCCAAGTGCGTTATTGTGACCTGCTCAGATGCTGCTTTCCTAGGCAAAGGCGTACAATTCCTGCAGGCTGCTGGGAATTGTAGTGCAGTAAAGCCAGCAGGCAGGAGTGGGGACAAAGCCAGGCTGCCAGCTGGCTGCTGGCCTGGCCCGTGCTGCTCCCCTCGGCAGAGTCAGCACCAGACCTTGCCCCGGGCACGCAGAGACCCCAGGAAACCTGCACCTGCCTCCGGCACCAGCCACCTCTCCAGACCTCCGAGCATCCTGCCATGCAGCTTGGCTTTTGTTTGCCAGCTCAGGAGGAGGCACTGGGAAGAGAATGAGGTCTGGGCTTTTTCTTTTTTCCCCCTTGCCCTTTTATTTATTCTCCTCTATTACGAACCAGCTCCAGCTCATCAGTAGGACCTGGGAACAGCAAATCCTGAATAAGAGAGACGCTGTAGAAAAGCCTTGCCTGATCGCAGCCACTTCCCAAACAAAGGGGCTCAGACTATTCACTTCCTTCCCTGCCCCTTTTCCCAGAAAATCCACCCCAAAGAACAGCTTGTTCAATAAGCCGTCTGCTCCGTAATCAGCCCAACCCAGTAATAAGCACCGGGCTCATCCAGCTCGGCACAATGTCCCCCGGTTCCTGGGAGGATGGAAATGCCCTGCTCCCCAGGGAAACAGGCAGGCACAGAGAGGAGGCGGCTCTCACACGGCACATCCAGCACTCTGGGAGGGGGAGAAGGGGGGACCTATCTCTGTTGCTTCCCAGAGCCGCGGTTTAGCCCTCCCCAGGTAATTGTGCATGGAAATGGATTCCCATTTCTCTGCTCAATCGTCCTGTTTGCTGTCACAGCCGAGCGTTTTGCATGTGCAATTACCCGTCCCCGCACATCTCTGTGGGCACGCTCAGGTGTCGCCTGCCAGCCTCGGGCGGCCGCCGCGCAGCCACATCGCGCTGCGTTTGGGCTGTGATAGCAGTCAAGCAGAAGCCATTTTCCATATGAAGCTGCAGGACCTATGGGATAAATAAATGGGTTGGAAAGCCAGGCTGCGTAATGAGTTAATTTAAAACCTGCCTTCCCTTCTTGTATATTAATTTACTTGGCATTATGGTTAATCTTTCACTTACTGGGTTGCATTGGTTTCTTTCTCTCCTTCCCCCTCTGGCAGATCCCTGGGATGCTCTGCCTTCGGCTGGAGCAGACAGAAGCTAAGCCAGGGCTAGAGAGTGGGGACCAGGCCTGGACCAAGAGGAGCTGCTGTGTCCGACAGGAGCTCGGAGTGCCACCTTGAAGGCTTCTGTTCTTCTGGATACCCAACAGGTGTGGACAAATTCCCTGCAATGGAGGGGAGACCACTGCTGGGCATCCCTACTGTCGTTCCCAGGGTGCTAATTCCTTTAACCAACTGGGAGGGTGGCGCAGGAAATTAATCAGCTTAATAAGGACAATTGGAGCTGACAAGGCAGTAGGAAGTGGAAGCAGAGGACTGGGTGGAGAAGCTGAAATTTGGCTGGGGGTGATCCTGCCCAAGCATCCATCACGCTGCTCCCATCCTCCTGGCAGCAGCCACAAAGCCTTGGGTGTGAGTGGATGGCACTTTACATGAGAACCTCTCCGATGGGCACAGGAGGCCAGTGCAATGAATAAAAGGCTGCTGCAGCCAGGGGAAGCAGGGAAGAGCCGACAGCAGCAGCTCTGTGGTAAGAATGAAAAAGTGAACACTGGTTGTGGGCTTTGTGTCACTCCGTAATGAGGCTGTGATGCTGCCCTGTGCCCATGGCTGGTCTGGATTCCCACCGGATTACTCACTGGTCCAGTCGCAGAGAAACTTGAGGGTGGATACTGCAGGCAGGGAGAAGTGGGGAGGGAGGGAGCAGCAGGCAGGGCTTGGCAGGGCTCACCAGCAACCCAGGGATGCTGCAGCAGTGAGTGCCAGGAAGTGTGGCAGGTACGTCTGAGGACGGCATCAGGACTCCTCAGCGGGAGTATCCCTGGCCATTCCCATCACCTGTCTCCATGGGGGATTAGCTTAAATTGTCTTTTAGAAAGATGGACGGACCATCTGAAAGAAGAAGAGACTATTGTGGAGCTTATTTAAGATAGGCTGACTGGAGAAACTGTCCCTGAGGACTTGCCAGAGAGAGGAAGATGGGTGCAGGGCCCTGGGGCTGCACCCAGCCCAGGGAGCACGGGTCACAGGCAGGAGGTTTGATCTATGCCTGCTGCCTCTTTCGTGCTGCGGGAGCATGGGGAGCATCGCAGCAGCTGCTGCTGGGAACATCCCCTTCCCTCCCCTCTTGCTAACGAACGTAGGTGAAACTTGCTGTGCCATGACTTTAATCAGCAAAGAAAACTGCAAAGCCTTTTTTTTTCCCTTTCCCCACCTGCTGAATTCAGCACCAAATGTGAATTAGGCGGCATTTGGGCTTGGCTGCGCGCCCGCTTCCCGTGCTAATGCAGGGAGCCAGAGTCTCCCGCACCCCGAGCCTCCCAGGCTAATCCAAGGCGCGCCTGGATCAGCCTCTGGCATTTCACACTGTGCGTGTAACCCCCGGAGCTTAAAGGCTGCTCGCTGCCAGCTCAGCCCGTGTGGCTCCTCTGAGCAGCCGCCGCCAAGCTCAGCCCGTGCCGGGGAGCGGGAGCGGCACCCATGGGTGGCTGGCCAGGGTGACTGCAGCAGGGACATGCCTCGCCAACCTTGGGAGCCGAGTGCAGCTCTGGGGAGTGTGTAGTTGCATTGTCCCACGGCCAGTGTGCTCAGCAGCAATGGGCCTCCCGCCCCAGGAAGGGATGCAGGAGTCAGCATCCCGGAGCTCGGCATGTGCGTGGGGTGCCAGAGCTGTACCCCTGGGCTCACACCTATGGGTCCACGAGCGTGGCAGGAGTAATTTGTGGCTCCATTAGCACTGGGAGTCGGCATAGCAGCCCTGCAGTGTGTCCATTTGATAAGAAGCAAGTTCCACTGAATAATGAGCAGTAATTGGATTTCAGGGTTAACCAGCTTGCAGCAAAAATAGAAAAGAACAGAAAGCCATTGGATATTTCTGTTCTGGCTCATCAGACATTGGAAGTTTATCCCTGCTGAGAATAGCACAGGAGAGGTAAAGTTATTAGTGACCATCAGAGCATGGTGATACCATCTCCCTCTTGCGTTTAGTGGGATGAGTCTGTGCGTCCTCTGTGAGTTTCATTTAAGGCTATGGAGGTTTATAACCCCCTGCGGGAGAGCTCCACACGTGCACCAGTGCAGTGTGGTAGAGAGGGGAGAAACCAGCTCTCCTCAGTGTGCAGGAGCACCTGGCCCCTCTGCTGCCAGCTTCAGGCAGAAGGCAGTGTCTCCTGCCAGTGTCACCTCATCCAGGTGACAGTCTGGTGGGGTAAGGCCAGCAGATGTGCAGCACCACCATGCCTGGAGCTGCGGTTGCCTGCTTCGGGGTGGCACCAGTGTAGGCGGGGTGGGCACTGGTGCCGGTGCCAAGCTCTGGGAGCTGTACACAGCCATGGTGGCCCATCTTCCAGCGAGATGGATTCATGCTGGGAGTGGTGGTGCAGAGAAGGGCTATTAGCATGGGGCGGAATGGAGAGCCTGTCTTGTAAGATGAAGCTGAAAGCACTTGGCTTATTTAGCCCAGCAAAGAAAGGTAAAACTGGAATATGATTACTCTCCATAAATATATCAAGCAAGTAAACACCAGGTACAAAAAGGAACCATTTAAGGTAAAAGACTGTGCTGGCACAAGAACAAATAGGCTTAAACTGGCTAATGTAGGCTGGAAATTAGGAGACAGTTTTTAACCATGGGAAGCAGAGGAGGAAAAATACCTCATTGCTTTTCCAGATGGAGCTGGACCAGCACATGAAGGGAGCAGAAAGCCAGCTGCCTGCAACTGCAGGGGTCTGGGGTGGGAACCAGCAGGGTCCTGCCATGCCAGGCTCCTTCCAGGATGGCTGAGTGCACAGCCAGCAACTTCAGAGGTCCCAGCTTCCCAAGGCAGGGAGCACTGTTCCTGCAGGCAGGGCCTGCTGACACCAGTCTCCCTCTGCTCAGGGGCTTGCAGCCGCCTGGTGCTTGGGACAGTCCCCCAAAGTGCCAGGATGGAAGGGGTAATGAACCAGAGGCAGCCAGCGGCATCTGCCAGCTTGGAAGGTGCCACAGGAGCAAAACCTTCACTGATCAGAGCAGGGCAGCTCAGAGCACCTGGATTAGGGCTGGGAACCTGCTGCCATCACTGCTTGGTCTGCATTTTCACTGGGAATGGCACACAGCTGGGTCACCAACTCCAGATTTTACCTCCTGCATGAAATTATTCTCAATTCCCTGTATATTCTAGGGCCTGCCTAAAGGATGAGTGAAGAATCTGCTGATGAGGACTCTAATCAGTTTTGAGAGCAGGTAATTTCTCAGCTAGAGATAATCTCCAAACAGGAAATCAGATTCAGGAGATACCTGCTTTATGCAGCACATCATGGTGGACTCAAGCAAAGCTTGTGGTAATAAGCAGAGCTAGAATAAGAAGATCATTGCTAGAATAAGAAGATCATTACTAGAATAAGAAGATCATTACTAACATTATGCATTAATTACTTCACCTCCTACCAGGTGTGCTTTCCTATCTCACTTATCTCTAGTATTAATGGAACAGGAATAATTCTAGACCCAATCCTGGCATCGGGGCAGGTTTTTTTGTGATGTTTCTCCTTTCTGAAATTGGAGGAAAGATGTTCCCTGCCTTCATTGTGCGTTTAGAGTCTGGCAGCGTGCCTGAGATCGTAGTAAGACGCAAAAGCATCTCATGGAAGCGGCCACTGGATGGAGCCTTAAAGGTCATAACAATTCTCGGCTCCGGTACAGATGGTGCTCACTGATGAAAAACACCAAGCGGGAAAGCAGTGAGCATCAGGGCTGCGGGATGCTGCAGAGCCCAAACCCACCACCCTGATCCCAGCTCCAGACACCTGAGCCAGCTGCCAGCACCTCTGCCAGCTCCTGCCCCCAGCTCCTGCCCTCGCTGTGGCGGCTGTAGATTGCTCGGGGCAGGGATGCACTCACACCCCGGGATCCTCTGAAACACCTCACCAAACACGTTGCTTCATTCTGGCAAGACAAACAGAGATAAAGTGACTGTGTGAAGAGAATTCCAGTTTTGATTAAAACCCACAGACCTGCAAGCCTCGGCTCCCGCTTGAATAAGGATGAGGATAATACTGGCAGGAGAAAATGAAAACATCTGACGGTATCTGAAGCAGAAGTGTGGCAGGGTGTCAGCTTTGGGAAAGGGGTTTCCAGCTTTCCCCTGGACAGGGTCTGGTGTGCCGAGCCCTTGGCGGCTCCGCTCCCTGCAGCCCTGGGAAGGGGTAAGGCAAACTCAGCCAGTGGGATAAGGATTTTTTGGATGAGTGGACGAGCGCAGTCACTAAAAGGGGCTCTACAGGGGGGACGAGGGCCATCACTGGGTCCAGCTGTTGGGACTCATCCTCATGGCGCACCCAGCAGCCCAGGGGCTGATGGAGAGCTACGGGGGTGCGGTGCATCTTGGAGGGATGTCAAACAGCGCTCCCTCTGTGCAGGCGCTCTCCCTTTAAAGCAATCCCGGGGCCGAGAGCGGGGAGGAGGCGGGGGCGGGCGGGGGGCGCGGCGCCTCGGTTCGGCGGCGGCTGCTGCGGGAGGTGGCCGGCGCCGCGGCGGCGAGCGGAGCCCGGCAGTAGCCGCCAGCCCCGGGGTATGCGGGTGAGCGGAAGAGGAACGCGGAGGAAGGCGGAGAGCGGCGGGGGGCGGGGG
>VWZT01000862.1:78853-89956 GCA_013397055.1 Pachycephala philippinensis
GCACGGGGTTTTTTGGGGGGAGAATATCCATCCCCCCGGAGGCAGGGGGGACACCCATGGTCCCTGGGGACCTGCGGTTCTGCAGCGCATCCCTCGGCAAGTGGGACTTGATTCTCTCGCAGCGGGGCTGAGATGAGGGAAGGGTCCCCCCGCGGAGTGAAGGACTCCCCCGGCGCAAAGAGCTCCCTGGGGCAGGCAGAGACGGGGTAGCCGTGCTCTGGGCCACCCCAGTGCCCCGAGGGGCTGGAGGCCCAACTCGGAGCGACGGCAGATGCTCAGTGCCAACCTCAAAACCGCCCCGATCGAAGCTCGGCTTTGAGGTTGGATGCATCCAGCAACCTCAGGCAGCTGGCGCGGGAGATAGGCAAAGCGTGGCGTGGGATGACAGCTTCCCATCTTGACACCTGCTCCCCGAAACCGGCCAACTTTGGGCTGATGCTGGGGGGCACCTGGCCCCCAGTGCTGCCGGTGGGGGCAATGGGAGCCAGTCCTTGCTCGGACTAGAGCTAGAGGAGATGACAAGGGTGCCTAGAACATCACAGCTGGGTCCCTAGGGACTGCTGGCTCCATGGCAGATGATACCCCACGTTTAGCAACAACAGGGGTTCGATTTGATCCCAGACACTTTGTTTGCAGCTCTCTGTTCATCAGAGGATCTGCCCGGCTAGGAAAGCTGCCTGCGTGCTTCTTACATCTTGCTCCCCTGCTAAATTAGGGCAAATTGCCAAGCTGGCCCCCTGCTCCCTTGCCCATGTCTCTATTGAGAAGCTGAGTCTCATCTCATGTTCCTCGAATTGTACAGGAGCAACCCACCACAACAGCGACCCGAGGGCCCCAGGGCTCTCCTTTTATCTGCTGCGCTGCTAACGGAGGAGAGAGAGGTTTAATTATCCTCAAGTGTCAGTTCAAGATAGATCTGCTGGGACACAGCTCTTGGCAGGTGCAAAATAACAGGACGTTTTCATGCATGGGAGGCTGAGCTGGGAACAGTTCAGTGGTTTAATTGGAAGGGTTCATATCAGGGTACAGAAAATGGGACGGTGCAGGCTCCAGCAGTGATCCCAGTGCTGCAGCCGTGGGAAGATGGATGCCAAAGGCTAAGAACTTTCTCTGGTGCATTGTTTTGTGGGCTTGGAGCACAGCAGGTGCTCTGAGCTGGTAGCACAACCTGAAGTCCATGCCATCCTCCAAGGCGCTGATGTGTTTGCAGCCTCACTTTGTGTCTCAGCTTTTCAGTCTGTTCCCGTGAGAGTCCTTGCAGGGCCACTGGGAGATGTTTTATGGGGTGTCCGAGAGCTGAGAGTGAGTGAATTACTCCAGAACCAGGGCACTCTGGAGCTGTCTTCTAGGCATGTGAGGTGGGATGGCCTCAGGGCTTATGGAACAGCTTTTCCTTCCTCCTCCTACCAAAATCCCTGAAATGGTTTACAGGAGAGCTGAAGCTTTTGAAGAGTTTCAGCTCTCCAAATCCATGGGGAAAAGCCCCTTCTCTCACCAAACAGCTGTGGCATGGGACTTTGACTCGCAGGGGGATGTCTCCACCCTGCCTGGGCTGCAGTGCTGGATGCATGGAGCATCTGTCTCCTCATCTCCTGTCCAATCCACACCGTGGTTTTTGGCCCCTGGAGCTGGATTTGGATCAGAAAGCAGAACCTCATCCAGCTGTGGCATCCCACAATAGCCACATTTCTACCACAAAATGAGACTGCTCTGTGTCCAGACTCTCCAGCACGAGGAAGAAGGATGTCCTATTTTATTTTATTGTTCATCCAGATATGCTGAGCTCCTCTCTGTGCTCATTCCCAGGGGATCATGGGACAGATGTCGTAAAGAAACAGGGCCTCCATCTCTTCTTGCTCCTTAGAGGGGACGTGGTATCCTGATTTTCTGGTGAAGTCATGGTGTTGTGCTATTGGAGTTACATTCCTTGTTTTAGGGTCCAAGATAATGAATTAGCTGTACTTCATTTCAGTGCTGGGTGTAACAAGCCAGCTCTCATGCAGTTCCTACCAGCACAAAACAGCAGTTGGCGTTAGAGGTCTGGGGTTGGTCCTGTCTCATCTACAGCAATCGTGTTCTAGCCCGCCCTTGCTAATTGTTGGTGTCTTTTTCTGACACTGTGAGAGGACATTCAGTAAACACGGTGAGTTTTGTAGTTGTGCTGAGATGGTGTTTTCAGGAAGACCCAATTATTAAATGTCATTTTGGCATCATCCCCTTCCCACTTGTGCTAGGTGAACGCTGCCATTTGCTTGTAGCCATGCTCCAGTCGTGCCAGAATCACGTCCCTCCTTTGCAAATCTGCATTAGTGAAACTTGTAAGTTGTTGCTGGAGTGAAAACCTTATGCATACTCCTGGTGCTGTGACCTGTGTGGTGCTGGTCCTGATGCAGGAGTGCTGGGTGTCTGGCTAGGGGTGGCTTGAGGGAGGGCAGCTCTCAGAGGAGGCTTTCTGTCCTTTGTCATAGTTAACTGTGCCTGAGTCTCTGACAAAGGCATTTTGGAGGTGAGATTGAGGAGCAGAGGCTCCTCCTCACTTCTCCTCGGAGGTCAGGCATCTGGGAGATGGGCTGGACCAAGTAAGAGCAGAACCCTCACTCATTTCAACTACAGCAATCTTTTGGTGCCACCTGTGACAGGAACGTATTTAGACTTGATATATATCCTTCGCCTTGACTTTGGGCTTTGGATCAAGGCGTAAGAGCTTTTGATGCTTGCACACACAATAAGAGGAAAAAAAAATTAAAACCACAATCCTCAAAATGTTTGCAAATCCAAGAGCTTATCCTCACCCTGGGTAGGCAAAACTAACCAAAGGTAGGATCAGTAAATCACAGAATCAGCCACTTTCATCATCAAACATGAGGGCTGGCACACAGCTAGCATGGAGCAGCATGACCACACAGAGTCCCTGGGGGGATGCTCAGGATCTGGCACCACGGATTTTTCCTTTAATACCTTTACAGTGAGCAGCTTGGCGATCAGCAGGGATCCCAGCCATAGGTGGATGGGATTGGGCTTCAGATGGGTGTGATGAAGAAACAAAGGCTGCTTGTGGTACCAAGGGCACCTGCTGAATGAACCTCTTGCTGGGGCTGTGGGGGCAGTGGCTGATTGAGGACCAAATGGGCTGAGCTAATGCAAGCCCTCACCTTTGTCAAAGGGGTCTGATAACTTCAACCAGTAAGTGCTGAGAAGGGAGAACACCCACACTTTTAGCCCAGGGAGGAGACTTAAGCCATCCCTGCAAAGCTGAGAACATCCTATCTGGAGATCAGCACATCAATGCCAACAGTAATAACAGTAAAGGGGCTGGTTGTACAGCATCCCGTCACTTTAGCCACTCTCCTACATCCACTTGCCACCAAAGCCCTTCTCCAGTGAGGCCAGTTCCTGCTGCTGGTGAGCAGGGGCCATCCTCTCTCTGTACTTGGTGTGGTGGGGAGGTGGAGTGGGGTTGTATGGCGAGGTGTGAAGGGATCAGGCTGTCCTGGCACATCGGCATCAGTGGTGCACGATACCCCGAGGCAGCCACTGCTGAAGCTGACTGTGTGGGGTGTGTGTAGCAGCAGTGGGGAGATGAGCTGGCATCTGGCCTTCAGATCTGACTTTCTGCCATGCTGAAAGCAAACTCAGAGCCAGAAGTAGGGCAGGTGGCATCTCTCTCACTGGTGCTTGTGTTGAGCCCGGCTGGTGTGTGCTCCGTGGGCAGCAATGAGCCCAGGTTGCCCCAGAGCAAAGTGCCAGTGGACCAGGACGGCACATCTCTTGGTAAAGTCAGCAGGGACCCAGAAACCCAGCCCAGGGAGCACTGCAAGGCTGAAGGTTTTTTCCCAGCGTGTTTGGACCTGGGACATCAGCTGGAGTGACATCACCCAAGCATCCCAGTGGTGTCAGAGTCTAGGGTCAGGCCAGTCCATCTGGAGTTTCATGGCATTATCTCTTAAATGGCTTTCAATGCAATAGGATGGCCCGACTGATTGGATTGTGCTCTGTAATTAATTAGCTGGGTGCACCGTATGGGAAGCAGCATCAGTGGGAAGAGAGGGGGGAATCTGCCAGCAAGAGCTGTTAAGCTTCAAATGTCCATTTTTCCTTAAACCAGCCTCATGCAGCGTTAGTCCCTGGGCACAGGGGGTTAGTTCCAGGGTCCTGGCCCTTTTCCGCAAGAGGAAGTGGTGTTGTACTGCCTGACCATTCCCCCAGAGCCTGTGTCCTGAGAGCCCCAACCAACTTGCCTGGCCTTGGGGACCACTAGGAGGAAAGAGCTTGTTCAGGCTGGGATGTTTTGGGGGTGGTGAGGGGATGACCCCTCCTGCCAGGGTGACAAACCCTGCAAGGACTGTAGGATGGCTCCAGGGGGTAGGGGCTGCTGGGCACAGCTGGCAGAAGTCCCTTTGCTCTTCCCTCCCACATGGGAGCCCATGGGCTTCTCCCCACTCCCCTACTGCTCCCCAACCTGCTGTGCCTCTGCTCGGCTTCTTTGTCTACTTTTAGCATCCATTTGTGCCTTTAAACAGACAGCATCCCCCTTAGGGTGGGTTTTTTCCTTTGTGTTTACTGTGGGGATTAATCAGGACCTGCAGAGTAAGGGAAACCTGCCATGGCTCCTTCTTTATTGTTTGGTTTGGGAAATGCTGCTGGGCTGGGCTGGTGTTTCAGGTCCATGCTGGTTTTTAAGGGGTGCATTTTGGGAGTGTTGTGGGAAGAGGGGGTGTCCCTGTCTGCCCTGGGCAGGGGTCTTTCCTGGGCATGGCATTCTTTGGGCCTGGGGTTGCTCCCTCCCTCACTGGGTCCTGTATGGGTAGAGGAGAGAGGGCTCTTCTCGGGGTGCCTCCCCTGTGAGGTGAGACCTGTTTTCTGCTCAGGTGCCCCCACCAATCCATCCAACACCCATGGGTCTGTCTGTAGCTCCCAGGTTCCTGCAGCACCCGTTCGGAATGTGATGAGCAGGGATGTTTGCTGCTAACAGGCACCTCTGTGCTCTTGTAAAATTTAAAGCTAGCTTGTGATGGGGAAACTGAACTTTGCCCGTAAGTGCCTGCTCAAAATGGTCCCTTCACCTGTGTTTGGGGGCCTGGGATGGGCTCTCCCCCTCCTTGATGCTGCAAGGATGTGGGCGTGGAGGAGGGCAGTGTAAAACTCCAGAGGGTTGCTGTTGCTGCCAAGCTGGAAAAGAGTTGTAACGCCCTCTGCTCCAACGGCTGATAAATCTTGGAGGAAAAAAACAAAGAAAAACCAACAAAAAAAGTCATGTGCCTGCTCAGCTTAACCCACAAAGGAAAACCACGTCATTTTAAAAAGACAAGCTGTTAAAAATAGAATTTTTTAGCAGAGAATGCCACTCAGAGGAGTCAATGAGCTCCGTTTCAAGAGCTGGGAAACAAAATGCTCCAGGGGCTGTGAAGGAAGTCTTTCCTTTTCCAACTCCCTGAGTGTCAGGTGTGGCTCCTCAAGCTTGTTGTTTTCCATCTGGCTGTGCCAGATCCAGCCAGGCTGTGGTGGTCACTGGCTGCTCCCGGCTGCTGCTGCTCGCTGGAAGTGGGGAATTCACCATCTTGGGAAGGGGAGAAGCTGTGACTCAAACTTGTGTTACATCTTGCCTTGGGTTTCCCACTCGCCAACAGGGCTGAAGGGGAGGGGGTGAGGCCCTTCTTTATTTGTTTAATTTTTAATTGGCTAAGGAGCCCTCTCATTTGCTTCGGTTCTGACTAATGAGATGTGCCTCGCTTTGACAGCGTGTCACAAGCAATAAATTTCTCAGGAGCTTCTGGGCTGCGTGGATGCCCTCATGCCTGGCTCACCCTCCTCCACATCACCCTGTGCTGCTGCCCAGCCTGGCCCTTGAGCATCATCCCAGCGAGGGGAGGAGGGTTGGGATGAAGAGGTCTGGGTGTGAAATTGGCGGTCTCTTTGGGCTGGCCTCAAGGCTGGGGATTTGGGGGCTTCCTATATTGTTTGTCTGTGGGCTGCAAATTGGAAAGTAGAAATCGCCAAGGACCTGGACAAGCTGTTGTTTAGCAGCCATGATCTCTGTTGTGTTTTCCCAAAGATCTCAGCTGTGCCTCAGGGTGTGAGCACTGTGCCAGGCTCCAGCTAATCTCACCAGGGGCTTGGGCTGGCTGGCAGTGAACCAGCATGCCAGTGAAGATCCTATGGAAGACTTTCATTCCCATTAAAAATCCATTTTTTTATTGGAGGGTTTTGCTGGAGCATGTCTCCTTCGGTGAGGAAAGAAGGGGATGGTCTCCAATAGGAAAATCTAGATGGATCCATTATTTTCAAGGCATTTCCCATGGGGCTTTATGAAAAGGGGCCTGGTTGCTGCAGTGGGGTGCAGAGATGAAATTCTCCTTCATTGCCATCCTGCTGTGGTCAGGGTGTGGGGTGCAATCCTCCTGGGATCCTTGCTCTGGAGCATCCTTGTGTGCATTAGGAGCATATAGTATAGGTGTTGTGTCGTATGGGTGTTCTGTGATGCTGATACAGGTGAGGAGAAGGGTCATGGGTGAGCTGAGGGCTGCCACCCTGGGGCAGAGGTGCTCAGCCACATCTGACCAGAGCAGAAGGGGTTGGATACTGCTTTGTTTGAGGGCGTGGACACCTTGGTGCTGTTCATCACCTCTTGCTGGGTGACACTAACCTTCACTCTCCTGGAGTCGTTAAGGGACTGCTTGAGGTTTCAAATCATTGGTGGGAAGCACCAACTATTAGCACTCCTTCTCTTTGTATTCGTGATGGATTCTCTTTAGGCGTCGCTCTTAGTGGCTCTCCACTGTTAGCTTTTGTTTTCTCCTCAATAGCTTGTCTAATAAACGCCATTATCTTGGGCACAAATCTACTTCATGTCTCAATTCCACTTGGCGAGAGTTGGTAATAACAGCTGAACAACATCCTTTGAAAAGGGACTCTGTCACCAGCAGCCCTGGATGCCACTTCTCCGCTTCCCACACTTGTCCCCAGAGCAGATAAAGACAAGGGGAAGGCGCGTGGCCAGAAAGCAAAAGGGACATCGTCCTGATAAATTGGATGTCTGAGCAGTGCCGGCAGCAGTCAGTGCAGCAGCTCCAGGGATCAGGACAGCTTGGGCCCTGCCACCTTGGTCATTAGAGGAGATGTGTTTATGGCCTGGGATCCTTCCTAATTCCAGCAGATTAGAGGGAAAGGATGGTGGTGAAAGGTGATGGCTTGCAGGGAAGATCAGGAGTATTTCTTACAGCTTAAAGGAGCTTCTTATCTGTGGCCAAATCAAGCTGTTGCCTCCCAGTCTGAATCTGGTCCTGAAAAGGCTTTAACTGGTAGGTGCTGGGTGCTTACTGGGTTTTGGGTCAGGCTGCAGGTCTGTGAGGGGAAGTATTAAGGCAGTTCCATGTTTTGGCTGAGGGCAGCACGTTCCCAAGGGTGTTTAAGCCCATGGAGGCCTGACCCTGATGTCACTGCAGTGACTTATGTTACTGTCCCTACTGCATGAGCAGATGAAGCGGAGGGCGAGCAGTGCTTTAATTAGAACAAACTCTATTTATTTCTGCTGGACCAGACTGCGCTCAGCTGCTGTGTTTTCAGAGCTTCCCAAGGAGGATTTCCCATGCTCAGGGGGAAGGGAACCACCAGTGGGAGCAAGCTGCCCCACCTCCTTTCAATTGTCCCATTGCTGGGATGTCTGTCTGCTTCCAGTATCTGTCCCCTCCCTGAGTTATAAATACTTTATCCTCTCAGTGCCTACTGCATCAAATATTTTGTTTTTTAAATGGCATTTTCTTTTTCTATTTTTTCCTGACTTGGTTCTTGTATTTCAAAACACGCCTGCCACGCGCGTAGCGCTCAGACATGCTCTCGGCTTCGCCCAAATGTAATTGCTTTAAAACTGCAGATAGTTGGCGAAAGCAATTTTCTCTCCATTACGGAAGACTCCAGCTCCTCTCATCCTTCATGCAAGTCACTCTCCCCCAGCCCTGCCTTCTCTCTGCTGCTGTGCAATGCTCAGCACCGGGGCTTGTGGTACCTGTGCTTTCCAGAATGATGCTTGCTTTCCCAGGCTCGAGTGGTGCATGGTGGGGACCTCTCTGGGGGCGATAAGTGGCTTCTACCACAGCTTCTGCTGAGCAAGGGTGATGCCCGCTGGCAGCAAAGCCCTTCCCTTGGCCGTGCTGGTCTCCCTGGCGGGATGGGTACCTGTGCCAGGCACGTGTTCACCGCGGTTTTGCAGCTCCACCACGCGCACGTTTAACATGCTCTTTCTGTCCGCAGGACGTGTTGGGCTTTCAAAGACATTAATGATGGAAAATAAATTGGAATCTGAGAGAAATAATCTTTAGGCATTCTCTGTAGGCCTTGTCTTGCCTTGCCTTCCTCAGCCATGTTGAAGGCTGTGGCTGGAGGGGAATATAAATGAGGAGGAGCCCCGGGTCTCTCTGATCTGTTGTGATGATGCCTTGTGCTCGGTGGATCTCGCTGCAGGGAGCCTGTCTGCTTGCTGGTGCTGATAAACCCAGAGGGGGGCTGGAGCGGGTGGAAGCCGTGAGGGGTTGCTGGACCTTCCTGGATGGCTTGGGGTCCTCAGTTAAATGAGATTGAGGCACACGAGGTCTTCTGAGGGTCTGTGCCTTGCTTGTGGGATTTTAATGTCACTCTGGCATGGGGCAGCAGTTGTCTTTGGTTCTGCACCAACCTGTCCTGGGGAAGCAGGCCCTTGTGTCAGCTGCCCACACTGCAGATGGAGTTAGGTCACAGGTAAATGAACCTGAACGTGCTCATGCACACTGTAGCTGCAGTGTTCCCTGCCCTGTGCTCAGACCCCATAAGGTGCTGATCTCCTGCTTGGAGGGGAAGGAGTCAGGACCACCACCCACATCAGGTAGGGATCATGCTGGTCATCACCCCTGAGATGTCCCTCCTGAGGCCAGCAGCATCTCCAGAAGCACCCAGAAATGTTTTGTCTGGGCACCCTCACAGCAGGAGAGGATGCAGTGGCTTTGTCAGCATCAAAGCTTTTGGTCCCTGGAGGAGAGCCAATGTGCCATAAAACATGCTCATTTCTCCTGCCCTGCTCCTGCAAAGTGAGCGTGGAGCTGGCATGGACCAGGAGTCCACAGGGAGCCATAGCTCACACCGGCCTCTGGCGAGAGGCTGTTAAAGCACCACTGCCTATCTTTGCCAGTCCCTGGGCTGCTCTTGGACATGAACCAGCCTTGTAATGAGAGCTTTCTCTGTGTCTGTTTGTTTTCTGAGCATCAGTTTAATGTCTGGAAAATCCTGGTGCAGCAGAGCCTGGAGCACTTCAAAGATACTGCAGGAGAGGAGGGGCTCTGTAGGGACCCTGCCTATGCCGGGTGTGGAGAGAAACCTGGCTGGCCACCACAGCCATCCCATTTCCAAGGGATTTGGCTTGGTGTGTTGAGGGAGACTTTGCTCCCACAGCACAGATCTGTCACTGTGAGAGCCTGGCATGGTACATACCATGTCCTCCCAGCCTTGGATGTTTGAAGATGCTTAGATGAAGAGCTGAGGGTTTGGGTGGGGAGGATTCATGGGTCTGAAACCTGCTGTAGTTGTCACATTAACATGTTGAGTGGTGCATCCCTCTCTTAAGGGATGATGCTGGTGGCTTCCACTTCTCACTAGCATGGAGTCAAGGCCGTCTGGCTGCTCCAAGGTGCTCCATAGCTCCCCAAAGTGGCACTTCTTGCAGTGGTATCCTCCCAGTCACGTAGTTCTGTGTTGTCTTAATAGTGTCAAGCTCTGAATGAGCTTGGGCAATTTGCTTTATAAAGCAATGCACTAAATATGTCAACACTCAGTGCATGTTTTTAATATAATATTTCAGATTGTTTTGAAAGAAGCCAAGATCCTGCTTTCCCTCTTCATTAGGAACGTTTTATGTGAAAGAGATGAACAATAGAGAGAGTTTGCCAGAGAGAAAGCTTTCCCAAGTATTTGTTGCTGCTGAGAAATCAGCTGCTTTTTACAAAAAAACCCTCAATGCATAACTATCAGGGCAATTAAGCAGCTTGTAAGCTGCCAAGGAAGGTTGTAGAATTGGCTGTGCTGGAGATGTTGGAGGCCAGGCTTGACTGTAGCCATTGGGTGTGCTTTAGGAACAGTAAATCCCAGTTTCCAAAGGGGAAATGGACTGAATGACCCACCAGTAGCCCCTGGCCTCCTGGGAGTTTCAGACAGACAGTCTGAGCTGCTCTGGCATGAGCAATTCCAGGCTGATGGAGTGAGTGGGTTTGTGAATCTCATGCTGTTTCAGCCCAGAATTGACAGCTTTGACTTTTAACTCAGTTCCCAGCAGGACCAGGAGTGGGTTCTGTCCTGGTCTCTCAGCTGGGAGACTTGGTCTCCTGCCATGGAAAGGGTAAGACCTTCTGCCTGCCTGGTTGCAAAGCTCTGTTCAGGCTCGCGCTACTCAAAAGAAAAGAAACCCAAGAAATCCCACTGCTGTACTTTCATCAGGGAAACTGGGTTCATGTCTGTTCTCCAAAGAGTTTCTCTTTCATCACAAGTTAGAGGAAACTTAGAGGGAACTGAAAACTTCCCTCTTCAATGAGGCCCCTGCCAGCCCTAGCTCTCTTTCCATCAGGCCTCCTCAGCTGAGGTCCCGAGAGGTGTGCTGAGATGACTTCCTCATGAAAGGGAGGGCAGCCAAGAGCTTGGAGCCTTCCCATCATGGAACAGCCTGTCTGAAAGGCAGGAAGCCCCAGCCTCATTAGCTGGGGTGGTTGGCACTGGGGTAGTGGACCCTGGAGAGGGATTTAAGTGGAGAGGGCAATCCTACAGCCAGAATCAGCCCAGGAGAAATGCTCCAGAGGGGAGATTGTGCAGATGTTGGCATGACAGCTGGCTGTGCTGGGATGTGGGCTGTGGTGGGATGTTCTGACCCAGGGCAGGGCAGGAGGGAACTGACTGGGTGGCTCTGAGGTGAGACCTGGCATTTTGTGTGTGAGCTCACTACAAGATGCTGCTGGGCCAGGGGAGAGGGTCCCTGGGGATTCTGCTGCCCTGCTGCACCCAGGACAGGCAGGATCTGGCTTTTCTTCACCTCCTGGTAATCCTGTACTCAAATATTCTAGCTGCAGATCTGGTTTTTATCTTTTTTATCTT
>VWZT01000862.1:90002-113804 GCA_013397055.1 Pachycephala philippinensis
TTTTTACCACTCCTAAATGGAGAGTTTAAGCCTATTCTTTTGTTTTCTGTGAAAGGAGCAGTAAATCCTTTATCCTGCCTGGCTATTTCTGTGTGCGTATTTTCTCATTGTGCTCTAGCTTGTCAGCTGTGTCAAAGCCCGGAAACCTTGGCCTCTGTTGGACTTCAGACTTGGATTTCTCTGTATTTAACAACACAGGCTCCCTTGGACTAACAGTTCTTTTTTCTCCCCTTGGTGTCTTTTTTTTTTTTTCTTTTTCAAAAAATACCTGGTTTAAAAAATTCCTGACAAGAGGGAGCGAGCAGAGTGGTTTTCGGGTTCCTTTCCAGCACATCCTGCCAGTGTTGGCAAGGAATCATAGCCGGCATGTCCTTGTGTCCCCCCGTGCCTCTGGGGCACCAGGGCTGCCCAGGGAAGGGGAACCCCCTGGGTGAGGGAGCTTTCCGGAGATTAGCTTGGGATCGGCGGGTGCCTAATGCTCGGGCAGTGGATGCGATGAGCACAAAGGCAGGATTTCGGCGGGATTAGCTGGGGGAGAGGCGCATGGATGGCTGCCTCTGCTCCAGGGCTGTGTGCCAGCTCTGGCTGCTGTGCCTACTCCTGGGAGCAAGTGTGAGGTGTCTCCCTGGGGGGATCTGATGGAGTGACAGCCAGTCAGCCGTCCCCAAGGCTGGAGAGAGGAAGAATGGGCTGTGGCACTGATGGCTGCAGGAGAGACCGAGGATGGTGGCAAGTGAACTGCAGCCTGCTCCGTGGCCTGACAGTGGTGGCAGCAGCCTCAGGAAGCTGCCAAGGGAGGCTGTAGAATTGGCTTTGCTGGAGATGTTGGAGGCCAGGCTTGACCACTGGGCGTGCTTTAGGCACAGTAAATCCCAGTTCCCAAAGGAGGAATGGACTAAATGACCCACCAGCAGCTCCTGGCCTCCTGGAAGTTTCAGAAATTTGGTCTGAGCTGTGCTGGCATGAGCAATTCCAGGCTGGAAGAGTGAGAGGGGTTGTGAATCTTGTACTGTTTCAGCCCAGAATTGATGGCTTTGGCTTTTAACTCAGTTCCCAGCAGGACCAGGAGTGGGTTCTGTCCTGGTCTCCAGCTGCGAGCCCAGCACCCAGTGACCCACATTCCCTGGGGTCAGCTCCACCAGCTGTGCTGGTGCTCCATGAATGCCATGGCTGCTCACCACGCCAGGCAGCATGGGTGTTTGTGCGAGAACAAAAGAATAAACAATGGAAACTGTGATTAATTAGTGCAGCTAATTAGCAGTGTGCTTGGCCTGGGCTGGAACTTGGTGAGGTGCCAAAATCAGAGGAGAAGCCACAGGAGAAACTGTGATTGGAACCGCTTTGGGGAGGGAGCAGGGAAAGGGAGAGGATGCTTTCCCAGCACCTCTTTGCAAGTCAACACACGGAGAGGTCGGACTGGGGCCATCACTGCCCTTACACCCTGCAGGTGCTGCTGTTGCCATCCCCAGCAGCATCCTCCCATTCCCTGGCGCTGCCTGCTCTGAGAGATCCCTTCCCTAGCCACAATCAGCATCAGGGGCTGGGTGTTACGCCAGTGCTGCAGGTGTTAATTAATGAGCCCTCGTTAGGGTGGGTGGGGTTGCCTTCTCCGTGGAATAGGATCCTGCTTGCTTGCCTTCCCCTACAGCTGCCTTTTTCTTTGCTCTCCATTTGCAAATTAGCGCAAGGACCACGATCAGCAAACAAATTTGCAGCGAGCTCATGGCGGGCTTGGAGATTTGGAAGAATCCTTGGCAAATATTTGCCAGCCTCCACCTCAAGCCTCGTGAATACTTTTCATGACAGAGAGATGCTGAGCTTAGCGGGCAACTTGGGGTAGGATGGCAGATCTCAGGTAGGGGATGGCTGCTAAAAAATACCTGAGCTAAGGGGTGCTTTTTAACTTGCTTCCACCCCTGCTGTCCCCTGCCCTCACACTGTGCAGTATGGAGATAGGCAGAGGTGGGATACACTTGGCTGCCACGTTTTTGGTGCATGTGGGTGTCAGGGCCAGCCCGCAGCCGCCGGGCACCGGGACACCTGGGCACTGGGATACCGGCGCACCGTGCCCACAGGTCAGCGTGGCTCCTGCGGGCTGCGGGACAAGGGGGAACAGGCGAGCACCCCCACACCCGCTTTTCCCCTCTGCGGGGCGTGGGGCCACGGTGGCCTTTGTTGTCACTGGTGGATGGGTGGGTTTGGCCCCCGCAGCCCGAAGTTTGGGCCTGGCTGCTGATGGGCCTCCTGGCACTGCGGGGGCTGGTGGGGCCTGCGGGCTCGGGGGGCTCCCGGCGGCGGTGCCAGGGCAGGGGGGCTCTGCTCCGTTGTGCCCGACCCCCGCCCCGGCGTTCACCTCCATTGTGGTGGGGTGGGGGTTATTTTATTGTATTTTCAGTAACACCATCATTTGGGAGATGTGTAATAGTGCTTTTAATAATTTTTAAGGGTCTGTTTCAATTAGGGGGCTTGGTTTAGATAATCTCCAGAGGTCCCTTTCAACCCTATCAATTCTGTGGCTGCAGCCGTAGCAGGATCACATCATTGCCATTAAAAGGTGGCTGTGCCTAAATGCCATTTGCTCAGTGAGGTCTCAAGCAGTGTCCTTTGAAGTAATTGGGAGATGTGGCCCCCTTTGAGGACAGGACAGTCTATTTTTCAAGGTGCCATCACTTTATTATTAATTTGTTAAACACTGACTGCTCAAAACTGTTTAAAACGCAGAAAGAGGATGTGAGTTCTGCCTTGGGGACCTCACAACTAAATAAATGTATTAAATCAGACTCTTGCTGGAGAGGAGAGTGCTGCATGTGAAGGTGAAGCTGGTTAGAGGATGGGTGGATGTGGATGTACCACCTCCATCAGCAAAGGGTCTTGCTTCCCTTTCAGTGTTGAATTCGGGAGGAGTGATCACAGATCAGCAGGTCAAGGACCTGCTTTCTCTTAGCATTTCCGAGGTGCCAGTGGAACCCCTTGACTTGTGAGCGAGGACAGAGCTCCCCTGGCCCTGTGAGACCCCCAGCTGGGCCTATTGAGCTGGGGGGTCCTTCTCTTGCATGTTCATGGTTGTGTGCATCAGTGTGGGCCAGGGGCTGCTTGCCCAGGTGAGCCTGTGCCTTCTCTTCCTCCCCACTAGTGATGCTGGAAGCATAAATACCCTCTGGGAACTGCTCCCAAGAATCACCCTGTGCCTGGCAGGAGCCCCTCAGGGGGTGCTGGGCCTCTTCAGGTATCCACATCTGCTTAGTGTCCAGATCTAAGCAGATCCCACTGGTTTCCTCTCCTTGATGATGGGGAGGAGGGCAAATAAGAGCAATACAGAAAAATATCAATATATGAAGTTCTTCACCTTCCTAACTTTCAAGTCAACCTTTTTGTGGGGTTGGGTTTGCTTGGTGTGCGCTTGAGGCCACGTCTTTCCAGACTGACATTTTCTGTGCCTTCCCACCCACAGCCCCCTGTGCCCGGGAGCCATGAGCCGCCCTCAGCGCCCGCAGAGCCGCCGGAGCAGCCCCCCGGCCGCAGCCCCCCGGCACTCTTAGGCTTCCCTGCTCCCCTGGAAGGTGCTCATCGCTGGCGAGGAGAACCGGCTGCGCCCGCACCCAGCCTCCCGCACCCCTCCCAAGGTAAGGATGTCCGTGAAAAGCAAAGGCAACGCAATTTCACATGGCAAATTCAAGTGAAATCAGGTTGTTTCTTGTGTCGTTGCGTCTCCTACCTGCTCGTCTCTGCCTCATTTTGCTGGGAGGAAAGGTGCTGGCTTGGGGGTGAGAACTTCTCTTGCAATTAAAAAGTGATTTTGAAGGCAGGGTAGCTGCTGGTGAAACCTGTTGCTTGCAGACTGTGTTCCATTGGAATTTCCTCTTAGTTTTAGAAACTACTCTGCTGCTGCAAGGAGCCAGGCTTGGGTGGGACTGCCGCCTTGTGACTGCCTCTGCTTCCCTGATGTACTGCCGAGGATAATTGTCTATAATTTGGCTCTTAACGATGCTCTGGAGGCTTCCCAAGCACGAGCCGCCTTTCCTCCCAGCTGTAAAAGGCCTTTGGGGTATTGGAGGCTTCCTGTGATGGGAGAGTAAGGGGTAGCTGGGGGAGGGCATTTGGGAGGGGGCCAAGTCCCTGTCCCAGGGAAACACCCTCGTCTGCTCCTTGCACTTGGCAGTAGGGTTTTTTTAAGGTTAAAAAAGTAGAGCTCAGCTTGTGGAGAGTGAGCAAGGGCTGAGGTGATGTGGCCCAGCTGCCCTC
Organism: Pachycephala philippinensis; assembly: GCA_013397055.1. Classification (NCBI taxonomy): domain Eukaryota; kingdom Metazoa; phylum Chordata; class Aves; order Passeriformes; genus Pachycephala; species Pachycephala philippinensis. Next base: position 94,245 of record VWZT01000862.1, read on the forward strand.
CTGATGGAGGAGGATTTTCCTGTGCAAAATCAGTATTCTTGGCTGAGGAGTGGAAATTGGGATTAGAAACCAAAAACCTGATTTCTGGGGTGGTTTTGGAGTTTGAGATTTTTGGGGCCTCTTGTTTGCAAGCATCTCCATGCAAACAGAGATGTCAGCTGTGTGCAGTAGCATATGAGAAGAGCAGCTTCTCCCTGTGTGATCCCCAGGGCAGGGGAGCTGGGGCCTGGAGGAAGATGAGGATGCCACCAGCCTGTCACAGGATGGATATGGGCATGAGACGCCTGTTTTGAGAGATCTGTGAGGTCACAGTGGACCCAGAGAGCTAAAAATACAAGTCAGAGCTGTGATCTGGCTTGTCCTGGTTCTCTTTGGGAGCTCCCTACCTGGAGCTAGGATCAGCTGGGATGCTCCAGCTGGGAAGCAGGGGCCAGTTAGCACTGGGAAGACTGACATCCCCAAGCTGTATGTATCCAGCCAGCTCTAATCCTCCCAGTAGCTCCATCACTGCTGTTTTCCTAAGAGTTATTTGACTCTTTGTGTTGCACTTCTCAGACAAATGGCTTTTAAATAAAACCTCTGCTAACTCGTTAGGCCTCCTGTCCAGGTCACTTCCTGCATGGGTGATTTATAGGGCTGCTTTTAGCATTTTATTAACTTTAAATCGCCGGGGCCAGTCAATCAGAGCCTATCCCATTAGCTGTGGTGAGTGGCTGCCCAGGGCATCAGGCTCTCCCGCTGCCTGCATCGCTTCTGGAGAGGCCGCAATGCTCCGAGACCAACCATGGTGAGAGATGGGAAAGAACAGGAGGAGAATTTAGATAAGGAGGAATAGATCTGGGATGGATAAGCGAATACATAAGGGTTAAGGAGATAATGGGGCTTGTGATCATATCTGGGAAGGTGGCTTATCTCCTGCTGTTGGTACGTGATTTCTCGGCTGCGTCTCCCGCAGGGTGTGCTGACCCATGCGGTGATGGGAGAGGAGCTTGGTAAGGAGGTGGCTGCTCCAGACTGATCCCAGCAAGGCATCACAGCTGGAGCATCCCTGGCTAGGATGTGCCTGTGTTAAACCCCTCCTGTGCCAGTGCCAGAGACAGAGCCTTCCTCCTTGCCTAGTGCATCTGCAAGTTCGTTTAGCTCCTGGCATCCCATCTGATCCAGTGGGCTTCCTTGAGCCCAGTTCCCTGCCATCTCAAACTCTCCTCTGCATCTTCTTCCCCCTTGGAGCAGAGCAGAGCCAAGCCCTGCAGCCCTGGTGCTACGGTGAGTGGGGCTGAGCAAGCAGAGACCACTCCAGCTGGGAAATCCAAAGGACATGGAGATTGTAAGTGATGTGAGGAGGCTGCAGCAGCAGCTGCTTTGATTATCTCTGGTTTAGTTGCTCTTCTCCCCACCATGCCCTGCCTTTGTTCCACCTGTACTCAGAGATGTTATTCAGTGGAGTTTTCCAGCTCTTGGTAACAGGGAGAAAAAAAACCTGAACTCCTGCACAACCAGAGCTAATGAGCTCTCTCTGGAAATAAAAGCATCCTAAGGACAGCCTTGTGATACAGAACATCCTGTTCTCTGTGGCTGCTCCGGCCACTGCCTCCAAGCAATGGCCCAGCACGGGGCTGTTGGGAGCTGAGCAGGGCTGTCACCTCCCATCCTTCCCCCCAGCCATCGCTCATGTGAGGCGTGGGGAAAGCTGAGCCATGGTTTGCTCCTCTGGCAGAGCACTGCTGTGGGGACAGGGATTTGGGAACATTTGTCCAACACTGTGATGCAGAGCCCTCGTATCACCTTGTACATACTCGCAGGACAGGGCAGGGAGGGGTCACATGTCCCCATAGGTCAGGACTAGATTTTACTGGCTTGGAAAGGGATTTGGGGAACACCCTGGCTCCCATCCCTGGCTGGAGGGGAGAGGTGTGAGAAGGTGGGCTCACTGCAGCCCCATGTGTCTGAGGGAATGCAGACCTGCAGTCCCCAAGGGCTGTCGGGGTTGTCAGGCATCCGGCCGGGAGAGAATTTGTCTTGCAGCAAAGCTGGCATCTGAAAACCATCGCTTCTGATGTGCCCATGATTTGCTGAAACCTGCGTCTCCTTTGTCATTTTTCTGTCTCTGTCTCAAATCCCAGAGCAAAGACAGAGAACTTGCTCGGAGAGACAAGCGGGTTTTTTTTCCCTCCACCTTTAAATATTTATTCTGAGCTCTCAAGATACACACACTGTGATCTCGGGGGCCTGCCTGTATGCTGGCAGTGTCTCCTGCCTGGCAGAGCGGGGCTGGCTGCCCTTCCCTCTGGGGAGCACAGGCAGAGCCTACTCCCCTTCCTGCTGCCCTGTACTGGGTCCTAGAGGAGTGACATGAGGTGTTCGCCTCTTCCTACACATGTGCTCCCATGGGAACAAATCCAAGACCCACAAAATGCTGTCCAAAGAAGGTGTGGGGGTTGTGAGCTGCCTTTTTGGGGCTGAGACAGAGGTAAAAGCGGCCTGGTCCATCTGGCATGCTCTGTTGCTGGGGTGGCACATCCCAAATGGCACCCCCCCCCTCTGTCCCCTGCCTGACTTCCCCTGTCCCTATCAGCACACAGAGCTGCTGCTGGAGGCTTTCCTTTTCCTCCCTGCAGCTTGTCCAGAGCTCTCAAGGTCGTGCAGGTAACTGGAGCAACACTGCCAGCCTTGGCTTTGCAGCCTGAGCTGCGGTGCTGTGCTCAGCTGTGGCTTTGGGCCTCCCTCCCTCCTTTCCTCCACTCTTGCTCTACTTCTGCAAGCCTTCCTGGTGCTGCTGCTTGGGTACACAGATTGCAGGAAGAGCAGCCCCATGCCACTGGGATGCATGTGCCTGGCATGCCAATGAGGAGCAAGGCTGGTGCTGCCGGCTCAGCCTGGGATGTGCCAGAGCAGAGCCACACTGCAGGCACTGTCCCATGGTTCCCTTCGAAACACGAGATGCATCCCATCTGGCTGCAACTGCCGCCTTCCAAGCATTTTTCCTGGATGCTAGCTCTTCTGCAGAGCTGTCTCACCTCTGCCCCTGCCACAGGGTTGTCTAGACCCAAGGGAGAGGAGATTTTGCGTCTTCTAGTAGCTGGAGTATGGTGATGTTACACTCCTAGGGAAAAAAAGCCAGGAGCTGGTTTCTCAGCAAGGGATGAGAGGATGTCTGCCTTTCCAGGTGAGCACACAAATTGCTACCTCTGCCTCCAGCTGCCGCAGCCCAGGCGTCCTGCTCAGCAGCTGGCACTCATCAACACAGAGGCTTGTCCCCAACTGCCCCTGGCAGTGCCAGCCACGGGCTCCCCGGGACCTGTATGGGTGTGGGCACCGATGCAGAAAGAAAATCCTTTGCAGAGGCCTAGGATTGGATGGCAGGTGCAGCTCTACCAGGAGATGCCTAGAAACCAGCATGTAGCCGAAGGCAAGAGGAGGCAGAGGAGACAATAGCTGATGTAGTGGGATTTTTTTTGGTTTTGAGGAGAAATAAATTAAAGCCAGCTCACTGGTACAGTGCTAGCACTGGAAAACTGAGCTTCCATAAGCTGCAAAGTGATGAGGTTGGGACAATGGTGGCGGTTTCCTGGGCTGCTTTTCCCACCCCTGCCTGCCCTCTGCCTGCACCCACCATGGGCTGGCAGCAGCACCATCCCTCTCAACTCTTGCTGAATGTCTGAACAGAATGGCCTCATTAGCAGGAAAAGTTTCCCCAAGACAAGTTACCGCTGCTGTAAGAAGTGCAATTATCTCTCTTTTCTGCTCTCGCAACCGTGGGCATTAAAGTTTCCTGCTCTTACACCATGTCATGGCCGAGCTCTTGTGCACAGGAGGGTGCCGCCAGGAGAAAGAAATTATAACAAGGACATTTTTTGGAAAGAAAAAGAGATTTTTTTCATTATGGATTTGTTACCGCTTGGTTGTCTCACCGGGTCAGAGCTGCTGTAGCCATGCAGAGAGATGCCCGCCCCTGCCTCCCCTTCCTGGCACCTGCCTGCACGTGGCTTGGTTGGGATGGTGGCAGAGAGTGCTTTTTATGTGCTGTGTGTGTGTCAGCTCCTACTCTGCCTGTGCCCCTGGCTCCTCCTGGTGTCACCCCTTGCCCAGGGCTGCAACACCCCAGGTCTCCTCAGCTCCAGCGGGATTATTCACTGAGCAACACCTTTGAAGGAACAGCCAGTGCCAGAAGTGAAAATCCAGTATCAGGAGTGAAAATCTGTGGTTTGAGACTTGTAGGAAATATTCCTTCAAGATTCAAGCTTTTTCAGTCATTGGTCATTTGACCTAACAAAACTGCGTGTCACTCCGTGAGCCATGGGGAAGGCTCCCAGAGCACACGCAGAGGATGTTTGCAGCTGGATGTTGTAACAACTTAGTAGTGAATGGTTTGGATAAGTCATATTTCATAAAATTGGCCAGGAAAAAGATTGGTGATTAATTCTTTTTGATAAACAATGGTGAACAGTGTGGCTTGGTTTGAGCCAGACTGACTTTTACAGTGATTCATGGATTTTTCCACAGGAAAAACCACCTTTATGGTGATTGCTGGTGTGTGGGGTGCTTTCTTGCCTTCATGAGTAATTCCCCCCAGCTCCGAAAGCACCAGGGTGTGGAAAAACGATGAACTTCTCTGCAGGAGCTGAGAGGGAGGAAGGGTGTGCGTGGCTCCACCGCTGCAGCCAATGACTGCGTCCCTTCAAAGAGCATTGGAGGACGTGGGAGAGTGGGAATTTCACTGCCAGAAGTGCTGAAGGAGGCGAATCTTATGGAAAAATGAGTGGAGCTGAGATGTCTGTGTGTGCTGTTCTGGGCTGGCCACGTGAGGTCAGTTGGGACTGGCTAATGGTCCTCTATGCACCGTGCTGCCCCACTCCTCCGGCAAACCAACCACGTCAGTAGAGGAGTGTCCCAGCATCCCACCCCTAGTTAAATTGGTTTTCCTTTCTTTCCAGCCCCTCATGCTGGAAGCTGGCCACCCTCCGTGGTCCGTCGTGCGGCTGGGATTCGCGACTCCGGGGCGGGAGCGTGTGCAGGAGGCGGCAGCGTGCGGCCGGGGGTGTAGCGTGCGTCTGTGTGATGCTGCTTTTTAAAGCCCGCCGAGGTGGGCTGGGGAAATGCCGGGCGAGGCACAGTCAGAGGTGTGAGCAGTGCCTGCGCCTCGCAGGCGGCGCCGGGGGCGGCGGCAGCCCTTGCTGCTGCGTCGGGTTTGTTTTCTAGTTTGGAGATGAGGGCAAAAATAAAACCCGTAGTTCTGCTGAGACTAAACTTGAAACACAATTTGGTTCCTTGGTGAGGTTTTTTTTTGACTCTTCTTGGTGAAAAATATAGGTATTTGGCTAAAACTTTGAGTTTCACAGCAAGGGAAAGGAAACGTGGCACACTGGTGGGAGAGGCTTGTGTAGAGATGCAGCTGCGAAAGACGAAGAGGAGCCTGGAGGTTGGTCCAGCCTCCGGCAGCAGCAGACGGGCTGACACATCCCTCAGTGCAGTAACACCCCATGGCAGCGTGACTCTGCCCACCAAATGCCCAGCCTGGTCCCCTGTCCCTTCAGTCACTCCCCAGCACCACAGGGGCTGCATTCTCCAGCCAGCATCCCACTCCCTCCTCATCCTCCTTCAGCCCTCCCTGCACCGCAGTGCCCATCCCGCATTCATTATGATGCCCATGTACTTCTCTAAGCCCAATATACTTTGAATTACTGCTCATCTATTCCTCTTGACATCCTCATGCTCATAACTAGGGAGCCTGCATTACCCGTTTGCACATCTGTCAAGCTGCGTGTTCCTTGGCCATTTCCAGAGATACATAAAATTGCCCGTGGTTATGACATTATTGACAACCCGCCCCATCTCCTTCCCCCTCCCCGAGCCCAAATGGCTGCCTCGCTTTATGAGGATTGATATTTGGGCAGTAAATATTTTAGAGCCTCATCTGATGAGTGTGTCTGTGCGGGTGAATACATTTGTGGCTGAGGACAGATGTTGGAGCTATCTTCATTGGAAATGCAGGGCCTTGTCTTTCTCCCTCCTGCCTTTGCAGCATCTCTGTCATCTCCCTGCAGCCTCTCGGTGCTGCCTGTTCCCAGTGGGAAGAAGGGGAAATGTAGGGAAAAGCCAAGCAGAGGTTGACAGGAAGGACTGGGGCTGGCAGAGCTCTGTGAGGAGTGGGTGTCAATGGCCCATCGCTGCTGGGTTCCCCATGTACCTCAGCAGTAGGATTGAATTTCTGTGGCAAGGTGTTTTCCTTCCTTGAACCCAGGGAATCCACCAATTCCTGCTGTGCTGGACAAGTAGCTTCAGCCCTTTTGAAAAGAAGACGACAAGGATCAGATTGTCTGTGGTTTCCAAAGGATGTATTTTGACTCCTGTTCTGAAAAGCTGCTTATCTCCCAAAGTTTCAAAATTTCCCTCAGTAAATGCCACTAAAGAGGAAACAACTTAGGAACAGCACAGCCTGGGTGATCTGAACCATTTTTTAATCTTGCTGAGAAAAGCAAAGGAGCCCATTTTCAGTTCCTCAAAATTATTTGCTCTCTTTCCTTTCAATCAGCAAAAAAAAGTGTTGCCTGATTCCTAGGGAAGAGAACAAGCACACTCAGCTCCTGCAGAGTGGGCTGGGGCTGGGCTGGGCTGAGGTTTTGGGAGTCACAGCTCTCCTTGGGCTGGATCTAAGCTGTGGGCACCAGGATCCAGGGAGCTTTTAAAAATATGTCTGCACTCCAACTCTCTGTGAGTTCTGCTTGAGCTACCAAGCAGAGTTGTCCTTGCACCGAGATCCAACCCTGGAATGGGACTCTGGTCTCTTCCCTGCAGGGAGGACAATGGCACAGGGATCTGGCACAAGTCCTCTCCACACACAGAATGGTTGGAGCACGTGCAAGGCAAGTCAGCCCTGCTCCATGATTTCTTCTTGCCATTTTGCTGGTTTTTTTGGATGCAAGTGCATCCAAATGTGTAAAAAATCAGCTGTCTGGGGGCGGCTTTGCAACCCTTCAGTCCTTGCAATCCCTCGGAGTTTTTGTCAGGAGAGCAGGAGCTTCCTGGCTCGGTTCAACCCCTTAGAGTCTTTGTTGGGAGAGCAGGAGCTTCCTGGCTCTGTGCAATCCCTCAGAGTCTTTGTCAGGAGAACGGGAGCTTCCTGGCTGTGCAGTGAGTGCTGTGCTGGGCTGGTGCCCGTCGCCTGGGGCGAGGGGATGCGGGGGCTGCTGGGCTGGCAGTCCCCCCTCCAGCGCATCACCCAACGCCAGCTGTTCCCAGGGCGTGGGTGTCCCTTTCCCGATGGGAGCGATGCGTTTCGGGACAGGGAGTAGGATGGAGTGTTTCTGGTTGCTGCAGCTTGAGGTTTGAAGCTGTTGCGTAGGCAATGGGGGTCCCCAAGGGGGCACATGGATTTCTGGGGGTGGCCCACGGGCTAGAGAATGTCACCTGCCTTCTTGGTGGCCGCTGTGCTGTTGAGCGTGGGCGGTTGAGTGGACCGTGGAGTCCACTGTACCTCTTATATCCAGTTTGCTCATTCAAGGAGAGATCTGTGTCATCAAGGAGCTGTGCAGGACAGCTTTGTGAAAGTGCTGGGAGAGTAGGAGGTGCCCAGCTCCATTTGCTTGGTGTCTCCATCTCCACAAAGCCTGGCTGCAGGAGCCACGTGCCGAGGGGAGGGGTTCAGTGGCCTCATTGAGCTCGCCGATGAAGGATGCTGCCCTGGCCCTGGCCAGTCTGCTCTTTTACAGCACTATAGCATCTATTTATTTATGATTTCCGTGGGTGGTGTTTTGGATGATCTATTGAGCCAGAGTGAGATATTTTGAGGCACAGTGAGATATTTTAAAAACATCTCATCACTCTGGAAATATCCATGGTGCGATAGCTGTGTATTAGTCATTCGGAAAGGGAGTGATTTCAATGAAAGAAAAAACATTTCATCTTGTCAGAGCATTTTCACTCACTGTCTGCCAGGCAGCTCCTGTCAGTCTTCAGCCTCTGTGGCTGGTTTTACTCTTCTCAGGCTCTGCCTTTTTATTTTCTAACAAGAAATAAAATAAACCCTCTAATGGATATTGGTAGCTATGAACTCATCAATTGTCAGTAAGAAAGAGCCTGTGAAAAGATGCAATAAACCCTCTTTGTACTGGATTATTTCCCATGGGATTATTTCTCTCAGGGACTATCTGCATTTGGAAAGAGAAACTCCTTCTCAAGGTATTGGACCTTGAAAAAAAAACCCTGCCCTCCAAGGTGATTTATCCCCCTGAAAAGTGAGAGTAACTCCAAAACCCTTGAACGCCGTCTGGAGATGCAGAATGAGGCTCACAGAGAGCAGGAGGAGAGATGGTTTTCTCCTAGGAGCAAAAAAAACCTGTTAGAAAACACAAATAATGAGGCCTTGTCCTGCAAGGGAGAACAGCACAAAGCCATTCAGCAGATGAAAAGCCAAATGAGCTGTGAAAACCTACCACCATGGTAGGAGAGATTTTCTCTCGGAGGAAATCCGCCACAAATCACCTAATATTCAGCTTTGTGCTGCCATTTGGGAAAATGTTAATCATATTCCACTGTCTCTGCTGCACTTTATGTGTATCTGGAGCTGGGGTTGCTCTTGGGCAGCCCGCAGGCCCCGGGGAGGAGGTGGTTCGGCCGGGATGCTCCCATACTTTGATCATTCTCCATAATCAGGCAAAGAGCAGTTACACTGTAGTTACACCCTGAGTACTGTTCAGTTTTAGGGCCACAATTGCCATTGCCTCATGCAACCAGTAGATAACTGCTTTGATGACTCAAAATGATCACTTTGTGGATAAATCATAGTGTTGATATCCCAAGTTTTCCCAGGGTACATGATAACAGAATCATAGAATCGGTGTGGGTTGGAAGGGACCTCAAAGCTCATCCAGTCCCACCTCCTGCCATGGGCAGGGACACCTTCCACTGGAGCAGGTCACTCCAAGCCCTGTCCAGCCTGGCCTTGCACACTTCCAGTGATGGGGCAGCCACAGCTGCTCTGGGCACCTGTGCCAGGGCCTCACTGCTCTCAAGCACATCTAAGGGCACCTCCCTGGTGGGAATGGGCTTGCACCGAAATGGTTTGGGGGATGTTTCTCTGCTGCTGTGGCTGCCCCTTGGCCATCTCCTTTGATATTGGGAGTCTTGGCTGGGTTTTCTTTGCACCAGTGCTGAGCTCTGGCTGCGTCCCTGTGCATGCCCACCCCATTTCCAGCCACTGCGGCCAGAGAAACTCCAGCCAGGGCTTTGAAATAGAAACTCTTAACTAAAGAGCAGGAGAGGGCAGGAGAGAAGCAGCCTCGGATCCCCCAGTGCCTTGGAGCCTTTTGCCCAGCTCCCCCAGGACAAAAGGGGCAACCCTCCCTATGAAAGGAGGAACTGGGGGGATCATGGTGCTGACTGCCCTGGAACAAGTGCCCACAAACCCCACCTTGCTAAAATCTGGGCTTGGCAGCAGTGACCTGTAACCTTTACAACTGCTGCCGTTTTTTTCCTGGCCAGATGAAATTAAAATGGCCAACCAGTGCCATTTCTTTCCTTTAACCTTTTCCCTTTCATGCCTACACTTGACCCTAAATAATATTCCTTTGTTTTGCACTCGGTGCTCCCTTGCTGGACACTAATTCAATTAATTCAGTTAATTAATTAACACAAGCTGACCTCTTGCATTTCTTGGCCAGGGGCAGGACTTACCACCCACGTCGTGAATCCTCAGCTCTCCTGCCCCTGTGGCGTGGCATCTTCTGCATCCCTTTGCTGGTGGTGAGCGTGTCCTCGTCCCGCGCCCCTGAGTCAGCACTCTGCTGCTGGCGTGCTATTTCAGCTTGGAAAAAAAAAAATAAGAAAGTTTCGGTATTTAAAGTATTTAAGCAGATGGAAAGCCACAAACTACAGTCGGTGGAGGGAGCGTGTTTCATGACTAACAAAATATGCCAGGTAGGCCGTTCCATTTGAGATATTTTCAGGAATATAATCACTTTCACACATCCTCATAAATTTGCCAAAGTGTTAGTTTTCCCCCATATGGATGGGGAGGATGCAGCATGTCATGACTGTTGCACGGCATCTTGAATGCTGTGTCTTCGTGGTGTATTTTTTTTTCCTTTATTCCCCCCACCCTGGCTGTAATTGCAGTTAAAGTTTGATTCACCCTTCCTCATGATTAGTGTAGGCAGAAGGTCATCCTTGAACATTTTGGTGAGAGAGCTCCTTGGACAAGGCAGGGCAGAGGAAGCAGCAATTAAATCTCTAATAATAGCCCCCCAAAAGGACTGGGGTTGGACTGGAGCAGTGCCAGGGATGCTGTCCCCAGTGGGGTACCAGCAGGTGATAAAGGGATGCTCTAGGGGAGCCCCAAAGGCTGCATCCTTCCCATTGAGCTCCTTTGAATAGATGCTCCAGCGTCGCACTGGGGTAAACAAATGCAAAATATTTTGAAGTCATTCAGTCTCAGCGTTGGATTCTTTCTTTTCTTTCTGGTATCATGGCAAAATTAAATAAAAGGACCCGTTTTCTGCATGTTATTGATCTTTCACTCAAAATCTGGGCCCTTTTCCAGGAAAAATGAGCCCTTTTGTGAACAAAGAGACAGGCACCTTCCCAACAAAAGTCAGCTTTCAAATCCAATGTTCTGTGTGTTTGAAATTTCATGTTTCTGATAGGAAAATATCAATTTCACTCAAATTTGCAGAGCAGTGATGTGGTGGGGGGGAGACGGCCCTGAATGGATTGATGAGCACTTGAAGGCCAGATTGCCAGAGGGATTTAAAAGCAAAAGAAAAAGCAACCTTGTCACTGATTTTGAGCAGCTTGTGTTTGAATCCAGAGCCAGGCTGTTGGGCTGGAGCTGGCCCTGCTGTCCTTTTTCCTTGGGGACCTAGAGCCTTCATCATGCACCGTGCATGTGGCAGGAGGGCTCAGCCCATCTCTCCTGACCAAATCCAAACCTCAGTGGTTTATATAACCTTTTCTTTTAACATGGTGGTGGCTGGAGCCAGGCTCTGAATTGGTGCGTGTTGGCCTTGCTCCGTTACCTTGGTTGGGTGCCCCACTGAGAGCTGCCTGCTGGTGTCTCAGACAAGCTGGGCTTTGCCAGCGATGTTTTACAGGTTAATTTGTCAAATCTCTCTAGCTCGATTATTTGTTGGTGGAGCCCTTGGGAATTGCTGGGGAGGAGACGTGTTACGCTCCCTTGGACCGTGCTAGCACACGGATGCTCAGCTGTCAGGCAGGGCTGCCGAGATGGGTGTCCTAAACATGTGTTCATAGTGCAGCCCATGACATTGCTCCCATGGTAATGAGGGTGGCTGTGTTCCCCTCCTGCTGCATCCTTCAAGAGCAAGTAAATTGTTTTTTTCATGTGTTCTCCCTGTGCCAGCAGTGGTGCTCCATCCTCGCTGTGATGCGGAGGGGATGGAGGCAGTGCTGGCTCGAGGGCGTTGTTCCCAGGGCTGTCCATCATAGAATCATGGAATTGTTTGTGTTGGAAGGGACCTTAAAGATCGTCTCATTTCACCCCCCTAGCATGGGCAGGGACACCTTCCACTAGACCTGGCACCCTGCTCCTTGTCCACTGCTACATGCAAAGTTTGCCTGGTGCCTGAGCAGAGGAGTTCCCCCCCTGCCCCGATGGGATCGCTCCAGGGGCTTTGCTCCCGGGCTGCGTGTGTAAGCTTGCTTATCTTTGGAAAGGCACGGCGGCGCTGACAAGCGGTGCAGGAGATGGGGGCAGTAGGTGGATCGTTTTTAGCAGCGCGCACGCACGGAGCAGACAGCTTGGGCATGTTCCAAAACACTTCCCACGCCCCCAGGCTGAATTTTAAGAAGCTGGGGCATCTGCACGTTCAAAACGCTACGGGGTGGAAGGGAAAAAAGGAAAAAAATCCCCAAGGCAGGCAGAGCAGCCAGCGCGTGGAAGGGGCAGGCAGCACCCAAAGGCTGATGTCTTGCTGCGGAAGGGAGTTTGTTGCAAAGGCTGAGCAGCTCCAAGCCGCTCTCCGGAGGGGCAGAGCACAGGTGAGCGTGGAGCAGCGGGCGCTGGCTTGCAAGCTGGTCTCGCTCTTGGTTGAGTGGGGGGAATGGGAAGAGGAGCTTGAGTTACCCAGGAACGGCGCCCGGGTGAGTGCCTGTTCCTCCTGTCCATCTGGGGTGGTGCAGCTTTTGAGGAGCTCCACACATTCGGGGGCCCCAGAGCCTTGCAGTAGGAGGGGGGTAAGTGGGGGGGTAGTCCTGTCTTCCTTATGGTGATGGGAATGAGTCCTGTGCTCTTCCCACCTTTGGTGTTTCCAGGGGCTGCCTGGGATCCTGCCCATTAATAACAGGAGATGCCCCACTGGTTTCTTTCTGTGGGGCAGCCTTGGTATGCAGGACCAGCCTCATCCCCTTCTGCATCTCCTGGGGAAGCTGAAACAAGCAGGCAGTGGGCAGGGATTGACGATGGGAACATAAAAGCTCTGGGCTTGCACCAGCTGGCTGAGGGCTATTTCAGCCCGACCCAGGGCTCCCTGGGGCAGAGTGGGATATCCAGCTCGAGCAGGGAACCTCTGAGGGATGGAGGACAACCTGTGTGTACGGTCCAGCAGAGTCTTGGATCCCCTGGAGTGATCTGGAGCTCCTTTGTGAGTCCTGGTACAGCTTTGGATAAGCAGCTTCAGGCTGTGAAGGTTGGGAGGTTTCGGTGCTGGGTGATCAGCTTACATGCTGAGAACAGCCCCAGTTCTTGCTGTTGCTGCTACCTTGGGATCCAAGGTCCCTGCTCCTGGTGGCGTGGGGCCTCGGATGTCTTGCACTGAAGCATCAGGAAGGGATGGGTGTAAATCTGGAGAGCCCAAGGTGCCGTCCGCGTTGCTCAGATCACCGATCCGGTGTGCGTTCTGTGATCCAAGGGTGGGGAGCGCGCCCATCCGCACGTTCCGCTGAGATCCCGTTGGCGCTGCTGGTGAGGAGGATGATGGCGAGGCATCCTGGCAGCCTGAAGCCATCCTGGTAGGGTGGCTGGGCTCTGACGGCTCCCTCCCATCTCGCTGGGCCAGGCACTGGGGGATGCTCCTCCCGACGCATCACGTGCACGAGGGGCATCTTCCCAGCGCTCCCCGTGGCTGCCTCCCGTGCCGCTCCTGCCTCCCGTGCCGCTCGGCAGACACTCTGGCGGCGGGCAGCTCACGCTCTGCCCTTCTCCTGGCAAAGCTGCTGGCTTATTTAAATGTGCTTTTTGCCTGGTGAGGAGACAGGGAAACTTGTGAGGAGCGAAAACTAGAAAAGTCCAAGGGGGGAAATTTAAATGCCTCCGAGATCAGAATATTTTTCCTTTCATTTTGGGAAGAGAAGACTTCTTGGGAAGCCTCCACTTCCTAAGTATCCCTCCAGAAGAGGCTGAAATAGACCCTAAATTACGCACTTTGTAAGTCTCTTGGTACCAGCAGAAGTAGTGCTCTCCATGGTGTCCTCATCCGCCTGGTAGCCTCATGGCAAGGAGCATCCTCTTGGCAATGGATAAGTTTCTGGGGTCCTTCTGTCCGTTGTCCATTGGGTGGGCAGGAGAACCTTTGCACCTCTGGCATCCAGGGGAGGAGTACAAGGCCCTCCCGGTGTTAAACTCAAGATGCTCTGCTGTGCCCCCAGGGCGAGGAGGAGGAGGAGGAAGGCAGAGAGGGGTGGGGATGGACCTGGGGTGCCCCGGGGGACTGGCTTGTTTCTGCTAATTAGCAGTATAACCAGCCGTGGCACAGCCCGGGGCTCCTGGCAGATAATTACCTTGCTAGGTGCTGGGAAGGGAGCAGAAAGACTTCCTGTCCACGGGGACTTGAAAACTTCCCCATTCTTGAACAAATTTGGGAAAGGCAGCTCAAAAAGAATAATATGGATATATATTTTAACAGAGCAATTTCTGCCAGGCAGGCAGGCCAATTTGTTACTGAGGTGACACATTTGATTTTAGCTATAAGAATCAGGATTTTTTGGCTTTTCTGCTTTTTCAGTCCCTAGGGCAGGAGGTGGCTAAGTCATAGGGAAGCTGGGGGTCTGCATGGGAACAGGCTTGGGGTTCTGGCTTCCTCCTGGCTGAGCGTTTATAAGCTCATGGGCGTTTCATAGAGCAGGGGGAGAAAAATAAATCCGGGAGTGCCCCCAGTCTGCTCATTGCAGCTCGGTGAGGTTTCCATCGGGCCGGGATATCCTGCCATCCCTGTGCTGTGTGGCTGTGCAGACACCGCCCGAGGGCTGCCGGGGGTCCTGGCCCCGGGGCCGGCTGCTCCGCTGCCCTGGGGACGGCTCCCCGGAGCTGCCCGCGGGTCCCTGCCAGTGGTGCCCGGGCTGTGCCGGCAAGTGCTGTCCCTTGTGTGCTCCTTGTGCCCGACGGGTGGGATCGCTGCCGGCCAAGGAGCATCTGTGCTCTCCTCACACCTCTCATCAGGGCCAGGGACCTCATTAGCTGCCTCCATCTCCTCTCTCCTCTGTTTATCTCCAGTTTTTCAAACGTTTGCCTGATTTTTTTTTTATTATGTCTTTTTTTTCCCTGGCTTGAAGGGAGAAATGACGGTGTGAGTCATGATAGGGCTTGACAGCTCCCTGCGTGCCCCGCCAGGCTCTACCGAAACGGGGGCTGGGGGGCAGGGCTGAAGTGACTGCTGCCCATACAGGTCCTGTTGTGGGGGGACACGGGGTGGGGAGTGGGGAACAGGCATCACAGCCTTTCCCCCTCATCACCCATTAACCCTTTGGTCTGTGGTGCTTGGCAGAGGGTCTGGCAAAGCTCAGGCCTCCAAGGAGGGATTACAGGCAGATTTGTGATTCTCCTTGGGAGAGTAGAGGGGACATCATGACACCGCGTGGCAGGAGAGCAGCAGGGTGGGAACAGCTTGAGATGAAAGCCCAGTGTAGCCAGCCCTGCCTTTGTCCACTGTCTGTAGGGGATTTGGGGCCATGCTGAGCTGGGGGAAAGCTCTTGGCCACATGCATGTGTCTTGTCCAGGAACAGGCTGAGATTATAGGCTTGTCTGGTCAGTGGATTTGTCCCCATTCCAGTGCACCCAGGATGTCTGCTTCCTTGCAGAGTGGGGTCCCAGGCCGGTGCCTCCTTGCAGAGTGGGGTCCCAGGCTGGTGCTTCCATGCAGAGTAGTGTCCCAGGCCAGTGCTTCCATGCAGAGTGGGGTCCCAGGCCGGTGCTTCCATGCAGAGTGGGGTCCCAGGCCAGTGCTTCCTTGCAGAGTGGGGTCCCAGGTTGGTGCTTCCATGCAGAGTGGGGTCCCAGGCCGGTGCTCCCCATGGCATCTCCCTGCTGAAGGAGCACAACCACTTGGTACCGAGCACAGCAGGGTGCAGGGGATGGCAATTCCTCCTCCGCCTCCTCGCTCAGGGCTGGGGGTGCCAAACCGCATCTCTCCATCTGCCAGCCGTGCCTTGTTGGCAGCCTCAGTCCCCCTTCCTCCACACCCCATCTCCCTCTGGAAAACCAGCAGTAACTCTTAGTCAGCGCTGTCTCACGGATCATTACTTTGGAAATCTCAGGGAGAAGGGTGCTTGCCCCTGGTCCTGTGTGGCCGGTGCCATCCTCTGCAGCCCATCAGCACCCTGGCACTGCTCACTTAGAGGGTAGGGCCATCCTCACCTCTTCCTCGCTGCTCTGGGATGATCCCAGCATCTCGCCTGTGCTTTTTATAGCCCGTGCTTCCCAGCAGGCTCACCAGCTGACCTGGATACGGCCACGCCGCATTTGGGCTGAGCTCCCCTGCTCCCTCCTTGTGCTGGGGCGGGCTGGTTTGCCAGTGCTCGTCGGCACCCCAGGTTGCTCTCACAAAGACAGAAGCATCCGTCATCCTGCTCTTGCGTCAAGCATTTCCAGTCCAGGCTGGGTAATAGGGATTGCTGTGAGCATGCACCTCCGGATCTCTGCTCCACGGGGATCCCTTCTCTTTAGCAGGTGCTTTTTCTCCCAGATGCTGTTCTGCAGAGAGGAAACAGGGACAAATTAGCATCCTTGGCATTTCTGGCTTTCCCCACTCCTTGCCTGCCTGCCTCCCCTCCCTTCTCTTTTTAAAGAGATTCAGGTCATGGCTGGAATTAGGGCTCCCTGAACTGCAGTGAAAGAGCATTTAAACTGCTTACCATCGATTAGATGGAGTAGTTGGGGTTTGCTTTGTGCCCCACCCCTGTCCTCAGCTTTGGATGGGTGTTCACAGCACATCACTCCTTTCAAGGCATTTGCCATCATGGGCTGCTCTTCCCTGCACAGGTGGGTCTGGGGACCCTCGGGGCTGCTCCCCACTTTGCACCCTGCTAGCAGCCAGCTGCTCTCGACACAGAGACCTTGCAGGAAGGCATTTTATTTAGCCGGCTGCGTTTATCGTGGCGCTCCGGCTGGGATTAGACACAGATAAGACGATCAATAAATCCTCCTCTTGGCTGAGATGTGCCGTGAATTTTTTGGGAAAGGGTAGGGAAAGGAGGGCACCGATTCAAAGGCAGCAAGGCCGGCTGGAGGTGAGGGAGGGGACAGCCAGCGCTTCGAGGTGGTGGCACAGAGGGGACCCCGCCGTGATCCCACTGCCAGTTTGTAAGAAGACATCTCTGTGTGGTAGAGGAGAAAAGAAACCCCGCGCTGCCGCTGCGGCTGGTGTGACTGTGCCGCCCGAGAAAGTAGGTCAGGCTGTGCTGCAGAGCCCGGCTCGAGCCCCCAGCACAGCGGGACACCCACCTCTGCCCAGATCCCCTCAGCTCTCTGCTCACAGCCAGGCACAGCCAGCCCTGCACCAAGGGCAGCCGCCGTGGGGCTGCGTTGGCATCAGCCCCTCAGCCCGGTGTCTGGGCGGCTCTTTGGCCCTGCTCTGGGTGAGGGTGGCAGTGTGGGATCCGTGCAAGAGGAAAGGCTGAGCTGGAGGGAGGGGAAGCCGTGCTGCATCTCCCCTGCCTGCATCCCTCAGCTGCTCTCCTGTCTCCAGTGAGGATTTGGCTGCAGGAGGGGATGTAGGATGCAATCCCAGCATCAGAATGGAGCAGCCATTTCTCCATCTTCCCTGAATTTTGGGGTCCTCCGCTAGCTGGGGGTGGGCAAAGCTCAGAGACACCCCTCCCCCACCCCTCCATCCTTTCTGGGACTGCTTTCTGCATCGTCAGGGAGATTTGGGAAGGAAGAAAAAATGGTTAAAGGCAGAGGATTAAATCTGCAGGGATTTTGGGTGTCTCATAGGGCTTTTGAAGCCTCCCTCAGAGGGGAAGGGGAACAGGACAGGACGAATGATGCGGTTCCTGTGGATAGGGCTCAGGCAGGACTGGAGGATGTCCTAGCTTTGGCTCAGGAGGATGGCTCGTTCCATCATCACTTCCAGGAAGGTTTCTTGGCTGCTGAGGAGAGGGGAAAATTAAGATGTGTTTTCAAGACGCAGGTGTTCCAAGTGCAAATCCAGAGTGTCTCCCTGGCACAGCACTTTGCTGTAGCTGTAGGAACCCCTTGGGAGATGGAAGGAAACTTTGGAATTGCCTTTGCCACTGGACACAGCTGGGCTGTTGCTCCCAGACACTTTGTGGGGAGGGATGCTGTGGGGCTGGATCACAGCCACAGGAGCATGGCTTGCTGCAGCTGGGGGCCTGGGACTGCCAGGCTCGGGGAGGTGACAACCCCACGCTAACGTGGCTCTGGTGACACCAGTGCCATAACCTGGGCAGGGACACTGTGTCCTCCGGCAAGGACCTGACTGATCTGAGAGGGCTGGCGGTGAAGACGCAGTGAGCTGAGCGAGGAATAAATTGAGTGTGTACATCACAGGCAGGTCTGGGCTTTATTGATTTTCAATGAAAGGCTGTGTCATGAATTTTTCTTTCCCACTGTATTTGCTGCAAAGTTGCATCTCGTCTCCAAGCATTAACCACTAACTAGAGAGCTCATTTTTCGCCCCCCAGGAGATGCCCCGGGGGGAGGCAGGTTTGCACATGGTCTTTTTAAGTGTGTGATGGATGCAGCAGCTTTACTAATCCAACACCAGAAGAGAAAGCCGGTATTAGCAGCGGAAAATGTTATGTCCAGCAGTTCAAGTGACTTATTGCTAAGGGGATGCGTGTGTGATGCGTCTTATTTGATGGGCTGCTCCGGGATCCGTCTGGGAATGGTGTCCTGATGTCCCCAAGAGGGACAGGGCATCATCTGGGTGTTGCCACTGCTTTTGCTGGTTTGCCTTTCCTCTCAATGACAGGAGGACTCTCAAAGAGAGGGAACATATTCCCTATGGCAAAACCCGTTTGGAAGCTCCTGTTGTATCCTGCTTTTAAGCTGGTGTTCAGAATTTGGAGCATCTCTTTAATCTGGAAGTCATTGTTTTTAAACATTAAAGAACATTTGGGAATAAGCATAGCATGAAATGTTTTAGGAGACATTTCTCCCTATCTTCAGAAACTCTTACAGATCTTCTTTGCTTCCTGATGAATGTGTAGAGGATGTGGAGGAAAGCATTGAAACCACTTGAGGGATTTAAAAACAGATAACCAATGGAGAAAGTTGGAGAGGCTGAAGATGGGTTTGTCTGGAAAAGAGGTAATAGAGAGGAGGTGTTTGGCTAGAAAAGAGGTGATGGAGAGATGTTTTACCAGCTTTTGGGTAGCACTGTGCAATGAGATGTGCAGCGACAGCAGCTTGTGTCCTCACAGGGAGAGGCTGGGAAGCCTTGCAGGGTTGGGAATTTGGTTGGAAGTGCCCCGGAAGGGTTAACTCTGGTGCCTGGATGTAACTGGATGCACTGAAGCTGAAGTGGAGCAGTATGCAAATCTATCCACTTTCATAAACTGCTTAATTAGGCGAATGTTAATGAGACGTTAATTACTGTTGTGCCGGCGAATCCCACGGAACGGAGATTATGTTTCTCTTCAAACATCCAGTCTTAATTATAACTTGCGCTTAATTCCACTGTCTTGCTTGGGACGGAGCTGGGTAGGGAGGATGAGCACCAGCTCCCGTGGCTGCCCGCCCGCAGAGCATCTCCCATGCTTGCCCATGCCACGGAGGTGGCTCTGGGAGCGTGGGGATGGAGCCGTGGGGGCACCAAGGGTGGCTTGGGGACGGTGGCTGTGAATCCTTCTCTTGCAGCCACCTCCTTGTGCTCGGGTCCAGCCTGGTAGCAAACCCTGCAGTTGCCTGCTGTGAGCATGGAAAGTCTCATGTCACGTGTAAAAGCTCCCATGCTTTTCCTTTGTGGGCTTGAGAAGCCTTTGTGAAGTCCCTGTTGGTGCCCCGTGCACTCCAGGGATGCCACATTGCTCTGCTCTGGAGGTGCCTGCCCCAGACTGGTCAGACTGGGGTAGGGAACGTGAGCATCCAGCATGTGCCCTGTCCCCTCCTTCCTCACTTTCTGTTTCTACCTGCCTTGGCCTTCCCACTAGGACTGCAAACACATTCTGTTGCCTGTGATTTCCAGTTCCCATGTGGGTTTTTGTGGCAACTTGCCAGAGGTCTTGCTTCCACAGTGCCTGGCACACATGAGTATTTTTAAAGGATGGCTTCCACTTGGAGATCAGCAAGAGATCACAGCAGCGATGAGCAGAGAAATGGCATCCTATTTTCAATTTGAACACCTATTACTACTACTACTACTATTATT